>CM052137.1:14231609-14248446 GCA_028454255.1 Halictus ligatus
TTTAGGACATATGAAGGTCAACGCTTTTATACTTAGACTTTGATACTCTATCGATCTATGGTATAAAAAATGGGTTATTATAGTTAAAAAACAAAGTTGACCTTCAAGTGACCTTGAAAATGACACATAAATAAAAAACTGATACCGCTTCCCTCTTTCCCCCTCGAAATCCTTAGACACGTGTTTTGGGCTTTTTTAATATCTTTCATACTTTTCGGGATATTCGCCTGAAAAGTTTTCAGATGAACACCCTATATACACGATTAAACGCATATCATAAGTAGACTGCGGGTGTTTATGCATCTATAGAATTTTTTAGTTTTTAAAAACTACAACTGAATATTAACCCATATGTCAATACCCGGGCACCCGCGCACCTCTTTTCGATTTGTCTTTACAATTTTGAGTAGGGCGTATCATAAAAGTGCTATACAATAGAATCTTATTAGTTGCAACCTCGTTTATTGCACGGAATCCTCGTTAATTGCCTGCTAGACACACCTGAACGGTTCAACTTTCTGAACAGAGTCGCCAGATTAAGACTTGCCTTCCACTCTACTCTTCCTCTTCTATTGTACATGTGTCACAATGTCACGTGATTAATCCGGTACTGGCAGAGGGGGAGAGAGAGAGAGAGAGAGAGAGAAAGAGAGAGCGAGGGAAAGAGAGGGAAAGGGGGGGGGGGGCAACTTTTCCCTTAATTCGAGTCAATTCATCGGATCTGGAAACACTGGTTCTGGAACTCGTGGTGGGGATTATAGTGTCTACGTAAAAACAATAAGATCGACAGTACGAATCATTATGATTGGTTACCTCTTTCGTTGCACATCCTCTATTTTTGCACGCATGTCTGGTCCTGTTTTATGTAAGGTCCTACGAGCGAGGTTAACATATTTATACTTTTTCTGAATAATCATAAATTAATCATAAATTAATTTAGAAATTAGAGGCATACAAACGTGCCCTAGAACCATGAAGTCTAATAGTTAAAATGTTATGGAAAATTTTAGGTATCGATATACGAGTTAACTAACACTGACAGCATTTTTCCGCAGTCTACTCATAAGTAAAATTTCCTTTTGTACTTTTGGAAGGCGAAACACAAAAATATACTTGTAACCTGCGCTATGAACTGTAAAAATAAGAAAAAATATACAAAGAATGCTAATGGTTATTGTTATGCTTTTGTGTTTCACCTCCTAAAAATGTAGATTACTTGACCCTTTGAGGACGAACATTGATATAGTATTGCTACGAGGACTACAAAAATATATCATGATACATAATCTGGATCTCTGAGGAAATTTTCCTTAGTATCCCCAATAATCCTGGTCCGGAAAGGGCAAGAAAATCCATTTAGACCTTAAACTAATTCAGTTAGAAATTCATCGACTGAATGAGTGATTGAACTTACGTTCACTTGGTTCCAAAATATCGGTTCTTACAGAAAAATACTTCTGACTAGCGGAATAGGTTTGGCGTCCAGTCTCGCCTTTTATTCTTGTTCTTTGCGTCCAACGAACAAGAGCCTCCCCCTTGGCAACGAAATGGAATCCTATATTTCATTAATAAGATCCAGGTAAATTAATCATTATCCCTTTCGTTATCGTATATCTGAGTCCAGCAATGTATGTTCCACACTTGCATACTTTGTGCAATGTGTACCACTATTTTCTCATAACTTTTCAATATTCTTTTTTCCTCTCCCTGTTTCGATTGTTTGAAGTCATTTTAACACATTGTCTACCGGCGACTATTTCATAATTTTTAAAGGTCTATGGTCCATGACTAAGGAATTTTCAACAGATCTTTCAACAGCAATAGGAATTGCAATCATAAACCAACAAATTATCCTCACTAACGTAACATAATAATTTCATGAAATACACGTGAAATAGGAATCTCTACAAATAACAAGTTTCTGAATCACTATGCTGTATCAAATAAAAAATTCGAAATCTTTTTTAAAATAAACCCCCAAAAATTTATTCACTAATGCGGTAAGCAATGTGTTAATATATTCAAGAACACAGTAAGTTTCTTAACGAGATTATCTAAAATAACCACATCAATTTTTAAAGCTGATTTCTTATATGGTAAGAAGATAAAATAAAAATTTAACACTTGCTGTTTTCAACAATTTCTCGATTTCCTATAAATCCGAGAATATCCCCAAAAGTGTCCGGGCACATAATTGGATTCAATACAGTCCCACTATAGCAACTTTATAATCTTGACAATTGCGGAATAAAAACATAATACCAGTCATTTTGATCCGCGTTTCTAGCGTTGAGCTGAGATCAAAACAATGTTTGAAGACCGAGTCATGCAGTAATATTGTAATACTAACGATTTAATAATATCTTCGGGATAATTATAGGGCGTACGTATTGCACGCCCACGTACATCCGAAGAACAGTATTTAGTTACGTACCAATCGTTATGCAGAAATAATTTATATAAATCCTTTATATGCACGTAATGCTTGTGATATCATCGGGTTACATTAGAGCGATGCATTTATCGCTTTTGGTTATCGCAATTTCAATTTACTGTATCGTCTCTTTATATCAATGCATGGAAATCTTTCTTAATCAACGAAACAGTACGTCAATCAAAACATGTTTACAGGAAGTACATAGGTATTTCATAATATTTCACCTTGCAATGCAATGCTCATAATGAAGTTAGAAATCAGATCGCTGCCAATTTAAAAATTGGACTTACCAATTTAACTAATAAATAAATTAATCATCGTATTTATTTAACTATCTCATTGCATGTTCGTAACTAGACTGCAGATATTTGAGCAAAATAAAAATTGTTAACCACAGGAAACAATAATCATATAAGTTTCCCTCTTACTGAATTGCAGTAATATCGTAGAAAATTTGCATTCGTTTTATATTGTGGTTACAAATATTATAACAAAAACTAACACAATCAACTTAAATTTAAATTGTTTAATACAGTGAATTCTTATTTGTATAGACATAAGAAAAATACAAACACATTCAAGCTTATTTTATTCAATTTGCAAGTATTTATTCCAAACGCAAGAAAAGACATGAATAGCAAATATCTGATGTGTACCCATTCAATAATTGCTAACGAAGTGGAGCATTAATTGAAAATATGTAAAACTATTGCAATACACCCTCTTCAATTACATGAGTAATAAACCAAAATGAACTTTACTATATTTCGCATTTTTGTAATACATCCATACATTTTTGTAATTCATTCTTTATATGTAGGCTCCAAATCATATTAAGGATCCGTAGTCAAAATAAAGTATACGGAATATTCAGTTCTTGCTAATACGCCTAAATCTGTGAACTATCAGTAACATGGGATGCGAAACCGAAATGGTACGGGGGTTCTTAGACCCCCCCCCCCCCCCAAGTCCTATAGAAAAGCCTATGAGATGCAATGTATACACTGATCCTAAGTCGGTGTTGGTATACACCTCTACCTCGTCTGTCGTGATTGGTCTATATCTCGAGTATGTTCTATCCGTGTAATTCAAATGTCGACAGCGCCTCGTATTCGCATTGTACCTCTATTCTATACATAGTATTCGAAGCTCACCTTTGACATTCTTGACCTTCGCTATGTCCAAAATAATGCTACCTGTTACCATTTCACCAGCCACGTAGGTGGCATCCGGCTTTTCGAACTCTACACGAAACGTCCCCAATGAAGACATCGCGCTTAGACATTGCTCGCGACTAACTGACTGTCAAAACCTACTTATCGAGCGAGTCTGCGTGTAGTCTGTGAGATTCTACAGGGAGGGGAAATGATAGACTTTCTGGCGCCCTTTGAAAACTGATTCTGCACTGCCTCCGATTCGGGCAACGCGCAAGTAATCGATAGCTTCGGCTAAACATGCTTGAAAACAATAAAACTCCAGCAACTGTGTACAATTTCGAAGTGATTTCAAAGTTCCCCACTATTCTAAGCAATTCTATCATACAGTGCCATCTTCCTTCTTTAAATAATGAATAGACTGCGAGTTTTATGTATTTATAAGAAGAACGAGTGGTACAATTTAAAACAGTAGATAGATTACATAGATGGGCATTTTTGTCTCAATAGAGGCAAGGCCGTCCCCACTATAGCTCCCACTGTTCCCTTATAGTATACGCCGTTACCGTGGGACAATGAAAACGCGAGATGCCAGCGAAGATGCGCGCTGCATATAAGATTAGTTGGTGGGAGAAACAGGCGTTTGAGGGGCCCCTACCTAATTCATCACTGGTCTACATGGCTACTGTTTCTTGTAATTGGTGCCAAAGATGTTTACATTATAAATCTTAACTTCTCTGTTTTTATTTGATTGAATGAATTGCTTAGATTTTATCCAATTTTGTGGTCGCTGAAAGGGCGGTCAACGTGTTCGTGTGTGAAATTTTCTATCATGACAACATCGGAAACCGCGAATCACATCCATCGTCGCTGTGATAATGAACTAGTAGCTCTTTGTTTTAATATTAGCCGTGTCGCGGTCAACTGTAGGTGGGAGCTTAATTTGCGAGAAGACCCTCCCATGCGTTTACCTGTTGAACGCGCTTACCGAAGTTCAACCGCACGCGCCGTGATAGTTCTGTCAGGCCAAATTCGAGCACAATATGATGGCGTCGTAAACCATCGATTATCCCAAAGGGGATTCGATAGTCATAGTAGCTGCCTGGGGTTTTACAGGTGAATTTAATTTCCCTTAGAGACACGCCTGCCTCTATGCTATAACTGGGCCAGATTTTATACATTTATGATAAGAGCGAAGTGATGTGATTTAAAACAGTAGAAATATTAAAAGAATCTGAGAATGTCAATATACATATGTATAGCCCACAATTTATTAAGATTGTTAAAGAAGATTTGTACAGTATCTTGCAGTTTATGTCAACAATCTTTATTTTGCATGGAAATCCACAGTTTAGTTATAACATGGACAAAAATAGTTAAAAATACAGGATTTGACAGTTGTTTAAGATCAACGTCCGTTGGCAATTATAGTTGAATCTGTGGTTTCCGAGTTGTGATTTCCAATTAATCAACAGGTTGCTACACCGATTCTGAATCGGGAAACTTGAAGGATTTGGCTTGGTTCTACCAGGTACAATCGATCAATACATGTTATTTCTCTTTTTAATCTAACCGTCTCTTCAGCGAAAACAAATTGAATAGAAACGTTGGAAGTTTTTAAATATGTGTGCAGGATTGATAATCGATGGTTCATAGTGGTCGCTACACTGCTGAGTCTGCACTATCGTACATTTTGTATGTTTATGTAATAAGTTTCGATAACAACTTTACGTAAAGTTTAACGACGCAATTATTGAATTCCATTAATAGCAGTATCAACCTCCTGTCCAATGATCATTTCGTAAATTACTTTCGTAAATTGCACTTCTACGTGAATTTATATCACTTACATAATTAATCGTACTTTTGTTATGACGTGTGACAGAGCAACTGACAGACCTAACTTTACGTTAAGAATGCGTTTTCGAACAAAAAATTTACTGACGTATAATCCAGAGATTTAGTCAGCATTCTATGTATGAAGATAACATATTAATAATTTAGATTTGTTAGTACTTTATTATACACGAAAACAACACGTTTCGCGTTCGTTTGAAAATATTGATTATTTACCATTACAACACGACGTCGTTACATTCATAATGAGCACAACAAATTAGCACGTTGCATTATTTCTTAATGGCCAATTATGGAGAAATTACTGACCATTCTGTGCGCAGTATGTACCGTAAAGGCAATGTTATCTTATCATTACAGATAATGTGTACGATCGAATGAATAAACTATTCAATGCAGATTATAGGAACGTGATTTACATTGAAAATATTTCCCATCGCTTTCTACAATCTTGTACCATCTTTCTGGAAACAAATGGATTCTTCGCCGAAAGAAGTCCTCATTTTAAAGACTAACCATTCGTCGAACCATTTTCGGACTTCGGTCTTGTTCCGGAAGCATGTACCAGATAACTGCATCGATCGAAACAGGTGAAAATCTAAAGGGGCGATGTCAGGAGAAGGAGCAGTTGTGACTGCTCATGACTTCCCATCATAGCTCTACCAACAGTAACAATAGTTTGTACAGGCCTGTCCGGGTTACCATTATACCATCGACAATGTTTTCATCGACACGATTTCACCAACACCGAGTTCGCCGACAGTATTTATTTTCCGACATGTTGAAATCACCGACAATTATTTTATCGACATTATATTTTGACTTTTAAGAGTGTTTAAGGAGCCTTGTTCTGCATTGTTAATATCGGTAAAATAATTGTCGATGAAGTGATTGATGGTGACTTCGACATGTCGGTAAATTAACATTGTCGGCTAACTCGGTGTCGAGTCGGTTAACTCGGTGTCGAAAGCATTGTCGGTGATTTGAAGGTAACCCGACCCGTCCCATTGACGGCCCGCAAGCCACGCTTGGCTCGTTCTCTCACTTCCTTATTCCGCTAATTGTAAGGTGCGAAACGATGACCCCCACTATTTGACACACCCGTGCCTCCTAGGCTTTTCTTTCCAGCTGTTTATGGATAATCGATTTTACATCGTCGGTAGTAGAGTGGTTTGAGCAGTGGGGGAATGGATTGATTGATGGTGGAGACCGTGTAGCACGTGGCGGAAAAGTTTGGCAGTCCTGGTTTATGGTATATATTTGGATAGTTTGGACACAGTGTTGTAAAGCGAAATCGAATGGGAAGCAATAACGCAACTTAATTTCAGTGCAATCTAACCGTAACGACGGAAACTTGTGCAAACACCTAATAATAGTGTGTACCGTCGGGTAACGCTAATGCGGGCGGTATATTAAACTTGAAATTAACACTAGGTTTACGGAGCACTAAAAATGACTATTTTACATTTTTTAATAAAAATAACATAAATATATCTATCAAAATCTGTAGCCAATTTTTAAGTAATATATATCTAGAAAAATCAATTTGTTAAATAATTCCTCATGGATCCATGTTTGCAATCTCAATATTCGTGAATTGAAAATATTGGAATCCGTCATTTTGACGTGTCCCGTAAATCTAGTGTTAACGTAGGAACAAGTACCTAGTGCTTCGAAAATGTTTTGATTTGTTAAACGAAACGTAGAATCAATGCAAATCACGGAAACATGTTCCGCGTTACATTGAAACTCTGTTTTCAGAATACCGTGTTAAAAAATGGTTGGCTGTACAAGCAATACAAGTTGTTAGGCGTGGTTAGCTCCATTCAAATCTCTACTTACCAATTTTATTTTATAGATTTTTAAACTTACTTTCTTGCGATCAATGTTGGTTTTCCTATTGGTCCTGATAAAAATAGTTAATGGTACGAATTGGCTACTAGAAAATTAGGATCGAAATGGACACAAGTTCCGCCATTCGAGTATTGACACTCAAATTAATTTTAACAGCCTCCATATTTTTTGACTCAGCTCTCCAAAACTGTTTCACAGCATAGTCCCAATAAATTCTCCAGCAGCAGCCAAAGTGTTAAAATATCTTCCTCGAAGTAAAGGGAATAATCCGTCGATTTCCGAGCGCGTTTCAATAGGAATTTTAAGTGAAATAAAATGTTCACGACAAGTTCGTTTATAGTCGAAGCATCGCAGCGTGAGTTGATTTCCAAAAAAAAATTACATCCGCGAGTCTCCCAAATGAAAAATGGTGAAAAATTCCAGGAGGATATTGGTGGACTGTCGAAATACATCCAACTCTCTTTTTTACACGGTCCTTGTTTACACGATTTTGAAATAACACGGTTCAAAAATGCATATCTGTTTGACTTCGCTGCTCCGATTTTTTTTTTGCACAGTGTTTCGTTGTGCATTCATATGTATCTACCATGTAAAAAAAGAGTTGCGCGTAACGTATTACGAGAGGGTTGTAAATTTGTACTGTTTTTTCTAGCTCTGGTTCAAGCTCAGGTGGACCATTTGGTGATTCCGATTGATAAAGAGGTATGTGCAAAGAGATGAAAAGCCCCGGGACGGTGGAAGGGTGGGAGGTTGAGCAAGGTGGAATTGGTGGCGAGGGTTGCATCGAGGGTGGCTCGCACGCTCCAACCTCTCAGTAACGCGACAGCCTCCGTCGAGGAAGCACCCCGGTCTTCTCCATTCCGTTTCCGATGTAAATACCGTTGATACGTCACCGAATTCCCGTCGGTGTTTATATTTCCGAGTGGATGATCTTAACGAATGTGTCCGTCGAGGATTTGCGCCCTTCAAGACCGTCTCATTGAAGCCACAAACGTTCTTTCCGAAAAAACAGTGCGATGCTACTTATACGCAGGCGATCAACAGGTTAATTCTTCTTAAACGAGTGAGTATAGCACTTCTCTGTTCTCTCTCTCTCTCTCTCTCTCTCTCTCTCTCTCTCTCTCTTTCTTTCTGTCTCTCTTAACAGCCGAAGCTTCTGATCTGGATGTTAATCATTAATTAAATTACGCTATTCAATTTGTATTGGCACTGGTTATTAATAGTCGCTCTGAGTAATGAGATGTTTTCAAATTTAAATGTTTTCACTATTCGTGCAGAGAAATAAATTGTGTTCCGAATGAGTAGGAGAAATGCTCTATCGATGGGAAATAGTGATGCATCGCGAAGTTTGAATGGTGCACTAGGGTGCTCCAAGGTTTTCATTCGCCTCTTCAATGAGTTCCTTTTTTAAAATACAAACATCATAATGGGAACACTTTGAGAGATGAGATTTTTTACATCGGTGTTTGTGGTATAAAATGTTTAGAAGATCTCCTTCTTCCGCGTTGCCGGTCGTAAAATAGTGTAGCGGTGTCTTAGTTCTGCGAATTAACGACGGTTCGGATGAAAGATCAACTATATTGCTATTCGTTCTCGTAAAGATAAAATTTAACGTTGTACTATGCCGTAACATTTACCGTCGCTAGCACAAACAATTTATTAGCATTTAGCGTAAAAACATTACGTGTGTGTGTGTGTGTGTGCCTCATGATTTTCAAACAATTCTTTAATAGACCATTCTTCAATACTTTCGAGCCGGTATCAAACAGTGCTATTAGCGTAGATGCACGTAACTAACGAAAGCAGAAAGAAAATGTCTGCAAATAGAAGATCGTGGGTATGGCAATATTTTAAACAGAATGATGGAGATGATGATGTAGAGTGCAATGTATGTGCGAAATAACTAAAATTCAGCAACTGTACCACTAATATGATTAAACATGCAAAATTCGTGGCTTGTATAAAGAAGTAACCACAGACAACATTGAAGAGCATTATGAACTTCGCAATTGTTTCCACTATTGTTTCCATTGATATTCTTCGTTAGCACACACATATCAGTAAAAATAATGAAATTTACATTGTACACTCATCTAATTATATTGTAGATCAATATATAATCTTGCAATTTGTTTAGGGTATTTCAGAAAATGACCCAAGAAAGAAACAAATCGATGAATTACTTTTAAATTTAATAGTTATGGATCTTCAGCCATTTTCAATAGTCGAAAATATGGGATTTAAAGCATTATTAAATTTTCTTGTTCCCAAAATTGGTCCCGAAACGATGTTAGACAAAAGATACGTGTAGAAAAGATGCGAGTGCAAGAAGAATTTCAAAATGTTCATAAAATTTGCATAACAACACATGCGTGGACAAGTATTAATACTGATACCTTTATCACCGTTACTTCTCATTTTATAGACCATGACTTCAGATTGAAGACATATATTATTGAGACAATGAAATTTATCGGAAGTCATACATCTTCTGCCATTGCAGATCATTTAGATGAGTTATTTATCACGTCGAATATATCGAAGAAAATAACAACTATAGTAACTAATAATACTGCGAATCTATCAGCGGCCATCAAAAAACTTCCGTTTCTATTGATCACACACACTGTTTTGCATATACATTATATTTAATTATTAAGCATTCTCTGCATCATGTTTTTGAAATTCGTACTGTACGAGAAAAGTGTCGTCGAATAGTTTCATTTTTTCAATCAAGTTGTTTAGCAACAGATAAATTGAATGAAGTACAGAATATGTTAGGATTACCTAAGTACAAATTAAAGTTAGAAGTACCGACAATTCAACATATGAAATGTTTGATACACTGCTTAAATTAAAACAATCGATGGTAATAGCTTCATCATCTCTAAAAATTAGTTTTTAACAGCTAAGTGACAAAGAATGGGATTCCTTGTCAGAAATTATGCAGATCCATTTTTTCTTTTAATGGTAGAGCTAAGTCCGGAAAAACGTACTAGTATTTCCCAAAATTTTAGTAAATACACAGAAGTTACATTTTTTCTTCAATACTCCTCATGATGGAATGAGGAAGAAGAATGAAAGATATTCTATTGCAGCATTATTAGATCCACGGTTCTGAGATTTATCTTTTAATAGTGAAACATTTGTTACGTAAACATGTAAAGAATTAGTTAATATAGTTAATCACCAGGAAGAAGCAAGTACAGAATTTCCACTACATCAAATTGTATTACCAGAGACAGTCCCCTCATTTTGGTCAACATTTCATGCACAAGTAATTGCAAACAATATATTGATTTGTAATAGTGACATGTCTTCAGAGTTAAATTCTTATATGAAGGAACCATATTTAGCTAGGAATGAGAATTGAAGCGTATTGGAAAACAAACACATTACCATACCCAATATTATCTTTGTGTAATGGCATACCTTTCGAAAGAGTGTTTTCCAAAACTGGCGACATAATTACTTAAAAAAAAAAAGAAAAAGAAATCGAATAAAAGACAATGTAATAAATGAAATATTATTTTTACATGGCTAGATTGTTTATCATGTATTAATTATAAATAAATTATTTATTATTATTATCCTTATTTTTGATCGCTTTTTATTTATGCTCCATAAACCTATCATGTCCACCATAATTATCACCGAATGTTTTCATACAATCGAACCTACCAGATACATGTTTGATCACAGAATTGTTTGAAAATCACGAGAATGACAGATATCACGCTCATATCTATCACAGATATCAACTTTTTGTTGTTATCGTTCAATTATCACAGGATTGTGATAGTATCTATAACAAACCCATTCAAGATGTACTTGTAAAGGATCGAGGCTTTTGAGCAACTATCATTAAGGATCGATACTTTTTGATACCCAGAGAATGATGTATGTATGCTTGTGATACCATGATTCTTTTGTCACAAGGAATCGATACTGCTTGAACATGCTGAAGGCCCATTACTAGTGAAAACTTTTAGAATAGCGTACGAAGCAAAATGAAAAGATCTCTTGAATTGAAATAAATTTATCTTGAATCAAGTAGCTCTAGTCCTGTTATTTTAATAAATATTTAAGATGTATTCTGTTTATCAATAACCATTTCTTTAAAATAAAAATCTTTTCACCTGCTTACAAAATCCAACTATTTTAAACAATTCTAACAATTTAATAATATATTTCAACAATTCCAAATTCAACGTATAGTGTGTTATTTAAATAATGACATGTTAATATTAATTAAATTTTCTTTACATATTGGATTGTAGGTGGCAGTAATTGGTATTTGACTGGTGTTCGGTTGTAAATATAAATATATTTTAATTTTGACGACTTGTGACTCATTGCAAATGCGGATAACTGATTAACCCTTATGCCAATATTCACGTATGTACACACTGTCAGTTTCTTTCTAAAACTTAATATATTTGTTGACAAGTACAAGCGTAAAATAGAAAATTATTTTCTTTCTTAATATGTTTAATAGGTTGAAAATAACAGTATTTTTCAATTCCTCTAATGTTTGTACTACTTTAAATTACATGTACTCATTTTTGTCAAAAATGCATAAAATTCGTATGAAACCATTCAACATTTGTTTGAAACGATTTTCGTACAATAAATAACTTACGAGTTATTTAAAGTCAGCATCTTAGGAGACTCACCTTATACAAAATTCTATTACACAGGGTGTAAAAAATGATGTAAATCCTTGATTTCTGAGATCATTTGAAGTAACTTTTTCCTAATGGCAAAGTTTCGTCTCGGCTTTGACAAGGAGTTATTAACGAAAAACGCGGGCCAATCAAAGAGCGGTTACAGGGGACGGATTTCGGCTCGACCAATGCCGACGTTACGCTCAACGTCACCTATTACCAAGCCGGAATCTCTCCTCTATAGACGTGCTCTGATTGGTTTCCGTTTTTCGTTAATAACTTCGTAACAAAGCCGCGGAGAACATTTCCGCAAAGGAAAAAATTGCTTAAAATGACCTCACGAATCACCCTTTTCAAGGAATTACATCATTTTTGGGACACCCGGTATGTAGAGACGCTACTAGTCGAAATATTTCAGGTTCGTCGAAGGAGTGGCGCACACTGTTCCGCATGCGGCAGCTTTAATGACCTGGTCTTGAAGAGTTTCGTCATCGTTCTGCAGAAACGTTGGTCCGAGGGACGTGAAGAAAACGCGGGAGTGCACGTCGCCGGACTGACGAGAATCGTATTCGCGGCGAGCGGGTCGTTCACAGAGAAGAATCCGAGACAGATTGGACAGCGGGGGAAATCTTGCGTTTCATCGTCGCAGGCGGAAGCACAATGAGCCGGGTGCCGGCTGTTTCTTTCGTTCTGTAGATCGAAAGAAAGGCGGAAGCGGACGCAATCAAAAAACCGTCGCGCGGGCAAGGAACTATTACATATTCACCGTAGAAGGTCGACGAAATGGCGACGAGCAACCCCGCGCAATCGATGCATTTGAAATCCCCGCGGAGTCCTCGCCGACTACCGAAACTGCCTCCGATACCGATCGACGGCCAGAGGAGTCCCACGCAGTTGTCGGTAACGAAAACCCATCGCACGCCCCTCGTATTCGAATTCCCGCCAGAGTACACTGAGGAGACGCCTAACACGAACTTCGACTTCGACGAATTCGGCCGTTCGAACGACGTGGACCGACCACCGAGGAGTCCAGGCTACTACGCGCGCTCGAAGAGCTCGAACAGGGACCTGTTGCACTCACCGAGCCGGAAATCGCCGACGTTCCAGTTCTGCGAGCCGAGGAAGATTCTCGGGAAAACTATGAGCTATCCACCGAAGAGCCCCATCTCTGGACCACCGGCGGTTACAAACAGATCCTCCGGCTCCTCGAATTTCGGCCCGAAGAGCCCGAAACACAGGAGAAACTCCTGTTTCGAGATCAGCGGCTTCAAGATTCCTTCGTCCACGACGACAGGCGCACCTGCACCGCATGGTCTGCTCAGTCCGAAGTACTCGAAACTGAATCTTGAACATCAGTCGCAGAATAGTCCCAATTATAAAAACAGCTCAAAGACGTCCACCGTGGAGGGATCGTTCAAAGACAGGAGCAACAGTCCTGCCGAGAAGAAGCCTAGCAAGAAGGGCAGCCATTTTAATCGGAGTCAAGGGTGCCTCGACGAGGCTGGAAAGGGTCAGGCTAAAGAGAATGATGTCGTGTATGGCACAAACATGTCGAAGAGGTCTACCAGTGACTTGTCGGAGATCGAGGACGCCGATACGGAAGTGACGCTGTTGTCCAGTCCGAGGAGAAGAGACTCGATGAAGAGTGGACTCGGTAAGTGTACTTTTGCTGTGCTTTTCGTTTAGTTTTTCCGATGCGGTGTTGCGCGTACGGGTGTCCTCGTTAGCAAACCATTGTCGGCAACAACCTGCGCCGTCCTGTCCTACTTGACGCGAACCGCGTATTATGCAACAGCCATTTTCGAGGTGGACTCTGTCCAGAAGTTTCGACGTTTGTTCCGCTCTGACCCTATTTTCGAGTGGCAGCAATTTTTGCGCTCCGACGATTGTTCTGTTCCGCTGAGCCAGCATCATATATTGCCTCCCCCCGTTCAAAGATGAAATGCACTTTACCGATGCCCCGGGGACGCGCGGAAAAAGAGGTCCACAGCAGATATGCTTTGTACAGTCGTTTCGAGTCTTCCATTTAATGTTTTATCTTACTTTGAGTTGCACGTAATCATTTATTCAAACAAAAGGAAAATTGATATTTACGGGTTGGGTTAAAAAGCCCTTTTCTGATGCTTCAGGGACGTGCGGATAAAGAGGTTCGCGGAGGATATATGTTTTGTACGGTCAATCGAGTTTCTCTTTCATTATTTTCGTTTATTTCGAGTTGCACGTAATCATGCTTTAGTCAAAAAGAAAATTCATATTTACGGGTTGGGTAAATTGACTCTTAAATTACTTCATTTTTTACATTTTATATTGTAGAATGCAGATTTTATTAACAATGTTCACATAGTATGTGATCTACTGTGTAATTACATTTATTATAACACAGTCTCGTAAATTTAAATTGTTTATACTTTGGTTTAATTTCGAACTAGTGTAAATAGGCACACCTAACTCGTCTGACCCGATTTTATATTTATGGGTTACAAATGTAATTTTTCGTATTGTAATTAGCGGATTGATTCCTCAGGTTTTCGAACAAATTGTTTCGTTACTAATTGAAAGCAAGCTCTTGTTTATCAAAATACAAGAAATCGGAAGTTGCGGACTTTATTACCAACTTGCAATCAATGTAAAAACACCAATTGAATAAAATGCGCTGAGAGGCAATTAATTATTGTTTTCTTTCTGTGAGAGAATCTCGTGCCTATTTACAACGCGTAGAGAGTTATGTTGTTCTTGTCGAAAATATTTAATTATTTATACAATACATTAAAGTGAGACAACACCCTTCCAATTAACGATCTCCAATTCTGCGTAACGTAACGAGTTACGTAACGTTATAACTTTTAATTCCTTGTAATCTGTCCAAAGAAGTCTCTAATTAATGTTGTAATTCAACGGTGATCAAACGAGTATCTGAAACTGGAATTTTGTGGTTCGATAAAGATTTTAATAATCAAATTTAGAAATTACAAAAGAATTTCTTATTACAACTTAAGACGCTTGTGGACACGAATAGAAAGAAAAGATCGCACACCAAGCACACCAACGTCGTTACTCAACAATCACAAAGCGTAGATCCTTCAATAGACCAATATCACACTATACAGCTAAACATGCGGAGGAATCGCAATATTCAACATGGAATTTATGAACGTGTGTGTTAAATAGTCGTCATAGGAATTATAATAATAATTAGACTGCAGATCATTATACACAATAAACATTGTTTGCATTCATTGCTGGATGTAGGTACTAAATATGAGCTTATTTCTCTCTTTTGTAGTTTTATTAAATTGTAAACAGTGTATTGGCAGTCTCAAATTCTTTTGGTCCAAATTACATCTACCTAGTTTTGTCATAAATGAACATAGTCTGCAGTCTAGTAATAATAACACATTTTTAACTTACATAATAATAACACACTTTTAACTTGCATAAAAATATTCTCTGGAATATTTTACATAAGATGATACATTTTAATATTACATTGTGAATACGAAAATATTAAAGCGAAACCTAAACTGCAGATTAAACTCCAATATCAGCAGATATTCTTCAATATACTGCAAAAACCACACAAATAGGAGAAAAATTAGTTACATCACGCGATAGAGCAAATCTTTAACCTATTGAAGATGTTTAAAAAATATTCGATTTCAACTTCTGATGTTAGACTTCACGATTGTAAATGTTTTAAGTAGTCGAACTCAATAGAAACGCCTACCGCGACGTTTCGGTACCGAGCTTATTTTCGATTCGAAATTCTGATTCGAAAATTGTAAATTGTGCCGCGTAATGCTGAGAACTGCTGAGAAATACTGAGTATGTGAAAAACAAAAAAGTGTAGTTATTCCATTAGTATTATCTCACCCTTAGTATTATATCTAACCCTGCATTTCTTTCACATACAAGTCGACTCATTACTAATCTTTGCAAAATCTCGCGGTAGTGGGGATCAAATGTTTCAGAAATATCGTGCACATCTATTCCACGAATTTCTAAAATGATGTTTCATACTTGAGAGAACGTATCGTGTTGGAATCTCTGTTTCTAAGTGGGGTCCTTGCAAAATCAGTCATACACGCGATGTGGTACATAACTTATACTATCCAAATTGAAACAATTTCGACCAGAGAGTCTACGTCGGTCCATGCAACACGATAACGAGAGGATTTTTTCCAAACGCACCGGAAAGTCGTCACGTTTCACCGGTCCGTGACAAAACTCGGTAATCAAGGGGAGTTGTCAAGCGGTACCGCGGAATACGAATAAATGCACGTACATGGTTCAAATAATCGTCTTGGTAGCTACAGCCACCCTAGAACAAGCGAAATGGTGAAACATGAGCGGAACGCTCGACGAAATTCTGCACTTTTGTCGTGTTCCGCTGTAAAAATACGGAAATCCGTTTTGAAATATCGGTCTGCGCCGCGCCGCGCCGCGCCGCGTGCCGGTGGCCGTCTACTTTTGTGCGCTTTTCCACTTAAATTGCGTTGTTAAATCAATAGATCCGATTACTGGCACAGAAAACAATTTTTTATTGATCGCAAATACAGAGTGTTAAGCGCGTGTATTAATCGAAATACAGATCCTGCACTGTCGCGATCGAATCAAATATTTGTAATACGGATGAACATTTTATATATTGTACATACCAGAGTTGGGCAAAAATTTATTTTAAAATTTCGAATAGAAACAAATGAAAGCTATCTTTTATTCGAAATTGTATTCGAAGTTCGGATGAAAGACCGAGCGACGTTGCCAAGACGTAATACTTACGTACAAACACTATTTATTAATTAAACGATTGTTTAAACAAATAAATTTTTATTATTTAAACAATTGTTTAAACAAATAAATTTTTATTA
>CM052137.1:14248546-14379594 GCA_028454255.1 Halictus ligatus
GAATAAATTCTCGAATAAATTTTTATTCGGCGCCAAAAATCGTTCAGGTACTTTTCGAAGCCGAGTATCTTCAAATAAATCCGTCGAATTAATGGTGGCGTTGTATCCGACCATCCGAATAAATCCTGAACGTAGCCAGAAAATCATCCGAGAGGCAGTCGGATACAAATCTCGAAACCAGACGGTCGACGAATAAAGATACAAATAACTTCTCGCGATTCATCCGACTTCGAATAAAAACAAAAGACAGAGAGTATCTGTATCTGAAAGCTATTCAAATAACTTTTCATCGGATACTGCCCAACTCTGGTACATATGTACATTCGTTTACTTGAAAACAGAAATGTACATTTACGGTGTAAATTTATAGTTTAAATTTATTCTATGTACGAGGAGTATACATTAAAATTCACAACATATGTTACTGTGATTGACACCACCATTCTAATATATTTTCTTTATTTTATCATTTAAAGGCCCGTATTGTCTACTGCATATACGTGACCAGGAATAAAATGGAAACTTGTGGAGCACGTTTCACGAAAAAAGATTTCAAAATTTCAATGGAAAAACCATATAAAGGTAACCAAGTGTATAGATTTTTTTGTATCAAAAACCTTTCCTCTTTCAGTTCAAATATTCAAAACAATACAATAGTAGACAGCAGTATAATAAAATGAATTGACGCTGTTTCACAAATATCCTTACTTTAAGAATTACGGCAACCAGCGAAATGGCTGGTTCTAAATTTTGTTAATTTACGGTTATTGAGATTATTGTTTTGGACATACAGTCGGGGACAAAAATAAGTGGACAGTTAGTGGAGATATGTAAAAATGAAGTTGAGTCGAAGTAACATGACTGTTACAAACTCAAGTTATATTTATTATATATCCTTATAGTGTATAGATTATTTAGCGAATAATTGAAGTTCATATTTACATCTTTGTGTAAACACGCCGTACTATAACAAAAATGATAGCTATTTATCAGGAGACAAAAATAAGTGGACACTTGGTTGTAATGTTATTGTGAGGTAAGAAATGTTACAAACATTAGGCACAGGTCACGCTTACATGCAGTGATCATCATCAAACTTATTAGTATCAATTCAAGCTTCATACAAGTAAGAAATATTAAATTAGATTTTTTATTATTAAATTAAAGATATTAAATTAAAGATATTAAATTAAAGATATATTAAAAATTAACAAATTTATTTTTAAAAACTAACAAGTTTAGAACAAAATTAATAATAAATTAACCATATGTAAAATTAACAACAAACAAATTATAATACTAGTGAATAAAATGAATAAACTGAACAAAATGCTATTCGCTATCCGTGTCATTCTCAGTACTTTTATTGCGACCCAAAATCATTGACTCTCGTGATCTTGCACATCTCGATCTATCCTTACATTTTTATTACTTTTTCAATAGTTACAGAATATATATTAAAAACAAATTAAAAATACATAAAAATGATTGATGTATAATTATTGCAAAATTGTATTATGCTTATAATGATTATTATATGATTATTATTAACAATTTCCATCCTAATACACATGTTTTGCAAAAGAAATGTATTTCATATCGTGAAATACACGAATATTGAACTTTTCCAGTCAATTCCCCACTGTAACTGTGGCGAACAAATGGTAAAATTTTTTACAGCCAAATTTGTTTACAAATGTATACTTATTGTTAATTATTCACAAAAAATGAAACTTAACAATATAACTAATGCATTTAGAAAGAAAATAACAAATTTTCTATGATAGATCCTAAAGAAAAGGTATGGACACTTCTTAAAAAGTTTATAAAATTGAGAGTCGCAAAAAGTGGCAGACAAAACTATGAAATTCTTAAACTATAATAAGTAATGTGTCCGAATATGCATGAATCTCAGGATATGTTTTGCCGTTTCTGTTTTATGTTAATTTGAAGTTTTATATGCAATTAACAAATAAAACCACCGTTGAAAATTTGTACAAAAAATAAATCTACTTTATAAAATGTATAAAGAATGCATATTCATTGGTAAGCACTTTCCATTACAAAGAATTATTATTCCACGCTCATTTACAGTTAATATAATATTTTTTGATTTTTGGCACTTTAGAGAGTGCTTCCATGGCCAAACTTTTTTACAAAAATCTAAATTTGGTTACTAATGCATATGTAATGGTAATTAGTCACAAAAAATTAAATTTAACAATAAAATAAATAAGTTGAAAAAAAAGAAAATTATTTTTATGCATAAAAAAAATTGTTAAATGATTTTTAAATGAATAATAATATGAATTTCCTGCTAATATGCAGTTCTACAAAAAGAAATTTTCGTGCATCGTCAAATAAAAATGTAGTGTGATGTGTCGACTTGTCCGCACTGTGCGCTGTAAGTAATTAAGTTACGGCGTAATAACTCGGAAGTGCAACGTATTTAAAAGTGCAATAGCAAAAATTTAAATAAAATTTATAAAAAACATCTAGTACATAAGACCGTGAATAGTTTAAAAGGTCGTGGACGCAAATGCTGTATGTACCATCATACAAGATGCTGCAAGGTTAGACGTAAGCCACATATTAATAAAAGAAGTATAAGAAAACGTTTAGCATTTGCAAAAAAATATGTGTACATGCCACTAGCATTCTGGAAAAATATAATTTGGAGCGACGAAAGTAAATTTGAGTTGCGACAATTAAAAAAGAAGTACAAAGTCTGGAGAAATAAACATGAAGCGTATAAGAGATCATTTATTACACCCACAGTTAAGAAGTTATATACAGTAAGAAGGCCCAAAGAAAAGCGATATTTAAGAATTTTTCCTGAGAAGACTTTTACGTTCATTAATGTAAAAATTTGTACACATATTATGGTAACTTTTAACTGTATTTTAACATTTTTTATTTGTAAAAATAATAATTTTGAAAGCTGCTATAGCTGATCTCCAGGAGCTCTAAAATGAAAAAACCAAACGGATTTCGTTAAAGTAGTGTATAATCTTGTAATTAATCGAAGGAATAAGTAAAATAAAATTTTTTTACAAAATGGCGGCTTCTCTTTTATAAAAAAAAATGAATATTCATCGGCGAGAAAAAACCTTCGATTTAATTTCATTGAATGTCTACTTATTTTTGTCTCGTCATAAATAGCTGTCGTTTTCATTATGATACGCCATGGTTACACAAGGTTATAAATATTAACTTCAATTATTCACTAAATAATCTATACGCTATAAAAATATGTAATAAATAAATCTTAAATGTATAATGGCCATGTTAATTCGACTGAACTTAATTTTTACCTGTTTCCACTAACTGTCCACTTATTTTTTTTTTGTTCCTGGCTGTACATTATGATAAAAATCGCTAAATCTCCGAACAAATATATTCTCGTTATTTCTACACTCTAATGTAAAATATTAATTTTTAGTGCTCCGTACAGTTAGCGTCGAAAACGACTATCGACAATGAAATTCGTTTCCAACGCGAACTAGCATTGTCCCCAGGGACGTCAGACAAATCTGTGAAAAAAATCGTCGGTCTAGTAGATAGAACAATCGATATTCATCTAACTACGCGTGATCCCATAACGGCTGAGAGGAATCATAATATCTAGACAAAGAGCGGATCAAAAATCGGGTCACCTCGGTGTAATCATTTTTCCCGTCCATCGACCAGATGAGATTTCCATTTAAAGGCCTGGGAAATAAAACGAGCCTGCTCATTCCTCCTTCGTCCGCTTTCCATTTCTTTTTCGTTCCTGACTTCTCGTTTCGCTTTTTCATAACTGAAAATGAGACGAGACTGCCTCTATTTCGAGAGCCGAATTCCATAATTCTCCTCGACCTTTAATGCGTTCGGCTAGTTCGAGTCACATTTCGACGGAATTTGACGGTGGAAATTTTAAATCAGTGATTATTGGTCGCCAATAATCGATCGCCATTTATCGGAGCTCTACTGGTGGATGTACAGGGTTTTCCATTACAGGTGGGAGAAAATTTAACGAGTGGTTTTCCAAGACAATATAAGACGAAAATGAAGCCTAACAAAAATTGCGATTTTGGCTTCGTTTTTTAGTTGGGGTAAACTGTACTATGATTGGCACCCTAAACCAAAATCGTAGTAAAAATCTTTTTATCTTTGTTTGAAATGTTTAAACGAGCTTAACTTGCTATAATTATAAGCTAATAGAGATTTTTCAGCAAAATCAAACAGTTTTACGGGTAATAAATTTTTTATTACATAACATATTCAATGAATAACAATCGTAAGCCAAAAAATAGTAGTCATTGGCATATTTGGTACAGTTATTGACACAACATGTATCAGTTATTGGCTCTGAAGAACTGAATAGGAATTATTAACTTAACACTCGGTTTACGGAGCACTAAAAGTGACTATTTTGCATTACTTTATAAAACTAACAAGAACGTGCTACCCATATTTTTAGCAATATTTGTAAAATGATGTATACACAAAGAAGTAAAGTTAAATATAAAGTTAAATAATTTTTAAGTTCGATGTCTCTATTAATCTTTAATAGAATGCAATTTTCAATTTCTTTCACATATAAGAATATGGGTAATTTGCACAAATAGATAAATAAATAGTATAATAGTATAATAACTCTCTAATTTTCATTGCAATGATTGGCGCCTTATTATCCTATACTGATTGGCCCCTTCAACGTACAATGATTGGCAGTGCCAAGAATTGATATGAAGACTTCTTTCATCGAGTTAAAGTCATATTTCTAATTTCTTTTAAAGATCCAAAGCATTAATCAATCGAGTATTTAAATAAAACAATCAAAAACAGTATATCTAGTAATTGGCATAGCTGCTAATTAATTAAACTTCAATACAAATAAATGAACCATTCGTTGGCACTTGAAAATCTGAGGTTATGTCTGATAAAATGTAAGAATTAAACGTTAAACAGGCTATTTGATTTATAATTAAACATATACGCACTCATTATAAGGTTATAAAGCGATAATGTATGCTTACCCGAAAATTTACGAAAATTTTAACAAAACACTATTTACACTGCACTGTGGTCATCCGTCGGTCTTGCTGAATGTCGTCCAGCGTTACTAACAGTCATATGTGGAACTCTGTTATGAAAACTCACAACGTTGCTTTGAAATATAAATAAGAACCAATAAAAAATGATTTTCTATACCAGGAATTCTTAATATTTGCAGTTTAAAGCAAAAGTGCCAATAACTACTGCAGTGCCAGTATGAAGATGGAAAGGCGGCGATAGAAGGAGAAGGTGACGTAAAAAGAAATTGTAACCCTTAGGGGAGGCAAAATAAAGTATATTCTACAGTGCCAGCAATAGTACAGTTTACCCTATCACCAATTAAAAATCCGCCTAAAATACTGCAAGCCGACCAACAGAAGTGTACGTTGCTTACGCCATAAAAGCGCGTGACAATCACGTATCAAAGGGGGTCCTCGCTTGTACCCAATGGTTAGGCCTTGACGTCACACACTTTAGCCAATAATTCGGCTAGAACAAAAAATGCGTGTGGAATGACCCAAGTCACTTGATATTAGGTCTACCGGAAAGTTCTGTCCGATAGCGTCACACCAAGTGACACTACAAGTTGACTTCGTTTGACTATCTCTCTTTATCATTGCATTTACACACATGTACTCTCAATAAACGATGGAAAGTATATTCTACAATAAATATTATTAAATGTATGAAAATTGTGTTATTTTCTTTCAATTCAAAAACGGACATAACTTTCCGTTAGACCTAATACATGACTGTTTTCGTCGGGTTGCCGTATTTTAGACAGATTTTTAATTGTCAATAACTAAAAAATGAAACAGAAATCGCAATTTTTTATTCTTTATTTTTGTCTTATATTATCATGGAAAACAATTCCTTAAATTTTCTCCAACCTGTAGTCAAACCCCTATACAGGGTGTCCCAGTTAACTTGACCACCCTGAATATTTCGCTTAACGTTAGCAATAGAAAAAACCGTTATAGCAGAATATTAACCTAACCGAAGAGCCAATATGATTTAGAAACAACTTTTTTCTAGATATCAGGCTCATCCTTTTTTTAATGGAACTATGTATTTTTTTTTATCGCGATGTAATAGTAGGGGTGAAGACCTCTTTACGACATATTATACAATCACTTTCGTGTGACCTTGGGTATGAAAAGTCCAAAAAGCATTATAGGTATTATCAGTGATTAATTTACTACACTAATTGGTTAGATTGAACTACTCTATTTCAATAAATGTTCGAAACGATGATCATTGTTTGCAATACATTGTTGTGTACGGAAAATAAATCATTGACTGGCCCTTCTAATAGTTTCATTGCTAATATTGGGACATGCAGTTCTAATACGCATATTCATATCTTCGGCTGTTGTTGGAACATGTTCATAAACAATACTCTTAAGTGTTACACATAAAAAGAAATCTAACGGAGTTAGATCAGGTGACCACGGAGGCCATAAAACGTTTGCGCTTCGCCCAATCCAACGTTGAGGGAACTTCTCGTGTAATACTTGACGGGCTATTCTTGAGTTATGTGCCGGACATCCATCATGCTGATACCACATCTCGATCCTTCGAGCTAATGGTATTTTTTCCAATAGGTGAGGCAAATCTTCAGTTAAAAAATTGGCATATTTGTTATCATTTAGTGTACTATTAACACCAAACCAATTAGGGTAGTAAATTAATCACTGATAATACCTTTAATGCCTTTTGGATTTTTCATACCCAACGTCTAATATGTCATTGAAGAGGTCTCCACCCCTACTATTACACCGCGATAGAAAAATTTTTGTAGTTCCATTAAAAAAAATTGATGACCTTGATATCTAGAAAAAAATGGTTAGGGTTAGATTAATATTGTCCTATAACGTTTTTTTCTATTACTAACACTAAGCGAGATATTTAAGGTGGTCAAGTTATGTAGCTGGGACACCCTGTATACAGTGGCTCACAAAAATGTTCGAGCGCCATTTAAAGCAATATAACTTTTTTAAAATTGGACCAAACTACTTCACTTTTTCTGAGCGATTAGAGGAACTGGTTTACATGCAAACAAGATTTCGAAAACATTGCAATTGGTAGAAATGACATGAGAAAATTAGGAAGGCACTTTTTAAAACATTTTTATTTGCGCCCGTAAAAAAATTTTAAATATGCGTTTTGTAGATCTAGGTTAGCTATACACATGCTGAAAATTAAGTAAAAAATTGGAAAAGTGCATTTTCCGCTTTGAAATTTAAGAGCCTTTTTCTACTACTTTTCTAGTTCTCTATCAGTGTATAGCTCTGAGTATGGTTCAAGTATTTTATTAGATTTTTTTTGTAAAAGTAAAGGCCGCATTTTTCTACGTTTTTCCCGCGGAAAACTAATGTGAAATTTTCTCGATGATCTATAGACCATCGACATCCTATAGGCTGTTTAGTTTAGTCCAAGGGCATTTTGGACGATATTATCCGGCGATACCTTTTGACCGGATGACCGATAGGGCTGTAGCTAGCATAATCCAATCGGAGAAATAATCGCAGCGTGGTCGTCGTAAGAGAAGAAAAAAATTCTGTAAACTTTTTGAACGCGCGGAGCATTTACGATGCTCAAGTGGGACACCCTGTGTCACTAACAGCGCTGAAATGATTATCTCTCCGTGCCCCGCATCTATCAGTAGGACTCGGCTTTATACCCTTGAGACGACACCGGTTCGCCACGAATTACTCTCGGACGTTTGATAAAATTGCCTGACGTGTCCTTTCTCTGAACGTTACAGCCTACCTGGCGTCCAGACGCGGCTCCCGCGACAGCCAGTGTTCCAATTTGTCGAATGTCAGCAACGAGGATGTGGGACCGTTGAACTATACCACCCACCCCCGCGGCGAACAGCGCAGGACCTCCAACTTCCTCGAGCTACCAGGTAAGCACATTTCTCTTCGAGTGCGCTCGACACCGATTTTTCTACCGCCAACGCGTCCTGTAGACAAGCTGAAAAATGTTGTCGTCGGTGGTGCATCCCAAAATCCTCCGGTGGATCGGTGTAACTCGCCTGACATGTCCTAACATCAACCCTGTTAGCCAAATAGCGCCAATCAACTGATCCTGCCGTTCTTCTCAATTGTGTCGCGTATCGTTTCAAATCAGTTGGCCAGTTAACACATTACCATTGTTATTGTTGAATGCATTCTTAAGAGTTCAAAACTATACAAACTATACAAACTATATCTCTCGTTATTCATCTTTCTCGCGACTCGAAAGAGCCACTACGAATCGCTTATTGAATATAGTGATTACAATCTCCATGTGGTCTATTAGAAGAAGAAAGCTCATGTTTATTGTATGTCGACGTACTCTCTAATGGCCATTAAAATAAAAATAGAGTGTCAGTCTGGTGTAGAAGAAGTGAATAAACAAACTAATTTAGTGGAGGCTATTCGAAATCTTAATTACTGAATCGATGTTACGGTAAATAGGGTTAATAGTGTTTTTGATACGCAGGAAAAGTATCATTGATTCATCGAACACGACACTGATTGCTATAATTAGAATTCTATTTCAGCGGTGTTAACAGGCGAAACTTGTAGCCACTAAATTAGTCTCACACCATATCCAATCAACGCCGAATCCCTACCACTTGGTAGAATGATTGTTAGTCGAACTAATCACAATGAACAGTCCCAGTTATAACATAAATTATCTCGACATAATAATAACATTGTGTAACGTATGACAACTTCAACTACCTATACAGGATGGTCCGTTTAAGTAAGGCCACCTAAATATCTCTTCAGGTTATTGTGATGCAAAAAATATTTGTTACGTAACGTACACGGTGTCAGTGGACCAAATATCTGGCAAGTTTTTTTTCTTCCGAAAGTCATTTTTTTCGGAGTTATTAAGGTCATCGGTGTTTTTTGATACATAACTACAATTTTTTTATTGCATCGTGTAACTGATCGAAAAGTACATCCAGATATGTATAGTAACATGACCTTGCAATGACCTTGATGTTCGAAGATTAAAGTTTTACATAGAACTGATGTCTATCGAGATCGTAGGTTTTGACAAAGACTCTACAGTCAAGAGCGTGAATGTAAATAAACATGCAGAGTGCAAACGTCTGGTGTGACATTTTACATAATCAAATAATTGGTCCTTGTTTCATAAACGATACTTTAAATGGAGGAAAGTATGCAACATTCTTGCAAAATGAGCCATAAATACTTGTACAAGATTTGTCACTAGACATCCGTTTAAGAATTTGGTATCAGCATGACGGTTGTCTGGTACATTCGACACGTCTTGTCAAACAAATAAAAATTGAAACTAGTGAAACTAGTTGAAGGAAAATTGAAACAAATAGTTTATAATGAACAACCAACTACACCATAGGACATGAAGAACTGAATAGTTAGAGTTTGTGCTAATATTTGTTCCGAAACAATTGAAAGATACGTACAGTCGGTCATTGCACATTTTATGAAATGTGTCACCGTAGAATACCATTTTTAACATCTCTGATGATAACTTAAGAGAAAATGAGTGTTGTTTTGACAGTTTAATTTTCTTCGCATTCACAGGTTCCGGAGTCGTGGTCGAAGATATTCGACATCAGTTCTAGGTACAACTTTAATTTTCGAACATCAAGGTCATTTCAAGGTCATGTTATTATACATATTTGAATATATTTACTGATCAATTACACGATGTAATAAAGAAAAATGTAGTTATATATAAAAAAAACACCGATGACCTTGATATCTCCGAAAAAATGACCTCCTGAAAAAAATATTCTCACCAGATATTTGGCCCATTGAGATCATGCACATTGCGTAACAAATATTTTTTGCATCACAATAACCTGACGAGATATTAAGGTGGTCTTACTTAAACGGACCACCATGTATAACATAACACACAACAGCTGAATTTATCCTAGATCGTAACAACAATGGACATATGGACAATGGAAAACATGGAAAGAATTTGAGAACACTGTTTTATTATACTGAATTGTTCAAAATTAGAGAAGGAATAAATGTTCACATAACTCCTGTATCCTGCAGTGGAGAAAATTAATTTACAACATTGTATACCTTGCAAATTTCCTGTTCTATCGAACTTCTGTTTCTTTCAATCGATACAAAGAATTTTTTATTTTACATAAAACAGTCTAATCATAAGACCAGTATGTTTATTATATGCATTTTATAATAGCACACTTGTTACGAAGGACCTTTGTCAACGTTTTACCACAGCGTGTACAGGAGATCAATATTTTCTTATCCCAAGTAAATTCAGAGGACGTAACTGTCGAGCGATGAAGTAAAATCCTCTAAATCCCAATTAGAATCTTATTATTATGTTGTTGCATATGAAATGGCCAGTTTTAGAATGCAAATGCTCTAAAGCGATTCGATGAAGAAATACTAATATTACATTCTACAGGTTTACTTTAGATTACTTTCAGCTACAAAGCTAATCCTTAAAATATCCTTATAATCCGTCTTTACGCATTTATGGTTTATGCAAATTTTCAAGAAATGCTATAATATAAAATTGAAACGATTAAGTACGTTTAATTAAGTACGATTTTTATTTATTTCGGATCTACTAAGGCTGTTCCCATTAAAAATAGGACTCTATTCCATTCCACTTTCTTAATATTTGTCTACGAAAATTGGAAATTGCATAAACATCCGCAGTCTACTTAACAGTCTTAGTAAATATCAATTTGCTCCAATGTATTGCGGTAAGAATAAATTTTCAAATCTGATGAAGAAAGTCAATGTGTTAATATGATGTAAAAAATACCACTGTTGTATCTATTGCAGAAAAACCGAAATTGCAATCGCCAGAAATTTGATATCGTTCCGATTTATGTTACCATATTTTTGACGTACTTTTGATCTGTTCGATATCCATCCGCAGGGTAAATTGTTATCAAAATGCCAGTCGCGTTTCGATTGATGCGACAATTTTTCATTGAGTGAACTTTTCACGGGTCGCGTCCATGTCATTCGCAAATTTGAATAACGCGGCCGTCACAATTGAACGACACTTTCACGGAAACAGGGTCGAGTGATTGGATCGAATACTGTTCCTTGCGTTCTTGGATATGTGTTGCTATTATGTTGAACTGTATCGAAAGCAACACGCAGCCTACTTGCCCTGGTTTGAAAGGTTCCCGTTAGCGAAATAAATGCGCTTTCCTATTCTATAGAAGTGATTATTCTTGAGTCGCACAACGAGAGCCGAGATCTGCGACCATTTCCTTCAACGTTTGCGAATTCTGCAATTACTTCTCGAACTATTGCTGTTGAGAGTTCCTCGAATCAACAGAAAATTGTCTGAACGGAAACGTTATTGTGCCGGTCGTGCACCATTCAAGAAAATATTGACCTAAAAATTTTATTCATCAACACGTACAATGCCGTGCGAATTTTGCCATTTTACATAAATTTTATTTATTTCATTTCTAGAAGCGATCCGCGTTGTTAATAACTAGACTGCTGATCTTTGTGCAAAAGAAAAAATTGTTCTTCCTTTAAAGATTTCAGTTTCTGAAACTAATACATTGAAGCTCTTCAACTTCTTTAATATTTCTATCGCTTTAAATTGTACATAGCCATTTGTCTCATAAATGCACAAAATCCAGTTTACCAACAATTTTTAGCTCCTTGATAAATTCATATTCAGTAGCATTAATTTACACATTGTTTATCTGCATACGTAATTTGTGTGAGCAAAAATTTTGCATCTTATGAAAATAATTAGTAAAAATAAATCAATTCGTAATACAATTTTTTTGGAGAAAATTATTGCGTACATGGAACGATATTTCTAAGCTCCTAGTTGTTCTACGAGTACTTGATACTTTTCAAGGCGCGTGTCGACCGAAAGAAACACGAGACACACCAGAGACGTTGCCATGAGCGAATGACTGGCTTATCTCAGGTTTATGAAACTTGATCTTGATAGTTCTTGCCCGATCATGTCGCCGAAACGTTGTCGAGATGATACTACAGAAATCATTCTATGAGCTTTTTGAACAGAGCAGAAAAGAAGAACGCGAAGAAAAGTTTTATTCTTGAACGAATAGTTTGTTAACAATTTTGTTTGATTTAACACTGTTCCTTGGAAACACCAACAAATGGTCCCAGAGAATTCCCTTTTGGTCAGAAGCAATTAAACCGGCTCGACGTTCCGCACACAAACGGAGCATCAGATTTCTAAATTCTGTTGCAATCCTCTCGAGAATATGATATTCGCGAGATATGATCGATGCCACGTAATTTCGTGAAGCAGCACGCGTCATTCAATATCGTCGCTAGATTCAGAATATCTTCGGCCCCCTCGCCGCTTCCTCGGGAATAGAATAATCGTGTACATCTTTACGAACTCGAGATCTTTCTAGAATCTATAGATAATAGATCAATATTCCCCGATTTAAACGTGCCGCTTAATTTCGCAAGTTTTAATCTCACGGGATACTATTCGAATACGATGGTGACAGTTTCATTAACGGAAAAAAAATTAAATTTAAAAGCCTGAGCTAGTACGGTGTCATCGTCAGTCTCTCTTCCTTTTTGAATCGCTATCCTTCTCTACATTCGGCGCATTACAAAGAATATAGCATCTTTACTATCTGTCTACTATAACTGTCGCTCGACAGATTCGACAGTTGCAGAGGGAATACTGTAAAGCGGAGCTGGCCCACAGAAATCCCTCGATGTGGTAACACTGCTTGCACCTCTTCGAACCTTGACCTCCTCGTTGAATGAACGGCTGCCTCGGGTTATTGTTACAACGATCAACGAAGATCTAGCCCGTTGGAAGGGCAGTATTCCGGAGAAAATCATTCAAAGAATTTCCTTTCGTTTCCGTTCTTAGGGGATCCGAATCTGACAGGTTCTCCGGGCTCCTCGAGTAGCTAGTCCAGCGTATCACATTGACAGATTAGGTGGCGTGGAAGCGCGGTATATCTGTTCATCAGAAATTAATTACGCGGCTAACATCCGTCGGGTAAATACTTTCTGCAAACAGAAGTCTAGCTACAGCCGTGGAACACGATTGGACCGAGTATTAGGGTTGGTGATATTGGAAGACGCCGGGGCTTGAGAACGCAGGGGGAGCCACGATGGGGATGTTCGGTTCGGTATCGTTCATTATTACACTGTGAACCGTTAGCAACAGATTATCTACCCGGGGGATCTGCGAATACGCCGGGGATTATGTAGAATGTGAACATAATGAAACTGTTGCTCCTGCGATATTGGACAATGCCATGATGCTGGTCGAGCATTGGTGTATGTACTGTGTACGTAAAACGTGGAGAATACACCTGTTCAGGTACTGTCAGAGCTAGGTGAAATACCAATAGCAAATAGTAAATGATCTAATTTATTTTAAAGTACGCGTATAACTTTGGAAATTAAATGTTTTGCTTCATACAGTAAATTTCTCAAATAGTATTTGAAAATATCCGGTCATACAAGTATGCAGTGTCTTTTTTTATCTATTTTTCAACGAGAAAGTTAATGTATTTGCGTTTATTTTTCATCATCGAAGTACTGACCATTATTTTCTATGACCCTTTCCTATCTTTCAACTAATCTTTCTTTGCCATTCTCGTAAGTACATTAACTTTCTCGTTGAAAATTAGATAAAAAAATGACAGTACTTGTAGGATAACCTGATAATATTTTATTCGAAGGAAAGTGAGAATATTGGGTTTCCCCTTGAAATATCTTATACATTTTCATTTATTTTTTCATCAACAAGTAAGTTCATTTTTGAGAAAAATGAGATATCACGTAATTAATGCTTAATTTAATGTAAATTTTTTATATATAACTGGTCCGTGTTTAATTTCTCAAAAAAATCCCATGTTTTGTACAACTTAAAATTGGTCGGCAAATGAAATTCCATAATCATCGATTATGAAAGTGGTGTAAGTCCAATTGACAGAGGTAGGTGGCATAGGTTGATTTACAAAAACCGTTACCTTACCCGAAATTGTCTGTCTCAATCGCATATTACAAGCGAAATATGTACGTCTTAAACGAGGGTTATCACAATTTCCACGATAATAAAGTTAATATGTATGTGTGAGACGAAACCATTGCTTCTAGAGGATCACAAGAGGTAGCTTCTTGCTGTTTGAAGCATTTAGAAAATGTAACGACCCAAAGCCATGTTATTGCCTACAGTGACATGTGTACTGGGCAAAATCGAAATTTATAAATGGCATTGATGTGGTTGAAGGTTGTCCAGTCGGAAAATAACATTGAGATAATTGATCACAAATTTGTACTCTCGGGGCATTCATACCTTCCGAACGATGCAGATTTTGGCATCATATCAATGGCATTGCGAAGAAAGAATTTTGTGTACACACAACAAGATTACTATAATGTAATAGCGCAATATAGAAAACATGATAAATTGATTTTACATGAAATGAAACGGAAGAATTTCATTCAACCATTTTTTATAAAACAACGATGAAGGACGCAGAATTTAAAATTATAAATTTATTACCTATACGTCCTGGAAGACCGCTAAAATTTGAAAAAATCGCCCTGGCGCCTTTGTACCAAAATGCCAGGCCTATTACTTACGAAAAATATAAAGACATGAAGCAGTTATTACCTTATATACCTCCGGTGCATCATGCATATTTTGAAACACTACCAAATGCAGAGAATAAGTAAATACTATCAGTATCTTGTAATTTTGACAATGTAATTGGCGTCTAAAATAAAATTTTATGTGTTGTTATGCGTATTTGTAAACAAAATTATATTAAAATGAAGTATATTTTAAGTGATATTTGATTTTTCAAAATTGAAATTAAACGATTTTTACAATTGTCTAATTTTGAAAATGGCGTAAGTCCATTTACAGCCCATAAATGTGTGTTATCGTACTCTAATTCGCCTAAAACAAATCTATATAATCAAATTAAATATTGATAAAACAATAGAAACAATGCCAGACCTCATATAATTTGCCTATATTTTTAAATGAACAAATATATTAAGCTTTCATTTTCTCGAAACAGAAGAAAATGGACTTACACCACTTTCAAAATAAACGGTCCAAATAGTGCCACCGTGTCCTATCCATCGCTTTGGGAATATTTCATTAAGTGTACTTCTCACCCTTCGAGCGTAGTGTATTCATCCACTGTGCTGATACCACATTGTCTGACGAACGCTTAATGGTACGTTTTCTAATTTTGGCAATGTACTTGGCAACGTATCATATTTTTTACCAATAAAAGCGCCGTCAATGAAATAAGGCCCAATTATTTGTTGCCCTATGATTTCACACCACACATTAATGGACCAGCGTCTTTGATGATCAATTTCTCGTAGCCAGCGAGGATTTTGTACTAACCAATAATGCGTGTTATGTAAATTAACACGCTCAGTGCTGGTAAAAGTAGCCTCATCAGTAAATAGTATTAAAGAGAAAAAAGGCGGATTGATTTGTAGCGGCTCTTGAGCCCAGCCACAAAATCTAACACGATTTAAATAATCCCTGTCATGTAATTTCTGGTGAAGGTTAATGTAGTACTGATAATATTTGTGACGAGTGAGAATTTATGATGGACTACTTTTGCTGACTTCAAATTCGTGCTGAATCTGACGTACACTGATATGTGGATTATGATGTACCATTGCAACAACATTAATTTCGTTATCTTCATCACTACATACAGCCTTTTCATGATACATCTTATGAACAGCGAGACTTCCAGTTTCTTTTGATTTTTTACACAATCTTCAAAAATCTTGTGTGAAGGGCATATGCGGTTTGGATATATTTCACCCTACAAATTTCATATTGACTATCTTGTGTTCACTAACTGAGAGACTTCGAAAGTCTACCAATATTTACATTTGATGTAACCATTGACATTCCATAATGAAAGTAATAGAATGTAAACAGTCAAACATCTCAGTAACGGGAAGTTTTAGGACAGATACACTTTAGTACTTGTATACTCAGAATACGCCAATCTATCGAAACCGAGAATAAAAAATTGGACATTCCACTTAAAAAAAAACAAAGGTGACCTCTATATCTTCTCTACGCCTCCACTTGCAAGAATACCATCTATACCATATTATAAATATAGTAGAATATCATTTATATCGTAGTTTCTTAATCTCTACAACTTCTGTAAGTAACATTTTCTCGTATTGTTTGAAATGACCAAGATATTAAAGTGGACAGAGTTCGTGGGACACACGAAGCTTGGACGCCAAGGAGTGTAAACATATCACGGTTCGGGAATGTCTCCTGAACGATATTTGACGCTGACAAGACCCGTGTTGTTGAGATATATCGAGAATTCACTGTATTTGAAACTTGAATTTCAAATGAATTACAAAGTATTTAATGTGCTTCAGAGTCTTGATTTAACGAGTTTGAGTATTTGGTTTAAGATCGCGCGAGAAAGGCTCTGCGATGAAGACTTTTTGAAGACTGTTGTGTGAAGAATAACTAGTTTCCTTTCGATATGGGCTTTCGATGTATTGCGAATGAGGGTAGTTATTCGGCTTGACATTGTTCTCGAGAGGGCCGAGAGTTTATGGGTCCTATAAAGTTTGCCTGGCAGACCATAAAGTGGTCGGCCGTGCAGCGATATCTTTCGTTGCAAAAGGATAGAGTATGACATGCCCACTCGTTCTGGCGAGATTTTCTTGTTGAGAAAGAAACATCCTTGTCTTATATCGAAAGAAACATCCTTGTCTTATATCGAAAGAAACATCCTTGTCTTATATCGAAAGAAAACTGTGTATACTCGTGGAGCTTTTCCAGATCCTTTGGAAACTTATGTTTATGACGTGCCATTAGCTCTTGAGGGCAGACATTCGGAAGCAACTAATAATAATGTATTGCGGAAATGTATTTCCTCAAAGGTATAGTCGATGCTTGCCATTTCTCATGGAATTGAAAGGTTTTACTTGAGTCATTGTGTCCACGGAAAGAGTGTGATGAACGCGATGGCATAAATGAGTGCATATTATCCGCAGTCTAGCAATATTAAATGTCACATGAAAGAGTGGAGGATGATACAAATATTGTCGTATATATCGTATGTATGTATATGTATCGATCGACAGAATATGAGGTTCAATTTGCGAAGTTGTATGACATTTATCGCTTTCTTTTTTTAAACCAGCGAGAAACCTCAGAAAAGCTAGTATTCTCGTGAGAGAGATCGCGTAGTACCAGTAAATGTGAAAGAAACATGTGAACAAATGCGGGAAGAAGCGTCGCTTCAGAGATACGATGCTCTTGACAAAGCGTTCAGTGCAATTGTGTCGAATCTATGGGAAAATGATCGATCACGTATGCAGCGGATAGAAAGGATGCGAATCGGCCACCTCTTTTATCTCTCTTTGATGCCAACATATTCAGCAACTCCCGACCGCGGTACTTTTCTTCGCAGCATGAGGCCAATATCGCGAATATTGTCGGTGAAAATCCGTGCTCTTTTGAGAGCACAGGTTTTCAATAAACAATTGATGCAAACAGGCCAGCAAAAAAAGAAAAGAAAATAGCTTTTGCAACCTGAAATATACACACGCGTATTCGATTTACCAGAAAATATTGTTACATTTTCATTAAAATTAAGTTCCAATTATTTTGTACTTATTTTTCATGGATGCATCGGTACATATTATGTGTAGGACAATTATTTTAAGTGGAGTTTATATATTATGATCGTGGATCGTATGTGAAATAGTAAAAACATTGAAAGAATTGAAAAATACTGTTGCATCATTTTATCTACTATAAAATTATTTACTATATTTTATTTACTAAATTTATCAAGCAAGACTAGATCGTGGATTATATGCGTGCGCGATAAATAGGAGTAGGCCGTATATAAAATAGTAAGGCGATTTAAGGAATTTAAAAATACGAATTTAGAATGATTATCGTACCAGTCGTGGTAGTTTTATTCATTACGTGGTGGCAAGCATGTGAGAATACGTCATGCATTTTCATGACGTATATCATGCATTTGCACATGTAACGTGACCGATTTCACCAAAAGTACGCTGGAAATCGGAGTTCTGACGCTCCCGGCTCGCACTCAACGCGGCATCCCCACCACCGTGCTTTCACCCCGACGGTATCCTGCTCCCCGGCATGCGTTCTCCCTCGCACTCGTCACAAGCACAGGACGATGTGCCTTTCTCTCACCACCGCACGGACAAAACCGATGCGCTCCTTCTCTTACACATAGCTCAAGTAGGGCCCTATGCCCATCTCACCCCCGCACGAGACAAACTCGGCAGCCTTCTCTGTCCGACACACTGGACCATCTGTATCCCACTTCAACAAGAGGATGCTGCACCCTCTCTTTTACAAGGAAGTTTCCTTTCAGAACATAGATGGCTTTTCTCGCCAACTCGGTTCCCGCAAGTGAAATGGTACGGACCCCTATAATTACCCCACCTCCTAAAAAATCCCGCAGTTCACCCAGCATCCACCAGATGACTTCTCTCTTGACCCCGACTTTCTCGCAAGAAAAGATGTACCGTACCATCGATAAATACCCTGGCGCAGCATCCAGAATTCAGGAAAAAGTCTCCACAAGCTTTAAGCTTTCGCACAATTTCCCCGGCGATTCAGAGCGACCTTTGGTGCTTGTCATCTTGCACATAGCGAGCTCAGAATCACTGTTACAACCCGCTGACGCACGGTGCGGCTATTGCTCGCACGGCTGAAGCGCACAAGTATTTCTCTTACCTGGGAGAAAACCACACCTGCGGACGAGAGGCGCCAACGAGAACCAGCCCTCCCACGGACCACGAGAGACAGGCAGGGAAGGCACGGAGGAAAACCCGACGAGGAGGAAGACACGCCATCAAACGAACCAGCTTAGGAAACGGTTCGGGCCCAAGGAAATCAAGGAAACTGCTCCAGTTACCTGGGCCGAGGATCCACCTCCCGCCACGACAAAGAAGGAGTCACTCCCCCTGCCCACCTGGAACCTCGCTCTTGTTACCCTCCCCACCAGAACAGTCCCCCATTTTTATTCTGCTAGCGAGACCGACCCTCGGGTCGCGTTTTATAATAATTTATTATTTCCCGAGCCCCCAGAAAAGACACACGATTTTAGTTTTGTAAAGCGACTCCTCTCGGTCGTATAAATATTATTATATATATATCTTTTGTTATTTGTTTTATACTTTGTATTTTCTGTTAACGTTCTATGATTTGTTTAAATTATACCATCGACATAAACGTTACCTAAGCTCCCCTTGAATCCACGTCTTGTTCTCTTCCCGCCAGGCGTTGCTCTCCACTGCGATATAAACGATACCCCACACTAACCGGAATGGGTTACCGCTCGTCCGTTCCATTGGGTTTCTTTTGCTACCAAGGGCCAGTCCCTCCCGGAAAGGCCCCAGGTCGTAACACGAGTAACGCTTCCAAAATTTTTCAACGGACGTGCTCTTCTACACAGCCGAGCAGTAGAACTTGTCAGCCAATATCAGACGAGGGGCGGCTTAGTTCGCAAACTCTCCAGGATTCTTTACGGTTGCTAGTTCAGTTTTTCTCTCTGTGCCCGAATTACCTTCCCTGTTAATTACCCATACGGTTAAAAAAGTTCTCTACGAACTCCCATTAATGTTTTTGGTTGAATAGGCAACAGAATATTGAATCTCGGCTGGCGCGGCGTTGCCTTCTTCTTCTTTCATAACATTCTGTTGTATCGAAAATCTTGTAACAATTGCATTGCAGATACAGAACGTTGCAGAAAGGGAAAAGCTTGAAGGCACAAACGTAAATTGAATTTAACTCTATGCGGCTAGGTGGGTTAGAAACTATCCCACCTTTTGCTTGGCTTTTCATGCATGGTGGGATATATTTTAACCCACCTTTAAAAGTTAAAGTTACTCATAGTCATACAGTTTTATTTAAAGTTTTTTATTCAGTTGGCAATGCTATGTACCAATGATAAGTGCGTAAGTAAGTGAAAAAATGTATGCAAATCAAAACGCATCAGTAGGTTGTGTGTGCACTCACAGCAGAGTAAGGTTGGCGCATAGTTTGACGCAGCGAATTCGCAAAATTCTGTGCACTAAGGTTTTTATTTTCTTTAAAAGCGTGTGCCTCAAAGAGTTAAGTAACTATCGAGGGAAAAGAGGGCAATTCGATTTAAACTGCTCGGTATTTTTTATTAAAAATTAAAATATGTAGAAAGGAAAAATGAGTTCTTCAAATAAAATAGCGAATACTTTACCTGTCGGCAATTTTCAAGTAGTCTTTTTTGAAATCATTTCGAAGCATAACAATTCCGTTACCACATCGCAGTCATACATGGGTGGCACAATTTTTTGTATATTTGGCCAAATATAAATGTCAACGGAGATTAAAAGAATGTAAGGATATTGTCGTATTATTTTCGAGATTTTAAGATTATTAAAAGAGAATCTACATTTTCATTCAACTCAAATTTCTTCAATCGATTTGTACAATTTTTATTTTGCATAAAGATCCGCAGTCTGGTTGCCATATTATTTTGAACTTGTTAAAGTGATTGAAAGAAGAAATACGTTTTCATTTAATTTCTTTCCATAATTGACTTCGAAAGTTTTTATGTTGCATAAAGATCCGCTGTGGGCACAATACATTTCCTCTGGAGCCTCGCAACTGGAACAGAAACAGCAAGATCTCGGGATCAATGGGACGGGACCCTCCATTGTTGAATCCATTCTCATTCCGCCGTGAATCGCCTTTCCATCCGTAGTCCAGCCTATTGAGATATCCGGGCAGAGGCTCGAATGTAATTGGCGACTAATTAATTGAGTTGCCTCGCAGTTGAAGGTCTTGAGCCGGCACGGCGTATGTGGCATTGAAATTTCCCGTTGGCTCGGGCGAAAATTCGCTACTAATTTCAGGGGAGGGAAGTTCCACGGAGCGTCGTTGGTCGTAATTAGATAGCCTGTCGGGAGACGAACTTCTTGAGTGCCTCGTCGACAGTAACCGCATTAAACGCCCATCCTTACGCTTTGTCACCCGACCCGGCCGACGTTACGGCCTTGGCTCGATTGCTACAGACGTCAAACTTATTTGTTCGCGTGATAATCAGATTATCAGTCAAGTCGAAGATCACCGTCGAACGGAAAAAATTTCGAACGGTCCTAGGAAGTACTGTAGTGCTCGCTTGAAAGGTCTAGCCGGTTAAGGGAGTCAAAGAACCCTTTCTGCCAAATTTCAACACTATACCTCGTTCGTAAGGCTAGCTACGGTGAAAAAACGAAAAATCAGTTTTTGTCCCATCTTCCTCATTTGCGTAAATATGATGTTTAGGGAGCTCATCACCAAACGACCTTGACCTTGACCTGTGTTATCAAGGGCACCCGCCCGAGTGACCCTTAACAGGTTTTAGCCGTCGCTCGTTATTTATCAAAAAGTTACAAAAAATATATCAATGCTAGTGCATGTGTCAATTATATAATACATACGTGTTAACAAATTCTAAAAAAAATCCTACATATTCAATGTATTGAATATTTGAGAATATTTCCGATTTTTCAATTGCAAATTCTGGTTGTCAAAAATTAAAAACACGAAAAAATACAGATTCCATATTAGAATTTAAGAGCGACAACTCAGGAGATTAATTCACTAGTAAGGTATTGTCATTAACACTATTTATAATTTTTTTCATGTTTTTTTCTAAGGTGCGTTGTAGTTAAAAAATAACTATCCTTTTGACGTTTTTCGAAAGTTTGTATGTTTTTGCTTAATCGTTCAAGTATGTTGTGCAATGTTAAATATTTCAACATTCGGAAAAACATTTTGCAGATGATCATGAGGGCCACGAATTAACCTATACACATAGCAATTTCACCTAGAAGACGAAAAAGCCAGCTAAATGTTTTCGGTTCGCACGTAACAGTCTGTTTTCGGTGTACCTTATACATTTTGATGCACCTACGCATACGGTATGCATGAACCACCTTCGTCCAGGCTTTCGAGGTAAAGAACCACGCTATCCTTTAACCTATAGTCGACTAGATCTAAGGGACCTCTCTTTGAATGGCGGGCTTCGTACCGGTTTAAATTTAATTCCGATCCCGTTGGTCCATTTCCGTGGCGTAATGAACGCATTCAAATCCGTTCGTAATGTAGCTTACTGTATCGAAACAAAGGAGGCCCTTGATAATCACAGTTATGCAATAATGGGATTACCATCGGTGACACAGAACAGGACGTGCAACGCCTCCGCGTTTTATCTCGGACGGACACTGATTAAGTCACGTTCTAATTTCTAATCAACTCGCACGCCATTAATGTCGTGATTGATCGATCGCGTTCCGATTGAATATTCGGGTGGTCCGTATTTTTGAACTATCGATTTGTTCTCGTCTTACTCCCTCTAAATTCTGACACTCTGTCAGAAAATAATGTGTGCAAAGTTGGAAGTATAGTAGCACCCGTTTAAGCGTCCGAAGTTAGGACTGAACGTGGACGCTTAAGTGAAGAATGACTTCAAGCGAAGGAAGGGAGGGGGGATGTGTTTGAGTGAGATACCGATAGCCGACTTGATACGTATCAAGTTTCAAACTCGAAGTTGTTAGTCCGAAATCACCTTGTTTGGAATAGAGGGCAGGGTACGGTAAGGGCGCTTAAGGAGGCCGGCAGCCATTTGGCTTTGACTGTCATGCTATGTTAAGCTGTGCCTTTTTCTCTAGACATTTTACGTCTTAAATAAGTAAGTGATCAATTAAAAATGCAGACCACCGTGTTTGTACATGTCTTTGCTACGTCTGTCCAGAGCCTTTTTTTTATACGTACACTAAATCTCTCGAAATTAAGAGAATCTCTCTGCAATATACGTATATGAACTTGCAAGGGTCAAAATCTTGACAAATTGACGCTTCAATATTGCAATGGGCAATTTAAAAGTGGTCACTTGTGTTTCCTAAAAGTACAATCTACGTCTGTCCAGAGCCCAAATTGCAAATTTCTACCTTATCGACGAATAATTTGTAATATTCGGCAGAAAACTCGCTTTCTGAAGCAAGTATGACGTCACAAGATGGCTGCCGCAGAGAGATTCTCTTAATTTCTAGAGATTTAATTGTTGTTTCTAGTAAATAGACAGGCCCTTTTTCTTGAAACTAGTTCTACTATCCGAAATCTGATTAGAAATAAACAATAATAATAACTTAACTGTCATTAATAATGACAAATGAAATGTATATTAATTACAAAAAGATTTCAATTTGAAATGTATGTTAATTACAAGAACCTAAGGTTGTATAAAATTAAATGAATAAAAATTGACTTTAAAATTTGAATGCTATAGCATTCACGTCATTTTGCATCACTATGAAAATGAATGCTGTAGCATTTGGGTCCGTGAACGTGTTAAGCGTGCACTACTGAATTAGACAACGGAAAGCCACATACAGTCACTCACAATAATATTGGTATACTCATACAGAGACGATAACTTTTAGAATTCTTTTTAGAAGTTAGAATAATTAATTTACTGCCATGAAAAAAGAAATTTTTTAAAAATTGCAATTGATCGTGATAAGGTTTGACACGAAGAGATATTCGTATTCCCCGCCATAAGTGTGATGTGTAGGTGGCGCGATATGCGTTGGAGTGAAGTGCGTTCCTCTATGTACTTGCGCGCGCGTATTTTTCTGTTCCTTCGATGCTATATGTAGCTTGTAAGTATTGCACGTGTATAAGCAAATAGAATAAACCATTTATCCATTCTTTTTAAACCCCAACAGATCGGAATTGCAGAAGAAACATTAAAAGTTGTTGTTTACAAGTTTTTACATTCGGAAAATTTCATCCAGATAATATACCAATATTTAAAAAGTTGTCGCCTGTTTAAGCGTGTCCGAATGTTGTTGCGAGAGACTGTATAAATTGAAAATATATTTATTTTGCGAGGAATTTTTTGAAATAATGATGAAATTGAAGGCATCACGGTTTGTGTATTTTCATTGCAAATTTATATGTTGAAGCTTGTTTTAATTATAACAAAATTGACGAAAATAAGCATATGTTTATGCGCAATCTAATTGTTTTACTAATTATTACAAAATTATGAAACACGATTACTTCCGAAATTAATACGAAATTAAACAAATTTTAGAACCTTAAATCATATGTTTCAAATCTCTCGTTGTCCAATTACTTCAAAATTTGACACGTCCTTTTAAAGCAATATGACGGAATTTGAAGGGGTAAGACGAGAAAAAATTGGCCACTGACGCACGGAAAAGTAAGTTTTTTCAAATGTCGAACCTTTTTCCGGTGGAAATGAGAACCACTCGAAGCCACAGACGTCCGCACGACACTTTGATCGTTTCGCGATTGGAGAACCCGATAAAACGCGTTCATTTAACGGAAAATTGGAAGCTCGCTCACGATCGAGATATCTAATTAAAATTCGATCACGAAAATCTGGCGCCATGAAATTCGCGTGTCGATAACATCGCAGGATCTTTGACGTGTATCCTGTATCGAAAAACATTTTTGTCGTCCCGATAGAAAGCGATTCGATCGTGCGAACAGCTCCGATGGATTTCGAGGAAATAGGGTAATCGGATTTCAGGGAAACGAAAAGTCCGCGACAGTACATCAGTATCGATGTCGTCTAACAAAAAGCGATATAATTAATTAATGGAATATCCCAATCGGTATCGATTTATCTTGTTGTCTATTGTCCCGTCCGAATTAATAGCACAGCTTTAATTAACCGCCTAACGGTGTGTTGCAGTGCCAGATCACATCAGGCCACGTGTACACAGTTTACCGGAGAGTGCGTACAACCCGAGATCCAGGGACGATCTATATCGACTTCGTGAGTTCAGCATCACGCATAAGGGGATCGTTAATCGTGGCGATTCGATTATTTCGAGACGCAGCAGGAGCAACACTTCTGTCAACAGCAGGTAATGGGCCAATGAGAAAAGGTCCGTCAATCTCGTACCTAATTTGCACACTCGATGTTCGCGCACGTGATCACGGTGTTGAATTTATGGTCGACTAACGATTACGACCTAGATTATTACTACGATTATTATTAGCTAATGGAAACGCAATCTCGATTTACCGTGCTAACGTTGAAATTATTATATGTTCAGTGCCTTAAGGGAGGCATTCAGCAGAAAATCATCATTATTCTAAATTTTATAATACCGGTTCTTTGTAAACCATCCTAAATCTTCCATGATCTTTTTGTAAAAATATTTAATTACTATTATAATTTTTAAAATGCTAGTCCATTATAAGTCATCCTTAAATATTTCAGGACTATCTTCCTACAGAAATATCTAATTCCTATTTTAATATTCACACTCCAATTTTTAAAATACTAGTTCACTTTATAGTACGAATAGTTTGTTATAAGATAACATTTTTATATTGCTTGGTTTTATATTATTTCTTACGTTGAAGTGAATGGTGCTGACTTTAATTTTATATTTTTGCCAAGAATTATCAAATTGTTAAATCCATACTCTCATCTGTTTAATATTACTTGCATTGTAAACACAATTTCAGACCGAAATTTTTATTTTTGTCTTTATAAGACATTTTATTTGGATGAGGTTTTGTTTTCTCCAAGTTTTTATACTTAGGCCGAAGTCTGAGATAGAATTACCTCCTATTAATCGTAAATTAAGAAAACAGTAGACATCGTACAGTGCAGATGTAAAAGAAATATCCTGTGAATTTTTCATCGTTGATATTTTTAAATTAAATTCATATTTATCGAAAAAATAGGATAATAGAGCTTTTAAACCAGTGAAATTCGAGTTATAATCCGTCTAAATTGCATGTCTCATCCTGTATAATCAAAATAACATGGTAAGTTGATCATGCGACCGCAACATCGAGTTTACTTTACCACCAACTCAACATTTTATCGACTAGCTGCACTAATTAATGCTCTATGTACAATAATCGCGTTTAGGTGCACACTGTACATGCAACTCCTTGTATGTGACACGGTTTTCCTGTAACATGATTTGAGAATTAGGATAGCTGAAAAGTATCAGATATTAATTACATATTAATATTCATACACATTACCTACATATTAATATTAATAAACCCAGCAACTACGTATTCATATTAATATGCGATATTCTTGATCAATCACTGATCGGTCCAATAAACAATTATTAATGGTTATAAAAAGAAAATAGTACAGTTTTACCAATGTTTAAATAGATTTCCGCTCATTTCTTGTGTATAAAAAAAAATAGCACAACCAAATAGCAGAAATTTTTCTAAGCACTTGGTAAGTTATACAGTAACGTAAACTACTTGTCACTTTCAGTATATATTTTTTAGTAACACAAAATTTGTTATCACAGTTTCTAAAAATCCTCGAAGTGACCCCTCCAACTCGAGTACTTATCGAGCAACGAACCCGAACTGTACAATTTCGGACTTAGCATTATTTCGAGTTTGTCAATTGCCACAGCGTGGTTGTTGTTACCATTGGTACACGCTCTAACAACTTCGAGCTTTCAAATTTCTGGCAGAGGTTTCCGTTAAGTGGCCCCGACTCGAAGAAGAGCGTAGTCGACGGGCTCCCCTTTGAACAAAACCAATTTATGCAGTTGTGTCCGCGGCGAGGTCGATTCCTCTTTGTCCGATCGAAGAGCGATTCAGATATAAACAAGCATTTTGTAATCCGCGGCACTTCTCGTAGTTTGGTTATTAATGTATATACATGTTACGTATGGAGACGTTTCTCCACGATTCATTTTCGTTTAGACGTTCTAATCTCTCTTCTGAGAACGAAAAGCGTCCCAACAGGCCCCTTTGTTTAATGATTCTACTCCGGCTGGACGCAACTGGCACAGACCATGAGCATCACCGTATGATTTCTTAATATGGAAATCCTCAAAACATCCCCTTCTGGAATATCTTGTCAAGATAGTTCTCGATAGGAAACATCCTGGCTAACCCTTCGTTTTACCCCTTTGTTTAATGATTGTACTCCGGCTGGACGCAATTGGCACAGAGCATGAGCAACACCGTACGATTTCTTAATATGGAAATCCTCAAAACATCCCCTTCTGGAATATTTTGTCAAGATAGTTTTCGATAGGAAACATCCTGGCTAACCCTTCGTTTTTACCCCTTTAAACAAGAGATCCAGCTGCAAACCTTAAACTCACCGGAAACGTCAAATACGAGTACGCGATCGTACAATAATACATACACATTTCTCTCTCATTTTTGGGGTATATAAACCCGTTCATTTTCATTCTCTTTGGTTCAGTCGAGACGCGGTTCTGTTGAGAACAAGAAGTGGTCCGGTCGCGGTATATCAATCGTGAAGACACGTTGCGTTACTAGTATCGGGCTAAATTCTGGTGAGATCGGGTTCAAGTCCCTTTTGGATAAAACGTTAACTTATATAAACCGTTAGTTAGTGTAATTTCTATTTCGCCTTCAACAACTGCTCTCCGACCCCGCATTGCCAGTGCGTCAACACCGTGCAACATAAGTAATCAATTTCTATAATTGTACATTTATTACCTTCACTCGCGACACAACAATCACAATTGTAACCTATTCGAATCCAGAATAAATTGTCTTGTTTGTTAACTCGCGTAAATTACAACCCTTAATCATTGCCAAACATCCTAATCTAATAATTGAACGTTCCCACACGATACAATCTTACCGCTCGGATTGTATCAATTAAATTATATAAGTTACGAGGCTTGCTAATGTTAAATTCAGATTAACAAAGATTTCCAATTTTGAATCCATATTCTTGGTGTAACAACCCCTCGCCGGCCTCTCGCGTTGCTCGCAGCCCTGGCTCGTAACATACATTAATATATATATAGACAAAATTTTTTACACACAATTATATTTACCAATATAGTTAATAATTTTAACAAAAAAAAAATTTTTAGAAAAAAAAATTTATTATTAAAAATTAACAAATTTACTTTTAAAAACTAACAAGTTTAGAACAAAATTCATAATAAATTAACCATATGTAAAATTAACAACACTAAACTCAAACAAATTATAATACTAGTGAATAAAATGAATAAACTGAACAAAATGCTATTTGATATCCGTGTCATTCTCATTACTTTGATTGCGACCCAAAATCATTGACTCCCGTGATCTTGCACATCTCGATCTATCCTTATATTCTTATCACTTTTTCAATAGTTATAAAACATATATTAAAAACAAATTAAAAATACATAAAAATGATTGATCTATAATTATTGCAAAATTGTATCATGCTTAAAATGATTGTTATATGATTATTATTAACAATTTCCATCCTAATACACATGTTTTGTAAAAGAAATGTATTTCATATCGTGAATTACATGAACTTTTCCAGTAAATTCCCCACTGTAACAAAATTTTTATAGCCTTTGTTTACAAATGTATACTTATTGTTAATTATTCACAAAAAATGAAATTTAACAATATAACTAATATATTTAAAAATAAAATAACAAATTTTCCACGATAGATCCTAAAGGATAGGTATGGACACTACTTAAAAAGTTTATAAAATTGAGGGTCGCAAAAAGTGGCAGACGAAACTATTAAATTCTTAAACTATAATAAGTAATGTATCTTAATATGCATAAATCTCAGGATATATTTTGCCGTTTGTGTTTTATGTTAATTTGAAGTTTTATATGCAATTAACAAATAAAACCACTGTTGAAAATTTGTAAGAAAAATAAATCTACTTTATTAAATGTATAAAGAATGCACATTCCTCGGTAAGGACTTTCCATTACACAGAATTATTATTGCACCCTCATTTACAGTTAATATAACATTTTTTGATTTTTGGCACTTTAGAGAGTGCCTCCATGGCCAAATTTTTTTACAAAAATCTAAATTTGATTACTAATGCACATGTAATGGTAATTAGTCACAAAAAATTAAATTTAACAATAAAATTAATGAGTTGAAAGAAAAATTATTTTTATGCGTAAAAAAAATTGTTAAATGATTTTTAAATGAATAATAATATGCATTTTCTGCTAATATGCAGTTCTGCCAAAGGAAATTTTCGTGCATCGTCAAATAAAAATGTTGCGAGATTTGCCGACTTGTCCGCACAGTGACGGCGGTACCAATCGTCATCAATTTTTATCGCAGGAATCAGTTTCTCCGCGGGTTGTATGCAAACATCGGTCCCGCGGGCATAAACGATTCTTCTTTGTCAGAGGAGAGAAGACTTATGGCTTCTCGTAACGAAAGTCGAAGAAAATCGAACCGAACTACCATGCGAGGCATCGCGATACAACCATTGGCGAACAGTATCCTGCGAACGGCGGAAAATTATGTTACTTATTGTGTCTAATTAAATGCCAGTACAGTAATGTCTCGATATACACGTGTGAAAATTTTTCACTTCTATCGTGTGCAGAATCTATTATTTGGCCCCTCGCTGATAGTGTTGAACGTGGAAAAGGATATAAACAAATCATCCACACCAGAATAATGGTGTGACGATACTAGTTGAAGGATGAGACTGCTTTGTCTCTAACGATTTTTCTTCCCGATACTTTTGTCCACGTATTCGTGATACTTTTGATTAAAATAACAGCAAACACGACACCACCATACCTGGGAAAAATTTCGAGAAAAAGTATTTAAAATACCATTTGAAATAGTATAATTTAATGTGGTTCAAATAAAATACTACTTTAAGTAGAACGAAAAATTCCGGCAAATAAAATATTTTTATTTTGATAACCAGATATATAAAATAAACTATCTTAATGTTGTATTTCAAATATGTATTTCAAATATTTTCTTACAATGAAAATAAGTTGAGTAAATAGTTAATATTATAAATTATAATTTTTAACATAAGAAACTATAGTAATTAACAAAGTATTATTCGTAGCTTAATTACGAATATTTGTATGCAACATGTTGACAAACAGACGACAATGTCGTAATAACATTACACGCAACAAAATATCAGAAAAGTATAAGTTACTATCAACTATTTGAAATACTATTTTACACAGTTCTACAAAATAAGTCACACTATTTTCAATATTTTCCAACTAAAATACTATTTTTAAATAATATTTCAAAAACTTTTTCTTATAAATAAAATAATTTATTTGCATGATTATAGACATGCTTTAAAAATAAAATAAACTATTTACTATTTTCTATTTCAAATACTATTCTGCCCAGCACTGGACACAACTTCGATCATATTTACTTGCTACAGTATCCCATTAAATCTTGACTGATTTGTACAAGGAATTGTGTTATATATGGATCGCTCTAAATTCTTTTTACTCGGGAGAGTTGAATTTTAGACGAGTTCAGATATCATCAGTTCGGATAATCGAGGTTCTATAGAATCGTGAACTAAACAAGCTAATATGCTCGAAATTGTATAGTGTTTGGTCTCATTTTAATCAGAAAAATGTCACAAACATGTTGATAAAAGTTCCATAAAAATATAAGAAAAGACAAGACATTTAGAAAAGTTATTTGGATTTAGTTTAAATAATGAAATAGTTTAAAAAATGGCTGCTCAATTAACCTAGCCTATGATCTTAACGATTATTTTTTTAATAATTTGTTTCAATAACGTCCAAGCCTACATTAACACTAAACCTACCACAGTCAAAATGACCGGTTTTCTATGTCACTTATTGAAATTATAAAAAAGTTTTCATAGGAAATTACTGAATTGACTTCTTTATTTAAGTTCATATTATAATAAAAATCGTTCCTGTCTATAAGACGTTTCACTTTTATATGTTTTGTGCTTGGTAGGTTTAGTGTTAAAGCGTCTTTTTTTAATTTTAAACTTCAGGAAACATTTGACCGAGGTTGAAGACGATGTTTGAATTCAACGAATCGATTGAGCTGTCTCCGATCGCATCGAGAACTTGGTGCCTAGCTTGTACGAAATCTCATCTTTGTAACTAAAGATTTACACTCTTGGAACTTCAACAGCAAAGTGGAACAGGTCGCAGAGCCAGCTAATTGGTTTTGTCTCGACCGTAGTCGCACGCTGCGCAGGCGTGCTCCATTAATTTTGTTTCCGCTAGATCCTCTGCTGTTACAAGGGATTTATGTAGCGAGCGGAGAAGTACGAAAAATGACTGTGGCAAGCGGAATACAAATTGACGAACGATTGGGACGACGCCACGCGCGTCATTATATTATCCTGTTGCCATATAATTAAAAATGCCACGATATAATTTCGGAGAAAATGCATTTAACATTGTCAAATTGATCGATTCCCGTCGAGTTTGTTCCGCCGTTTCCGGCCGCGTAAAACCGTATAACGTATAACGAGACGCGTCGTATAGTGAGTTGACAAAGGACAAAAATCAAATTTCATGTTGGTATTTAAAACCTCTATAGAAAGTGTTCCTAAATATTAATTACGAAGGTGGGCAATGGATCAATATCATTAATAACGATTAGACTGCGGAACATTGTGCAAAATAAAATTTGTATAGATCAATTGCACTAAGTAAAAATTTAATTTGTTCATTAACCATTTTTATATGTTAAAAATAGTATATCGACGTTGTTAAACTCTTTTAATCTTTTTACTGTTGTGAATTAAACCTAATCATGTTTGTCATAAATGCATAAAATCTGCAACGTAGTAATGATATTAAAATCAATAAATAATGTTAATTATGCCTGGTTACTTTACGTACAAGTGAAATGTTCCTATTAAAATTCGTTTCTCAATTGTGCTAGTATATCCGTTTTCTGAAAGTGAAAACTTTTTTCATTATCTTCACATAGTGTGTTGCTGGGGGTATGTTGTTGTTATTTTAATGCTTATTTGTTTTTCATTTTCTTAAGATTAAATAATTAATTTAAACGCTACTGATAGACTTAATCAAGGTTTGAAAAAATACTCCTCCGAACTACTTCGCTATTTTTGGCGGAAATATGCGTGAAAATAATATGCTGATATAGAAATATGTTGTAAAAAATGGTGCAAAATTTAGCTGCCCCTACTTGCCCGTTAATGTTTAACCATTTTTTATGCCATCGACCTATTACGAATAAATCCGAGGTACTCGACCCAATTATTGTGGGGGTATCAATTACTATGCCTATATCAATTATACTTACTTTTAAAGCATAATTGTTGGGTTCTTGCATGAACCCTTAGGTTATATTTTGAATTTATTGAAGACACCCCCTACTTCATTGTAGCTTGATGAAGAAAACATTGTTTGCTTTGGAAGCAAACTGTGTTAATTATTCAACAATAATGAATATTTAAAAAGAGTATATAACATATGTATATTATGAGCCAGGGCTGCGAGCAACGCGATAGGCCGGCGAGGGGGTTATTACCCCAGGAATATGGTTTCAATTTGTTAGTTAGGTACGCGGACGTATCCAATGCGAAACCGGGGAGCCGCTAGGATAGTTGATGTCGAGGACGTACCTGATGCGAAATCAGGGAGCTGCAAGGATGCGGAAGAACCCAATACAAAATCGGGGATTCGCTAGAATGACATAGTTTTCGTGGACGCACCCAATGCGAAACCGGGGAGCCACTAGGTTGAAGAAATCTTTGTTGGTTTAACCCCTTGCACTACTTTCACGAGTCTGACTTGTCTGAATATAGCCTAATAAATATGTATGTTATTAGTTTCCTTTGAACCGAAATATAATTCTATTTTGGCATTCTTGATGTACAACTATTGAACAATAGACAATAGACATAAATTTTCTGCTTTCCTTAGGAAATTACGAATTACAAAAAAGTTTTGATCACTGAAAACGTAAAATACATCGTAGAGCAAGGGATTAATAGGTGTGTCGCGGGCGTTAGTAAGCTTTGTGACTTATATATAATTTAGTTGATACAATCCGAGCGGTAAGATTGTATCGTGTGGGAACGTTCAGTTACTAGATTAGGATATTGGGCAATAATTAAAGTTTTATCGATTACGCGAGTTAACAAACAAGACAAATATATTCTAAGTTGAAATTAGTTACAAGTATTGTTGTTGGTGTCGCGAATGAATTTATAGTAAGTGTACAAGTGAAGAAATTGTTACCTATGATCCACGGTTTTGACGCTCCGGCAATGCGGGGTCGGAGAGCAATTATTGAATACCAAATAGAATCTATACCGAACTAACGGAATCTATAAGGTTACGATTTGATTAGAAAGGGACTCTAACCTGATCTCACCAGAATTGACTCTTGCGTGTAACGCGACGTGACTCTACACGTGACTGCACGATTACTGATCGACTACAGACCAACTACTGAACGCTACTGAACCAAACAGGATAAAAATGAATACGTTTATATCCCTTGAAAATGGAAGGGATGCTCTGTTTAAGATTTAATGTCACGTAGGGTCACACTCACATTTTTTGTCACTTGTAATGAAAACCAGGCCTCAGTTAGATTTTGGTTAAAAGGGGTTAAAGAAAGGTTATCCGGTCTATTTCCTATCAGAATCTTAATTAATGGATCCCTGAAGGGAATGTTCTCAAGATTTTCATATAAATAAGTCATACCCGTATCTTCCATCAATAGAAGGGGGCCTGTCGTTTTCGATCTCAACGGATGCTTTTCGGTCTCAAAAAAGAGATTAGAACTTCCAATCGAAGTGATCGTGGAGAAAACTTTTTCATACGTAACATGTATATCAAATGTTTTTAATAAAAAAATTTAGTATCTCTTTCTTATCATTTATTATGCTATAAAAATAAGTATAATTAATATAGGCACATTAATTGGTACTCCCACAGCAATTGGGTCTTTTACCCTATCTTCGATATACGATTGTCAAACAATCCAAAAAAAACTCAAAAATTCTTTGAAATTTTGTACTTTCATTAATTGTTTACAGAAGAGAGTCACAAGGCATAGAGTAAGTACAGTGCGAAAATGTAGGTTTCTGCTCAAAATTTCAATTGTAATTTCTGCAGAGCTTTTCAAGATTACTGTTAATGCCAAACAAGTACAATCATCGTATATTCCCTTTTGTATCTGACTTCTTGCAAAGACATTTTTTGGTTTCACGTATAATTTTCAAGTCACAGAATTTTGTTTAAATACCGGGCTTTTCCACAAACTGGGCGTTGCTTTTAATTCACGGCCCCGTAATGAACACGAAAATCGCCGGTAATCACCATCAAAATTTATCGTAATTAATGCGAAATCTATGGGACTTGATCAACGGACGACCGTTTCGCTTGTCATTGTTCTCGCTTTAGGTCGGCTTGTACGCCATTCAATGGAAACTAAAGGACGCCCGGATACTAATCCTGAAATGTGATCGGGATGGTACGCGAGGAACGCACTCTATTATCGCTTTCGGAATTCCCAAATCAGTGTAACGGTGCGGCGTGAGGCGAATGGATTTTCAAAATTTCGCTCACCACCTTCGACTTTCAGATTCGAACTGGTCAAATCTAAAACTTCTGCCTCAAACTTTTCAGTACTTTATATTTCGGAGACTTGTAAACTGAAGGGGGGAACCTTGTGTAAAATGAAATTTTTTAGCATTTTTTTTTTGTTTAAATCGATTGGAAATTTCCTCAGGAATACGATATAAAAAGTTAGAGAGTGATCATAGATGTTCTTGTAGTCGGGCTCTTGTTGGAAAGGCTCGTGCTTCTCGAAAAAAAGAAAGAACGGCTGAAGTACAACTTTTTGAGGAACAGGAAGATCTGTTCTATGGCCCTAAAATCGCAGATCAGCAAAAAACCGCGGTAAATTAAAATGAGTTATGATTTTTTCACGATATACAAACACGTAACGTGTTTTTCACGTTACTCAAACTTTAAACGTATTTTCTCGAAATGCAAAATTTCGCATGCCGTGCTACGTAGCTCCAAAACTGATTACTCGATCTTTATGAAACCTGGTATATACAAGAAATGTACAATATATATATATATATATATATATATATATATATATATTGGAATATATATTCTATAAATAATTGGCCACGACATGACGAGCTCCGATCTGTAAATTTTTCATTCGAAATATTGTTATTAACAGAAAATCATAACAGAAATTCCGTTTTTTCCAAAACTTCGCCATTTTTGCAACTATGCTAATCTTAATAAAAGAAGAATGCCATGTTGTGCGTATTTGCAAAAACTAACGATTCCATTTTGATTTTTTTGTTTGTGATCATTTTTGTGCACTCTACGCTGCATGGCGTATTTCCAGGATGCCATTTTAAATTCGCTATTGTCACTGTGATCTTAACGATTAAAATTTATAAAAAATATTTTTGTTTACATTATAACGTCAATAAATGATTCCTAAAATTTTAAATCAATCTATGCATTCCATAAAAAAGACTATTCTTGAAAAACAGGCCATTTACACAAGTCTCCTCTTCAGGGGGTATTCCTATTTAGAGTTGTCAATTTTAGAAAATATATGAGATAAAAAATTAGAACAGAAAGATTCCCATAGGCTGTGTTTTGTAAACTAGAACTGTGGCAATGGCAAATCTAGTTTTTTTTTAATGCTTCATGAAGTTTAAATTTTAATGAATTTCTGCTCTGTGGGTCTGCCATTTTGTTACAAAATGTTTGTCCTGCATGATTCTAGTTCACGAGATAAAGGGATCTTGCTTTAATATGTGCGTAAAATTTAAAGAAGATTAGTCAATTCATCATTAAGATATCATGGCAGCCAAGAAAAGTTGTATCCTGCATGAATCATGCAATAATTTGAGTAATAATGGAGATTTTAAAACACTTGACCTGTAGTAACCTAATCATTCTTTTTTCATAAATTGTCTAAAATTAACGGCTCTGAATGAGAATACCCCCTTGAAATTTAAAAAAATCAACTCCTACACCTTTCGACTTTATGGCTACAAACAAGGCAACCCTGTCACGGAAAATTATACTTTAATTCAAATTCCTTCTGAAACACGCTCGGAAATCAGCTGAAAAGAAGGTTAAATGGAAATTGTTTCCTTTACTTTAAGGAAAATATTGTAATACGTCGACTGCTGTTGGAGAATTTTCTGGGACTAGTAAAAGTGTCTTGGGTAACAAAGTGAAAAAGATATACAGGGTGTTTCATTAAATTTTAATGACTTAAATATATTTGGCAAGCTTTTGACACCTGGTGTTTTCTGTATCACCGACCTGTGGTTATGTTTACACAACTTGTATTGTTTGTGTACAGTCAACCCTCTTCTAACACGGTATTCTGCCAACACGGTTCCCGGGGAACGCGATATTTTTATAACACGGTTTACAAATAGCACTTTTGTCTAGCCTTGTGTAACAGGAATGCTCTCATCAGATTTTTTCTTCAAAGATACTGTCACATAGGTCAATCTCATAATTAATGCCGCGCACTTTAAATTGTGTTGTGAATTGTGGATTATACGCAGTAACTGGAATCTCCTTTTCTGATCTCTATATATGTATATTTTGGACGTCAACACCGGACTAACTAAACATAGACGACTTTCCTTACAGGCGGCTAAACACAGAGTGAGCGAATCTCGGATTCCTCACGTACGCTTTATTACATAGGTTGTTTCTTAATACAACCGGAGATGTCGCGATTACCATTACGATCGGTAACTCAGATACCTGGTTCCAACACTCCCACCTAATCGCTACATCTGCAAATGTAATCCTAACTCTTTTAAGAGTTTAACATGCCTGTTCGCTGTTAACGTTTTTGTCAAAATATCGTCGATTATATCTTTTGTGTTTATGTAGTAAAGTTTTACAATTTATGATTTTACTCCTTCTCACATGAAATGGTTTTTAATATCAACATGTTTCGTACGACTGAACGGCATTTGTTCGTTTGTCCACGCTGACGCTGACCACGGTCAGCGTTATCGTTGAACACGGTTATTAGAATTTTTCTACTTGTTGTTACGAGCCAGGGCTGCGAGCAACGCGAGTGGCCGGATAGGGGTTGTTGCCCCAAGAATATGGTTTCAATTTGTTTTTCAATTTGGAAATCTTTGTTGATTTGAATTTAAGATTAGCAAGCCTCGTAATTTATATAATGTAATTGATACACTCCGAGCGGTAAGATTGTATCGTGTGGGTACGTTCAATTATTAGATTAGGACGTTTGACAATAATTAAAGGTTGTAAATTACGCCAGTTAACAAACAAGACAATTTATTCTGAATTGGAATAGTTACAATTGTAGTTTTTGTGTCGCAAGTGAAAGAAATAAGTGTACAATTATGGGTCGGAGAGCGGTTGTTGAAAGCCAAATAAAAACTACACGAACTAACGGGTTCTATAAGGTAATGTTTGATTCGAAAGAGACTTTAACCCGATCTCACCAGAATTTAGTTTCATACGAGTAACGCGACGTGACTTCGCTATTGCTGTACCGCCACCGGACCACTTTTGAATCTCAACAGAACCGCGTCTCGACTGAACCAAAGAGGTTTGAAAATGAACGGGTTTATAATATAAACCTAATATATACCTATAAACTTTATATACCCTAAAAATGAGAGGGAAATGTGTCGTACGGCGCTGCTACGTTCTCAGAAAAGAGATTAGAACTTCTAAGCGAAAATGAATCGTCGAGAAACGTCTCCATACGTAACATTGTAATTTCATATACAAAGTTATTAAAAAATTTCGCTTCCTTACAAGCTTCGGAGAGTGTAATATATTCGGCTTCACTGGTTGAAATCGCTATTGTCGCTTGTTTTTTACTTTGCCATATTACAGCTCCTCCACCCAGTAGGAAGGCAAATCTGCTGTAAGATTTTCGATCTTCGTTATCATTTGCGTAATCTGCATCCACGAAACCCGTAACATCAATACCGGATTTTCTGTATGCTAGACAAAGATCCATAGTTCCTTTTAGGTATTGTAATACACGTTTCGCCGCATACCAGTGCTCTTCACTGTGACTATTATTAAATTCGCTAAGATAACATATAGTATGGGCAATATCTGGTCGTGTACATAAGATCATATAATTTAGATGACCCATCATCTGGTATGGACGATCATCTATTACAGTTGCCTTTTCTAATTTTACTCCCACCGCATACGGAGTTTTGGCTGGTTCACAATTTTCCACACTCTGTAAGATGTCTTTTATATAACTACTTTGATCTAAATAAATACAATTTTCCTTTCTTGTTACCCTGATACCTAATATTGATTTTACCTCGCCTAGGTCTTTGATCGAGAATTCCGAGGCTAATTGATTTTTTCTTCTACGTTATTGCGAAATACTAATATATCGTTGACATTTAAACAAATTATTATCTTTGAATTATTTATCGTTTTATAATACACACACGAGGTACTCATGTTTGCCTTGAATTCTAATTTTATTAAAACCTTATGAATTCTTTTATACCATATATCGCGCGTTTTAGTCGACAGACTTTGTTTTTGTCGATGATGAAACCTTTGGGTTGCTCCATATATACCTCTTCGTCTAATTTTCCATTAAGAAATGCAGTTGATACGTCCCATTGATCTATACTCATGTATAATTGTAAGGCAAGCGAAAATAAGGTTCTAATAGTTGAATATTTACTAACAGGCGAAAAAGTTTCATTAAAATCCGTGCCAAAGGATTGTGAACAGCCCTCTGCCACTAGGCGAGCTTTGTAGCTTATTACCTTACCATCTTCGTTCGTTTTTTATTTGAAGACCCATATGAACTTTATGGCTTTATTCCTTCTGGAAGAGTAATTAAATCCCATACCTCGTTTTTCTCGAGAGCTTCAAATTCTTTTTTCATAGCGTTTTTCCATCTTTCATTCTCACGACTAGACAACGCTTCTTCTACGGACTTTGGATCAGAATTTGTCGTGAAGAACGCCTGATGTATGGCCGTACCCGGAAATTCTCTTGACTTTCGTTCCCTTTCTGGGTATCTCCTCTATGGTAGAGGCGTTGAAAGATTATCTATCTCAAATTCTACTATATTATCAGTACCATTTACAGACTCGAAATTAGTGTCTTCGTTGGAGGTTAAAAATGAATCGTTATTCTCCATTGTGGATACGTCTACCTCCGACTGGAAGTTGTTTTCTTGCTCTGTTCTATCAGGAATTATGTTGTAGAACAGATTTTCTTGTCGAAAATTGATCGTGCTGTTGCTATCTTCCTTTTCTTCTTTTTGTGCTGGGAATTCGTTTTCTATAAATATAAAATTTTTTGCTTTTAGTACCCGCTTTGGATTTTATAAATCTATTAACCTGTATCCCTTTGAGTCTAAGCAATAACCCACAAAGACACATTCTTTCGCCTTTTTATCGAATTTTGTTCGTCGTTGTTTTTCAATATGCATATATGCTTTGCATCCAAAAACGCGTAAATGCCTTAGATCAACTTTTTCGTTAGTCCATATTTCATATGACGTCTTGCCTTTAATTGCTCTTGAAGGCGAACAATTTTTCAAATATACGGCTGTGCGTACTGCTTCTTTCCAGTATTTTTTATTCAAATTTGCATCTTGCAGCATGCAGGTTGCTTTTTCTATTATCGTTCGGTTAGCCCGTTCAGCTATTCCATTCTGCTGAGGAGTGTGCGGAATGGTTGTTTGGTGACGGATACCATTATTCTTTAAGAATTCTTCCATCTACTTATTTATAAATTCTGTTCCGTTGTCTGTTCTAAATATTTTTATGGTTTTGCCTTTTTCATTTGTTACCCAAACATTGAATTCCTTAAAGGCCGTTGTTACTTCGCTCTTATACTTTAGGAAGTAATAAAAGGTCATACATGAAAAATCGTCAACTAAGATAAATACATATCGTGCACCAGACCAGCTTAACTGTGGAAATGGACCACAGACGTCGCCATGCAGAATTCCCAAAAATTCATCTGCTCTGTTCCGAACTTTACTGTCAAATGGTAATTTGGTCTGCTTTCCTTTGATGCAGGTTATACATGGTTTGTTAATAGACTCATTATACTGAATCCCGGACGCCAAACTTTTCCTCAACAAAGTCATACTGCGATCATTCAGGTGATCAAGGCTTTTATGCCAAAGCTCTTGAGTTTGTTGGTTGCTGACGACATTGTATGCACTACTTACTAACGGTTCTGCATCTAATTTGTATAATCCGTTTTCGATAGTTCCTGTCACCACCACTTCTCCCTTTGCTTGGAAATCGGAGTTTTTGTACAATTTACAACCAAACGCGTCGAATACCAATATAAAATCCTTGTTAGCTAATTTATTTACTGACAGCAAGCTAGCATTTAGATCAGGTACATGTAAAACATTAGTAATAATCTTGTTTTCGGACTGACCTTTGATTTTTACGACTACGTTTCCGCTTCCTTTGGTATGGAGAATTTTATTGTCTGAAACTGTTACAGTTTGTTTCTCCAATTGTGATTTCTTTGACCTTTCGAAGATTTTGAATTTTCTCCTAACGACTCTGGTTTCAAATTTCTGCAATTTGGCTTAATGTGTCCTAATTTTCCATAACCATGGCATTTTATTGCCTTTTTCTGAAACTGAAATCTTGTTTTATGGTGATACTTCTGTTGCTGTTTTATTGCAAATGATAAGTCACTTGGGTTATTATCAAGCTGAACCTTCACATCTTCTTGCAATAGTTTAGTTTTTACAAGATCCGTTGTGATTTGTACCTGCAAACTATCAAGAGCCATCACCATCGGTTTATATTCCGGTGGTAAACCGGCCGATAGAATAACAACCAGTAATTTGTCTTCTACTGGACTACCGATGTTTGCAAGTTTTTGAGACAAATTTAAAGCCTCTGATACATACTGGTTCATGCTTTCAAAATTTGCATAATCTAATTTAAACAACGCTCTCATTAAAATTAAAATTCGTAATAAACCGTTATCTTCGTAGGCTTTTGCTAGTTTTTTCCCACGCAAATTTGGCTGTTGTTGCGTCCTTTACGTGTACGTAACAATATGACCGAACGTTCAAGCAAATGGCCGCCAATGCCCTCTGATCCTTTTTTGAACCCATACTACTTCCATTTGATACTGTAACACAATCCCACAAGTCTAGCCCAATAAGTGACATTTTCGTTATAAATTTCCAGGTGGAATAATTTGAAGTACCGTCTAATTTCGAAACTCACCGACTTTTAGTTTGTCGTGAAGGTCAATGAAATGTTTCTTCGACAGTTGAGCCGGTGCCCTTCCAATAGTGTGGCTGTTCTTTTAATATTTAGACTCAATTTAATGCTTAATGATTCTTGGCTTAATGCTGGATCTGGGCCCATAACCTGTTGTGAATTGTGGGTTATACGCAGTAGCTGGAATCTCCTTTTCTGGTCTCTATATATGTATATTTTGGACGTCAACACCGGGCTAAATAAACACAGACGACTTTCCTTACAGGCGGCTAAACACAGAGTGAGTGAATCTCGGATTCCTCACGGACGGTTTATTACATAGGTTGTTTCTTAATACAACCGGAGATGTCGCGATTACCATTACCTGGTTTCAACAAATTGGAACAATTTTTTTTATAAATGGACGAAACTTCAGCTTTTCTGCCTAGTTGGATGAACTAGTCTTCTAGACGATATGTAATGAAAATTTTTGGAAAATTACTTTTAGTCTGAATTACGAAAAAGGTTATCTTTTAGTTTGAGCTCGTAATGAAAAATTAAAAAAAGAGTTTCCAATATTAATATAAGTTATGAATATGCTGAACATTTCATGGAAATTGGCCAATTGGTTTACAATTGTTTTCAATTTCTTTCTTATTCAGACTAAACGCACTTTTTCCAAAATTTTCGTTGCATATCGTCTAGGAAACTAACCCATCTAGCTTGGCAGAAAAAGTGAGGTCGTTTGGTCCACTTAAAACGAAGCTATTCTGATTTTAAAAAGTTTGTGCCAACAATTATACCATCGATTATAAGTCTTGTTCGATTGATGATGATTTAATTTGCATAAAATGGACCTGATTATGGAAAGATTAAAATCGTCTAATCTGTTTTTAAAAAATTCGTTTCTGAAGAGATTGATGAAATGATGTCTAACGGGAAATAGACATGGCCAAAAAATTAGAACTTAATTTCATTTAAAAAAAAATACCGTCAGTGGTGTGTAAAGTTTAAAAAATAATCCATATCTAGGCATTCTTAGAACACGATTTCGAGATAACACAGAACGGCATTTCCTTTATTTTCATTATTATTAGATTTTTTTAGATACTCTAAAATGTAGTTTTGATATAACGCGGATCCCATTGTTTTCATTATTTCTACGTCTCGTTTAACAAGGTTTGGTACAACTCGGTACAAGTTAATCGCACCTATAGGACTGTATAACACAGAATACAGTTTATGCAGTGCATTCACTACAGATTACAATGTAGAATCAAATTTCTGTCTTTTCAATCCGTCGCCCCGGAAATAAACTTGCTAAACCAGAACGCAACTTTGTCTGTTGCGATCGTGATCGATCGCTTCTTTCTACAGCAACGGGATTCCAAAGATATTTTTCTCTCCTCAGATTTCACTTTAATTTTTCTATCCGTCAATATTCTCGGAACTTGACGAGAGAGAGAGAGAGAGAAAGAGAGAGAGAGAGAGAGAGAGTGTGTGAGAGAGAGAGAGAGAGAGAGGGAGAGAGAGAGAGAGAGGGAGAGAGAGAGCAGACCGAAAGGGTGTGCATGATTGATATGACCAGGCAGGGTAATAATCTCGCTTATTCAAAATATTCCCGCGTTTCTAGAAAATATGAGAAGACATATGAAACTATAAAAGCGTTCGTATGAAAGTTATTTGGCCTTTGAGGGAAGCCTAGTGTCGTGTGGTGAAACGTGTCTTTCCAGGAAGAAAATATCGGAGTTACACAAGATCGCACCACGTTGTAGTATTATAAACGGATATGTAGAAATTTGTAAATTTCGTAAACTTATCCCACGAGAACGTTTGACATTTAACCATGGCGACTCGAATTTTTAATACGCGTGTTACCGTCAGTTTTAAATTAATTTAAAGATAGATGGGGGTGGCTTTATTCAGCCTTCGGAAGATTTATGATAGCGACTTGGACAGCGTGTGGTCTCGAAAGAGGGTGAATCAGACTAAAGCGGAACTGTCGTCGAACAGGTGTGCAAATAAATTCGGTGCATTTTTTAGCGATATTAACTTTTATTCTTAAAGGAAGTATACCAGATTATGTTTCAAAGTATTCACTATCATATTTTAGTACCGTTTCCCATCTACATGTTAGATTATGAAATAAGATGTTTATTCATTGGCTTATTCAATAACATGATAAGTTATCTCAAAAATGGCTAAACGTAATAGTACAAAATGTGTTATAGAATAAATCTATGAATCAATATCTTAATTTTATATTTGAATTCTAATTTAAAAACGCTACGAACATTCGTCCAACCCAATAGATGTCTTCTCGGGAAAACAATATTTCAATTAAAATACTTCGTAAACTAATTGTTATTTAACATACGTGGATTAATACATTTATATAAAGAATAAAAAGCTGCATCGACTGGTGCATAAAAAATATACGGTTCCATTTAAAATATTAAAGTTGACCTTCATAAGGCCTTGATGCGCCCACCTACAAAAAAGGATCTAATAACACCTGATGTGCATCTCTTGAAACTATTTAATCGTCATCAAACGTAGTATTTGGTGATACACCCGGTAATACGATGAATTATCGACAAGATGGTTAGATTATCGATAAAATTTTTATGAAATACACATAAAATTTTATTATTGAGCCGTTTACGAACACAGTAGTGTACAAAAGTATTCGCGCATCCTTTAAGAAGGAATAAATTTTAAAAAATGGACCAAACGGGTTTTTTTCGATGTTACAGCATTATTTAAACATCACTATTGGTCGGAATTAAGAAGAAAACAGTGAATGTCACGATTATTAACTTTTTTATCGGAGTTCATAATGAAAATTTAAAACATGCCTTTGGCAGATCTAGATATGTTCTACACACGCACAAAGTTTCATTGAAATGAAAAATCATTTAAATAAATCGTAAACTCTAATTTTAAGGATTTTCACATCTTTCAATTCCTGTAGTTTTTTATGTGCCACATATATTAAAAGTCTTCGATTTTATTTAACGATAGCCCTCAAACGTGACTAGTATATTAGTAATTGCCCAATTGGCGATAGCTACGCCGATAATTATCGAGAATCGATGCCTCGACACCTCTACCCGTATACAGACGACAATGAGAATTAAATGGTGTGTTTTATAATTTTGTCCAGTAGTGTACGTTTGGCGGCAAGACCAACCGGCGAAATTGACGAGAACCACCTCTATCGACCAGCCCAGGTCCCGCGTAATTGCGTTTGAGGGAAAATATGTGTCTCTGCAACTACGCTCTCGCATCAAAAATCCATTCCCTCTGTCTGCCTGGGCCCCCTTCCTTTTCGAGATTCTGAAACCAATCGACGGCACGTGAATGCCTTCATAAAGTTCGCAGTGCCCCGCGTTTATTTGCCGTGTTTACTAAAGATATTGAAATTCTCCGGCGATAGAAGTGCCCACGATGAAAGTCGTGAACGAGAACCGCCCGGAACTTTGTGGCTTGCGAAACTTTTACCAACATTACCCACCGGTCCCGCGAGTCCACTCGCTAGGTTTCCCGAATTTTTCAGGAGCAAGCACCGAGTTTCATCCCCAGTTCTGCTTACCCGTTAAATTCACCCCTGTCGAACCTTCTCTCGAACCCTTCACGCACAGTTTCATCGCCTTTTCGGGAGGAAAGCTGCGTGGAAATGTATTATTGGTGTTCTTTGCGGGGTACTTTGACGTAAAAAAAGTTGTTTTGTTTTAGCACTTTTTATTCGGGGAACGGGATAGCCCATCAAGAGAAACGTGACTGGTATAGGTTGTCTAATCAAAAGTAGAAGAGCCAATTGATGTAGATTCCTTGTAATTTTTATGGCAATATGTATGTATATGTCTGAATGAAGAAATTTATTAAGTAATTTCGAATGGAAGCATCTTTGTAATTTGAATAATTATGCAAAAAAAATGTGAAACCGGTCATTTGACTGGTCGTGATAACTTTATAATTTTAGTAATTGTGAAAGAAAATATATAAAACCAGTCCATTTGAGCGGCAGTGGTAGTCTTATGCATAAATGTGTCACAACTCCTGTAGATACTATTTAGCCATCGTAATCTTAATTCAGACTGAAATGGTCTAGAAATATATTTTCAGAAATACATTTATGACAAAAATGTGTAGATCGAATACAGAACAATAGCAACGTTCAAACAATTAAAAAATGCTATTGCATTATTTTCAGCCGACTAAAATCCTTAAGAAAAGATGTGAATGTCTGTGTGGATCTTGTATACACATAGCAATTAATATAAACAATTTTTATATATTTCATGAATCTATGATTAATCAATTGATAATATTTATAACCAATAATATTGTGTACTGCGGATATTTATGGAATACTCAGATTTTAGAAACAAATTTTCAGACCTACATCATAGAGAGTAGGAGATTGGTTTCTTTATCAAAAAATTCAATATACGGTGGGGTGCAGTAGATTCTGGTCGTTCCAGCATACATTTAGCATATATTTTTTATATTAGCATATATAGATCCCACATGGAAATATATATAAGTTATATGTACATAAACGTGATCCCTTCCAGGCCCTCGGTTCACATAAGTATTCTATACGCTATTCGAAATAAAAATTCTAAAAAAGAAAGAAACTCAATGAAGAGCATTTAATAAACCTGCTGTTTCGTTTCTAACTATTCTAATCTCTTAATAGGAGAAATAAAGGACATTAGAATAGAGTATAAAAGTATACTCTATAGATAGAGCTCTATAGATAGTCTAGAGTATAGAGAGAGAGAGAGCTCTATAGTACTATAGAGTATAGTACACCATCCAATAAAAAATATTACCGCGCTTATAAAAAGAAAAATTTGCATTCATATAAAATCATCACAACCTATTCATTCATAAGCAGCGTTTATCGATGATTAATGTAGCTGTTGTATATAGTTATTTAGACGAAACGATTCGTGTCTCCACATCTGCTGTGATATCAAAGATGTTCAATTTATCTTCTGAATAAGACACTTCGATGATATAATAATCTAAAATGATTGATTCGATGTTCTACCCATAATAAACAGATTTGTCACTTTCAAGCATTTATCACTTTCCACTCGTTCTTCTACATCACTCACCAAAGCGTCTCAAATAATTTAAGAAAAACCGCAACCCCTCATTCGCATACTTAAAAAATACGACCGTTCTTTTCTCTCGAGGCGCGACGTATTTTTATCCGAATAAACCTTGGATTCGGAGAGTAGATCAATTCTACATAGAAATGGCTCTTCGCTATGCCCTCTTGGACGTGTACAGGCTGCCCAAAAATATAGCAAAATGTAAAATAGTGTAGGGTTATGAATAATACACTGTCTTAGAATTATTGTTTAGAGTGATTGTGGGCGTGACATCGTGGCGTATTTGGGTCCTGCGTGATAGGAAGTCTGTTTGGGCCGAAGTGTGAAAGAACAGTGTTTGGGTCTCGGTGACAAGAGTAAAGTGTTTAGGGGCGCCAAGCGCAGGACGTGCGTGACGTGGTTTTCCGAATGGAAGTGAAACTGATAGAGAAAGAATGAGAGTGCGAGAGAGAAACAATGAAAATGGGACTTGGATAAATGGTACGAATGCGAGGGATGTTGTGTCAGTCAGTAGAGAGAGTCAGTAAAGCGAGAGTTGCGAGCGAGTGAGTTACCGAGATATCGAATTGTCACTTGAGAGTAGAGTTGTCGAAGTAAAATAAAGTGTTTTAGCGCAATCGGTATGAAGTCACTCCACCCGATACGTCACACCTAAGACGTAGGAGTTTCCTATAAAATATCTACAAAAGTGAAAAGATAGAAGGAATTCAAGAGTACCAATTTGTACATTTTACTATAAAAATTAAAAGATCCGATTTATCTAGGAAATGTACAAGTTTTATTGTAACGTGTGCATGAATAAAGGAATATTCAATCATTTTGTACGTGTTTTATATTTTTAATAAATGAGTAGTATAGTACCAAAATTTATTGCAACTTTTTACAATTGTTATTATTAGTATTATTATCAATTACTATCAGTATTACGCTTTGCAAAAAATATGTTCAAATTTTCGTTTTAAATATTGAAAAACTAAAATTTATAAATATCTCAAAAGTGCTACGGGTCAGTTTGTACTACACAATTGTAAAATAGGAAATCTAAAACCGGTCATTTCACCTGGTAGGTTTACTCTAAATACAATCCTAGAGGTCTTTCGATTTTGGGATACTCCGTGAAGACGCTGGTCCAGGGCTCTTCCAGCCAATCGATGGGAAGATTGGAGCAGTTTCGATACCCTTTGTCGATCGCAGAGAATGTACGCTGTAATCTCACCTTTGTCGAGGAACGTGTTCGTTTTTGGCTTTTCCTTTAAATCAAAGATGCCACGACCCTCCCCTCAGCCCCCTTCCTACAGCGCTGGCCGACCTGACCTTCTTCACGAGTCTCGTTGAATCTCGATTAATTGGATCTCGAAAACGACATTAAACCATAGCTAGCATCCAGGACGAATTATCTCGCGTCCCTGGCTACGCCGATGATATTTCTTTCACCATCTTTCACCGACGCTGGACGCACGTGGAGTCAAAGGTTATGGGTGAGGTCGAAAATTGCCTGGCGATCGTCGAAATCGGTATTGTGCAGCCCCGTTGAACCGTGTCGAAGATCTTCTGAAATCGTTTGCGCACAGTTCGTTATCAATACGGAAATATCAGGCCATCCCCTAAGTGTTTCCTTTCATATTTGAGAAAACATCCGGTAAGGTAAACGTCCCAGTGTCCGGACGCTTAAGGAAGAAATAGCGGTATATAAAACCATAAAATTAAACAAGTTTTGTTTAATTTTGAAGCTAGTACAATGTAATTACTAAAAGTTAGGACAGTCAAACCTCTAAATCATGTTAGGCGTATTTATTTTAACCTGTACCTGTATTACATTATCCCATTACCCGATCACATAGTATGTACGAGATTACCTGTTACCTCTTCCGATACAGTTTGTTTTAATTGATCTTGCGTATATGTTTGTTTTTTCGTTTCTGCCATGCTTAATCCATAAAAGAAAAAAGACAAAGTTTAATTTTATATGAATTTAAAATTTTGAGGTTATGTACAAAATACTGTACATATACTTACTTAAAGAATACACAGATGTCAGTAATAAACACTATTTATTATAATTTACTATATAACATAATTAAATCCTCAATATTTCTACTTGAAAACTCACCTGTGCTACGTGCAGCCACGTGAGGATCGACCAATCACTGGTACAACACAACGGTTCCCTACTGGTACATTGAGGAAACTGTTGCCCCAATGTGTAAATCTTATGATTTTATAATAAAAAAATTAATTTTCTTGCACATTCGAATATTTGATTTACATATCAAAGTATATTTATTTCATTAATTCATTCTCGTAACATAAAATATCAGACATAGTGAAATATTCCTTTAATAAATTAGCGAGATTTCGTAGAAAATAGCTTAAGAAATTCTTGAACATTTGTTATAGATATGATAAATGTTTCAAAATAATAATTTTTAACTAATAAGTTTTAATTGTATATAATGATTGTTTTAATTCATATTAATGAGTGTTCCTACTCTATGCTACTAATTTTTATTTTTAATTATATTAACAAGTAAGGTAAAAAACAAATGAAATTTTTATTACTGTCCGGATACCGGGACATGGTCAGCCGCTGGGACGTTTATCTTACAACGCTATGGATCGAAAATACATACAGCAATATATACAGAAGCTCGTGTATAATTAAGCAACATGTATAAATTACTTTCATGGAATATTTTCAGTTATTTATGAACAAAATGAATATTTTATATTTTTGGCGGCGTGATCAATGTGAAGTCGTCGTAATGCACAACTGTCCTACGATGGACAACCCCGAGGAAATAATAAAAGAGAGGGGTTGTCAGGAAAACTGTTGACCAACTGACAGTTGAAGAGTCGACAACTGACCGCTGAACGAAATAGTCAGAAAATCGATAAACCAAACACAATCGTATATTGCTGTAGGTAATTGTATAATTGAAAAATGAAGCTCTGCTGTAGAATGCTGCAACGAGAAGTGCCAGTGAAATTCGAAACAGTATTATTTGAAATAGAAATTGATGGGAATATTATTATCCGAAATACTCCTATTTTACATTTCAACGAAATACTCATTTCGCAATAGTATTTGTATAAGTTAGTATTAAAATATATATTTGAAATAACTAGTTCTTTATGCAATTACTATTAAAAAAAATTTATTTACGTGCTATTTACCATTTACTTTCACATGTATTGAGACATTACTGTGCTTTGAAACAAAGATTGGGCAGGTGACCGAAGTAACTGAACGAACAATAGAATCGATATCTTAGAAACTTTATTGTACAAAGATTATGGAACGGTTTGTCGATGAAGTCTGGGGTTGGATACGTGTGGATGACGGAGAGGGTGCTTGAATGGAGGATCGGACAGACGATCGAGGAGCATGATCCGAGGGAAAGCGAGCCGATATTTGGCGGTGACCCATGTCGATTAGAGAAGAGCCGGATCTCTCGAGGCTTTCAAACGTTCCTTCGATTCCCTCTTCTTTGCATTACCACAAGGCGATGGTTATTTCTATCACGCAGCCCGATTGCTGGACACCTTGACTTGCCGATCGTTCGACTTTGCTTCTCTTCGATGTGGTCCCAAGAGCATCACGGCTGCGTCATCGTGGCGAATGTTCATTCGCAACGTCTGCACGTTCCTCCCTAGGCTCGTCCCGAATCGGAATACCGTGTACGTGGAAGGGCATTCCTTGGTATTTGCCGGACCGGATTACCATCGATATGGTTCGGAGGAACGCGAAGCGTTTTCCAAACGATTCCAGAAGCGTCACACGCGCATGTTCTCAAATCCTTCGATGAACTGCAGCCACACGCCGCGCCGGTACCGAGATAAAAATACCGCGCCTGGGTCCTCTCCCGCGTGGAACGACGTCGAAAATGGGGTTTGCTGAATGTATGATGAACGCGTCGACTAATCGCTGTACTCGACCGTCTCCTCGTACTCCATCGACTGGTGCGACCTGGTCGACGACGAGGACACCGACTTTATCGACGTCGAGGACTCGATCACTGACTTCGACTGCACGCTCTGCTCGGACTTCACCGTCGCGACCGATTTTGACGCCGACGTCACGTTCAACGACTGCTCCATCAGGCTGTCCCCGGATTCGTTCACTGCGAACAGCCAGAACTTTGTTAGCACTATGTCGAGCACGTGCACTAGTGTGCCAGAGTGATTCGTCTTCCGACGATCACTAATTGAACGCGCTCGCCGCGCGTTTCCCCCGACATCCGCTATTTATGTGAACTAAGGAGGTCTTTTAGTCTGTTAGAATAAGTAGAACTACAGTTCTCTATCCATCGTTTAAATGATATCAAGAGGGTCCTCGACTATAGACAGACGATTTAGCTTATTTTAGGAGAAGAATGCAAGCCTCTCGATGATGCTTACGGCAGCACAGCTTTAATTGAAAGCAACGCTCCCAAGGAGTATCTTAGACTGGAATCAATTAACCTTCAGAGGGCCGGGATTGGCCGCTATAGTGGCCAGGGACAAACTTGAGAATTTTTAAAAAATGTGCTCTCTACGGCTTTGTTAACACTAGATTGCCGGATGAAAAAGAAGGTATCTGGTCAGTTAGCAATTTCCTCTGACAGATTGGTGGTATTGTATTAAAAACCAACATATGTTGTAAAAAAAAATTATTTAAGTTTTTCTATATATATATAGGAATAAAATTGTAATTGCGTCAAATTGACTCGCCCCGGAAATCTAGTGTTAAGGAGTTATTAACAATAAACACGGACCAATCAAAACGCAGCTACAGCGGACGGATTCCGGCTCGGCTAATGTCAATACCAATGTCTGCTCATAGAAAATTTTCTGAATTTTGTAAATGGGATTCCCCTTTCAGGCTGGCATTACTTTGAGACTACGTTTATTGGCGACTGGTTACTTTGTTCACGCTACCAAAAATTATAAATAAACATTCATGGTTAAGGTATTGTATGCCAAATTTATGTCTTCTTACTTTGGATGGTCGACACGAATGATTCATCCGCACAGAATGTGAACGATATAAAAGGATGAGAATAATGTTTTCAGATGAATTCGAGACGAAAATTATTAACAACAACTCAAAACGCCTCCGATTCAACAACAAGCTACCAAAAAATGTGCAAAGTGATTGAACACGTTACTAACGAATTATTAGAATAGACCACACGTGCATTTCAGGTGGAGAAACATAATTACAGTGTCGTTGGCCATACACCGCGGAGTCACTTTCAAAATAGACTGTTTCAAACACAAGATCTCCAGATAATCGTTTGCGAATCCTACATTCATCTTACTCTAAATTGCGTTACCGTGGACAAATCCCGAAGCCGTCCTTTTGTTCCCCGTATAAACCGCACGGACGCGGAAGGATTTCGGAATCGGTGGTCGGGTCGATCGGTGCTCGAAATTCAAATTCAATTTGCAGGAATTCTGTTACGGGCACCGCGGCGAATCCGGCACGAAAAGTGGATCGAATCGAATTTGTTCCACGCACCTTTAGCGACTTCCATCGTCGAATGAAAGTTCCACTCTGGCTTCACGGAACGCTGTCTGATGTTTTCTGAAGGAGAAACGGAACAGGAGCGCGGACAACTCGGGATCTAACTCGCGAATGGTCCGAACCTCCGAGCTTCAGGTTATTCTAAACCGGTAGATGAATGCGGGAGAGGGAAAGTCCGCGATCACGTGGCGATTCGAGTTGTTGGGCCAGGGGTACCAAGAGGAACGGGCTGTGAAAATGTTCAGCGTGTTTGGAGGTTTTTACGACGTGGCGGGGAATATTCGTGGAATTTCGAATGGCTCGCGACGTATGCGTCCCGACGCTGAGTCAATGTTCCTCGGACAGCGACAGTGACAAACGCCCCTGTCTAAGCAAAGCCAAACTTTTCCTGTATCAGACCCCTCGCTGGAATATTGAACGACCGGAGTAATGGCAACGCGTCGCACGTTCGTTTACCACTAAACCTATCGAGCATTAAAAGCCACTCGGCGCACACAGTGACGTGCAAAATTGATCCAGTCGAACCACTTTTTAAAAAAATTCGCTATTTATTTAGTACTTAACTACATGATGTGAAAAAGAAATTTTGAAAAAATTTCAATTGGTCGGAATTTACAGAGAACATAAAAGTTGTTATTTACAACTTTTTATATAAGGCTATACTGAAAATTTAAAAAATAAGTTTTGTAGATCTGTGTCAATTATACATATTCTGTAATCTTCGTCATCTTTTAATGTTTGTAGCTCATTGCAAAGTTGACTGGTGTAATTATTAAAACTCTTGACTGATATAATTAATTAGGATCCCAAAAAGAAGGTATAGTAGGTTGGTGTTAATTTGGCGAGGGTGCGGGAAGGGCCGGCCATTAGGCTCCTCCAGTGTTGAGACCGGCCGGCTCCTCCGAGAAATAAAAATGTTTTTCCTTGTACTATTGATTGTAACGGACTATTCATTCGTTAATGGTAATTCCAAGAACAGAATTTTAGACTTAATCAAAGCCTAATTATTACTGATACAAAATAATTTAATATCTCAAATAACGTACTGATTATATAAATTATTTGGATGTAAGAAAATTGGGTTGCCAGTCAAAGTGCTAAATAATTTACTATTTTTCTTTGTTTAATAAGATGATAGCAAAGGTCGTGCCCGATTCGAACATAGAACACAAATTATTCTAATCTGAAATACCACGTTTATTAATCAACAGACTGCGGGTTTTAAGCGTTTGTAACAAACTGAATTAATCAAAGTTCAAAACAGTGGAGGCATTTAAAGGATTTGAAAATACTTCTGTATTGTTTTCAACTCGATAAAATAATTAAGAAAGGAAATAAATGTAAATTTTTATTTTGCACAAGTATCCACAGTATAGTCACCACCATTTCTATAATTATTTTCCACCGTTTTGCAAACTGACGGATTCTTATTTCGTAAAAACAGTGTGGATTTCCTTCGAAGAAAGTCTTAAAGGTCTCTGAAAATCGTTCGGGAACTTTTGCAATCATGCAATAGAATCAGATTGGACGTTTTTTATCTTGTAGCAAGCGAACTCGTTTCCAAATGGACCTGTATTTTTTATTCTTCTCTGTAGAATCCTGAAGAGGTAAGGAATCTCATTTATCAAAGTAAAACAATCCAATCTATCTGCAGAAAACTCAATTCGCCCAGTGCACTGGCTATCCGGAGACCATAAAACGCTGTTATTGCAAACAGGGACGAAAGGCTTTTGTTAATTGAACGACAAGTCTATTGAACTGCACAGGGCCGATCCTAATATTCCGGCAAATGAGATCCTTTCCTCGAGTTTCTCTCCGGAGACTTCTCTTCATTGAAGTCGAGTTACTCTCCCTCTCTCTCTCTCTCCCCCTCTCTCTTTCTCTCTCTCTCTCTCTCTCTCTCTCTCTCTCTCTCTCTCTCTCGGAGATCGGATCATCCGTTCGTTCCACAAGCCAGGATACAAGCCGATGTATTATACTATATCGGACCGCTGTAAACATATTATCGACTACCGTTCTCATAGGAAAAGAATTCCTCGCGTCTACGAAACTGTGAGATGCACGGTGCCGAGTGACGTTATTCTTCGACGATTGTTATCCGAGGAAACAGCTTCTGTTTATATTTGACGATGAATCACGGGACGCAAACGCTGTTCAGTTAGAGCATATGAACATATTGTACTTCGACGAACACGATCGCATACTCATCGGTCCGGTACACACCCATTTGATTTCATTTAGCCATTTTTAGTTTTGAATATACTAATTCGTTGAGAATTTTTAAAAATATTTATTATAATATCAAAGTCTTAAATAATGGGAGAAATGAATATATACTGATATTTTAGTATGTAGATGATAAAATTGTATATTTACAAATTCAGAAGTGAAATACTCACGACGTCGTCGACATGTTGATGTTCGCCCTGAAAGGGTTAAAGGTTAATATTATTTAATACTCATAGTATTCTCATAGAGTTCCACATTTTTCAGACATAAAAAAACACAATTATTTCCGTACTAATATACGGAATGAAAGTTAAAACTGTACACATTGTCAGTATCGGATATTTTAACTTTCCACTTTTTGGGTCATTAAATAAATTGCTCTTTATTTATTATTCGAGATTACTAGTAAAAGAAAAGAGATAAAAATTACAAATAAGAATAGACACCGAAGCTATCAATCAAAGCTTGGCATTTAAAAATATTTGAAAAATAAAGACGTATGGTATGTGCCAGTCTCTGTACAGTCGCAGATATAAAAATAGTTAGACATTTGTATGAGATAACAGAGATCCAAAATTAGTTGGCACGCAAATATCTTCACTTGCTAGATTGAATTTGAAACAATCACAATTTAGCAGATTTTCTATACTATTTCATAAACTTTTTAAAACAACTGTTAGTACAGAAAAATGTAGTAAAAATGAAAAAAAAGGAACAAATTTCTCAAGAGGTTACGAATGATATAAAATTTAAGTAATCTCAATATGTTTAATCTTTTACATATGATTAATTTCGAATTTTTCTTTTCATCGGGAGAACTAGATTATCGAGATTAAATTATAACATTAGATGTTTTTAAAACGTTCAATAACTTAACTTGTAACGTGACACACAATGGCAGCCATTGTTTCAGTCCGTTGCTCAATACATCACAACATTTTCATGGTACAAGACAACATGTACTAACATTCCGTCATCAGATGTAGTCATCAATAAATTACGTATCTTTGTGCACCTATACAGTTTTCTGCATTATTTGATACAAATGGCAATTAAATGAGCTTACAATCGTTGCCAAATGTTTCCGGCCAAAATGTAATTCTATCGTAGTAGCTAAAGTGGCTGATATGAAACTGCATTGCAAAACTACAACGTATTTTCTAAATTGAAATAAACATTAAGCAAAAATTCTTTAATTGATAATGATCAAGAAATAAATTCCGAATATATTCGACGAGAAAAAAATTGTTTTGAATACTTTATTCTTTAATTTGTGCTTAGCTAAAACTGCATTCTGACACTACATTTACCACTAATAATACGTTAAATGAGATTGTGTTGTTCTACGTTTAGTTTTCGAGAAAATTGAATTTGAAGATTGGTCAAGTTCATGAGCTGTTGAACAGAAATTGGCAGCGTGTCTGACCATGGCCTGTCGATTCTACTTCGAGTAAATGCTGATGCACGAGCACCTGACGTCTTCCAGAAAAGCTTCTCGAAAACGAAATGGGGTTTGAACACTTTGAACACAACTATGAAAATAGTAATCTTGATTATTTACAAAATAGCGGCACTTTGAATCCAGATTATTGGTTAACTTGTTGAATTGGAGTCGTTTTAAGATTGCTCTTTTTGATCTTCCATACTATGGATCCTTAAAAATTATTCTAGTAATAGACTAAGTGGCAAAATCGAGTTGAACGTTTTTTGGGGTACTCCTTATCACGATGATCATATTATCGCAGTTAATCGAGCAGCTACAGGTTGTACAGATTCAAACAAATCCTTTTATACACATTCAGGAACACTTAGTTGCCTCTTCAGCATTCTATCTGATTTTGTTTTAACAAACACGTATTAGGCATTTGAATAAGTTTCTACGTTTCTTTTGGTAAATAAAAATCCTGTGATCGGACTATGTATGAACACGTTGGTGGAACGCGATAAACCCCATTTTTTAATCTTGAAAAAAGAAATAAGTTTGACAATATCTCAGTAATTATTACTTTTAAGCTCTACTTGATATGAACCTTTTTTATGCAGAATTTGATGCTTTATCTAAATTCGAGAAACAATATTGGCCATTCCATTTAAAAAGTAAAGTTAATAATTTTATAACTTTATAATTTTGAAAGTAAAGTAACAAAGAACAGATACAGCATCGTATATCCCCCTGGAAATTAGGCAACATTTTTTTTTATTTTTTAGTACTACAAATAACTTACGAGTTATTTGAAATCGTTATGTTAGGACACCCGCCTTGTGTAATTGGAGACTAAATAATCCAAATGTTCTAAAGTTAAAGAGACTTTATCTTTTGAAATTGTCGCACAAAAGTTAGTTTATAGAAATTTTGTCGGGGTCGTGAGGGATCACAGTGTACCAGTTAAACGTTAAATTCGATTCCAGCAGTTGGGAGTGAAGTGCGAATCAATCTCGAGCGGAGAACAACGGAGAACAAAGCAGAATGCGTGCGAGGCTTTTACTGTTCGTGAAAATGGAGCGAAAGGGTTACAGAAAAAGAGAAGCACGAGTGTTTTACTATCAATCGCAACCGTATTCCGAGCAGTCGGCCAACTCAGATTTCGCAACCGGCCATTTCCGGAAGCTACGATTCCTTCAATCGTTCGTTTTCGCGAAATTTCAACGAGAAAAATCACGGCGAAGGTTTCTGGAGACTTTCGATCGTGAATTATGCTCGAATTTTGGTCGAGTAATTTACACTCTGGCATTCTTTTTTGTTGCCTGTCAATCCGGCCGCGATGAGCATGGTGGAGAAGCTCGTTGAAAATCAGCCAGATTCGTTACGCTTCTCTTAGCACCTTCTTTTGTCTCCCGAGCTCTACGCTCATCGTTCGGTTACTAAATTTAATAGCTGACTTTCCGGGCTGGAAAATGACTCAAATCGCTGACATAGCTTTTCCGAGTGTCCGTGACTAATAATCGATGACTAACGCTAATATTAGCGAATTTTCGTGGACACCGTCCAAGGTCCCGCTGGTTTTCGAGCGATAAATATCGAACTACTGTCAACTAATGTCGAATACGTTCTAATTAATATCACGGAAATTTTAACGCAATTGCATAGAGATTTGGTGCGGCCGAAACTCCGTCTAGAAGTATTGGCACACCTACGAAGGATGAATATAACCTAGATCATTTTTAGAAAATTATTAGGTCTTTCCAAAGTTTCGTTTCAAACAGATGATATTAATTTTCTCGTCTACATAGTGTCTGTTTATTAACACAGCGTTTGCGTAAGCGAAACTGTGAATTTTCTTACAAATTTAAAATAGATATGTTGCTGGAATGATAATAGACACGTTGCTAGCAATATTTCTCGTTAATGTTAAACACGTCACGTGTACGACGGCGTAATAAACACAACACGTATCTAAGACGAGTTTGCACGTCAAGGGAATAATTGTGATAGCTCAATAAATATTTTATTTTCACTGGCAGTGTTCAGTACAAAAGAAGCTTAAAAATATTCTTTTCATTAATAATTCCTAAAGAATGAATTATTTTACTGGAAATGACTTCTTGATTCCCGACTAAAATTGTCATTTTTATTAAACAATATACACATGTATTACGTTCTTAGCTATGAATAACAGATTTTTGAAAATTGTTGGATCACTGCTGCGACAAATTTCACTATATCGACGAAACATCACACTTGTTTATCAAACCAACAAATTCTTCTGATACTCGCGGCCGGGGTTCTACGGCGTCTGCCAGACGATCACGAGCCGTCGCGAGAATAGTGGTTTTATTTATATTTGTTGTAACAAAGCGATGAGTCAGACTGTCCTATTTCTACGCGGCGTAACGAGCTCGCTCAAGGTGATTCTCATCGCATCAATTTCGTCGGAAAATTGAGACCGTCCAAGGAAGTTTCGCCCGCGAGAACGCTCCATATGTTTGTGGCGTGAGATAAATGTATGTGAGTGTAATTTAGGAGACGTGACACGCAGTGAAAACGTTTGATCGTCTTTCTGGACAAAATAATGGAATTAAAATTAACAAAATATTTCTAACCGCGAGAAAGCTTAGCCTCGAGCTGTTTCACAATAGCATTGTAAACGATTTATGGACATGATACACGAAACTAAAATTGTTTTGATATTCAAAACGCCCGCAAAGTTATCCTCAGATTGTTTTACAATACCATTATGAGCGATTCATGGACATGGTACACAAATTGTACTGCCAAATAATATTATTAAAGTAAACATTGTTTAACTTTTAGGTAGAGTTTTATTGATAATATAATGCATTCTTTTCGTTTATGAATAACTGAAAATATTCCATAAAAGTAATTCATACATATTATTGATTTACTTTATTTGCTTTAAACAGAACACATTGTTCGACACTTATTTCCTATATTCGAATGCAAATAACAAATAGTGTTGTATTATAGTTCAGTGTAACTACTGAATAGTATTTGCTCGAGATTAAAGCACTAAATGGAATATTATTTTCGAATTTTATTTGGTTGAAACACTAAATGAAATAGTGCTTCTAAATAGTACTTTCAAATGGAAATATTTCAGTTGTTTAATATTTTATCTCAAATTATTTCAAATTTTCCCCAGCCCTATCCAAAAGTAGATTTGTCTTGATATTCGACAGACTCTTCGATAGCATCGCTTTGAACGGTTCATAAACGCTATGCTCGGGAGTAAAATAGTCCTGATGTTCCGCAAGCATGCAAACTTATACTTCAAGGCTTTCAAGGGCTAATAGAGTACCAATAACGCGATATGAAGCACAGTGTCTACGTAGTAACTTCCTAGCCTCATCACTCGCCGGAAACCATCGTAAACTAGAACCCCGTGAGCGGAGTGTCTCGTTAATCGGCTTCCTCGCGGGTGAACGTAAATTTCTAGTGGCCCTTGCGTAAAAGCTTGATGAGGAGCGGGACCACGAAAACCTTTCACGAAATCTGAAAAACCGGCCTCCCTGCGTGAAACATATTTTACCGAGCACGTCTCCTGCGGGGCCGTTTTCGTCCGCTTGACTAACAATAAGTACGAAAGGCGAAGCCGTGACTCTTTTTTAGGAACTATCTTCGCTGCGATGTGGCTATGTTTCAAGCACGGGGAACGCACTGATGCAAAAAGAACCGTGGAAAACGCATCGACGGATTGTTTTACAAATGGCAGAATAACATCATCCCCTACGTGGGAAACGTGTCAAATTGACAGGAAGGACGGGCGAGGTTTAATAATTTGAGTTGGTTGAAAGTTTAGTTACAAATTATGGTTACAAATTGTCATAAATTTATCAAATTCGTAGTCTACTTATATCGAAGAAACGTTTCAGAACGAATTAGTTCGTTGTAGGATACGACACTGTACTTTAAAAGAATCTAACGTGTCCGGTAATTGGAGATCTCCCCATAATGCTGGAAATTGGGTCAGAACCCCCTAGAGAGGTTCTTCTCATGGTAACGCATAAATAACAACGGTATGAATTTAGTTCACAATTTTTACGGTTTCAGACCCACCGAGCGATGCTTTCCGGCCAAGAACAATGCTTGTGCATTCCTCCGGTTTGGCACGTGCGTGCACCAATCGCGAAGATGGCGCTCAGGGTGGCAGGGTTATATATAAATGGACATCTCGTTGAGAAAACGAAAAACCGGTGCAAATATTTACACCGTCTATTTGGAGAGACGGCCGGAACGCATCGGCCAGGAGACTCATCTCCTCCGTATACGACGCAATAATTCCACGTAATAGCCCAGAGATTACCGAACCCGATGACAACAGACCCCTTTACGATCCCTCGAGATCGTTTCTCGTAGAACGGTATGATAACAATCGTGGACGAGCAGACGATGGACACAGCTTTTTCGACAATCTGTTTTTCTTTTTTTTTACGGTTTATTCTTTCCTTGGGAAACCAGTAAGTGGAGAAGCTGATACAGCAACCACATTGAAATCGAAACTTGTAAGGAAATCTGTGCACGTTTAATAACAGGTTCCTTTCTCGATTCAAAAGAGTAATTGTTTCAATTTCATTTCTTGCTAAGGATGCATGCAGTGATTGAATCTTTTGTAATATTATCAAGATATTTACTGTCGTTCTATCGAGTCTGTATTCGAGTAATGCAGTGATGAGCAACCCGCGGACTATAGTGACCCAGAAGTGGAAACCTAAGACTACGCGCGGGCCGCAATGAACGCGATATTAAATACTTAAACATAATAATCGAATAATTTTAGTTTGTGGGCTGTATTTGTTATTTCTTACAAGGATTTATAATAAAATGCTCTTTTTTTATTCGATCATTATTTTTTATCAATAAATGATATATTGTAAAAATATTTCCTACAAAAATCACTCGGTATTCAGCGAACAATAAATTATGTTAATGAAAATTTTCATGAAAGCTTTTATACAATAAAAGATAAAGGTGACTACAATTTTTGCTATGAAATCATATAATTTTTTTTATGCAAATCAGTGCGTCTTTATATTTTTTTAAAAAAAGTATTAAGGTACTTATGTCAAAAATTGATTAGTTTAGGAGTTGTGCTACAGGACCAAGTGCGGCCCGCGGGCCGCCAGTTCCTCATCACTAGAGTATTGAATTCGAACCGAAGTTCTTAGCGTTTCAATTAGAATTCAAAGATAAAATTAAGATGTTTATTCGTAGATTTATTCAATAACATATTTTCCATTCTGTTCCATTACTTTTTGCCATTTTTCGGGTAACGTATCATGTTATTGAACAAACCTATGAATATGTATCCTTAATTTCATCACAGCATTTTAATTTAAAATCGCCACGAACTTTCGTTCCAGCCCAGAATATTTATTACAATCTGATTTAATTATTATTATCAATTGCTATTAATATTTCACTTTGCAAAACATATGTTCAAATTTTCACTCTAAATATTGGAAAATTAAAGCTCATAAATATCTCTAAAGTGCTTGGATGGACACAGCCAGTTTTTATACTACAGGAATATTGATATTACTTCAGTGTATCGCGACTTCCACACGCCGAATTAGCATTGTGTGAATGGTTAGGTATAGTGGGGACTGTATGCAAAGGTATTAAAAAAATGCGGATAACTGCGTGAACTATTGGGAGATGTATTTCAAAGTGTGTAGTGTGAAACAGTATATGTAGTATGAGAATACTCGGAGCTAAAATAATTGAAAAATAGCGATCCGGAGCCAACAATTGACTCACACCACTTTTGCGTAAAACGGCTTAAATCAAAGAATCTACGACAACAATTTCATGAATTTTCAATGAGAAGATTTCAGTTCGCATTTTTGCTAATCCGGAACACTAAGCATCCCCATTCCCAATTGCAACGGATCGAAAGGAGAGTACGAATTCGCATAATCGCGAGGCGACGATCGTAACCAATCGATGTAATCCTTGATCAAAGATGTTCGCCAACTAACGAGGATTACGATCCCTAGAAAAGACATTCCACGTCTGGTGATTCATCCTGTCGAATGACGGACGCCTAATCGTCTCGCTAACACCTATTCACGTCGAACGATATTCCAAATCGCATTACGAATTTTTGAGGCATAGATTTACTATCGGCGATATTCGTTCCTGCAACGAATTGGCGAAGCAGATTTATTCCTCGGTTGTTTTTGTCCTCCGAAATATATTTATTCCATTCGACCGAGTCATTAATATTTTAAATATTGCCGCGGTAAGAGCTGGTCGTTTCCCCGTTTAATCCTGTGGGCGATAGCAATCGTTTCTCGTGAAACGCGTTTTATCGTGTCCTGCTTTTCATCAGAACCGTCGATAATTATTTCTCGACACTTTGACCGGGTAAAGCTGTTTATAAATTCATTCAGCGGTGAAGTTGCACTTCTATGCAACGTCGGCATCGTTGTTTACTCTGCTACCGTGACACAGACTTTGGCCGAAGGATTGGATATTTTTCGATAGTTAATAAAAAAAGTGGGTCGCGCACGTGCCTCCATATTTACACGGAATGTTTGATTTATCAATATTGAAATTGAAATGTTCTAGTGGGACTCGCCTGTGTGCAATGTTAATTAAACACAGTTCAATGAAAGGTTTACTCGGAATTTTTATGGAAGCGGATTTGTAAAAGATATGAAATAAAATACGGCATAGTGTTGGGAAAGTTTCTTTGCTAGTGCACGTGCATTTCTTGTTTTGAAAGTTAGCTTATTTTGGAAAGCATCATCCGAGGATTGAACTTGCAATTTTTAAAAAGTGACCTCCCTGCCAAAGCTTTGAATTCTTCAATTGATATTGTCTTTGGTCAATATTATATCGTATACTATTCTCTTTTGTTTTTCTGTTTTATTTTTTAACTGGTTTCTACCGAATTACCTCCATCACCTTTCCTACATTTTCTCCGTCTCAGAAGTAGCTCGTGGTAATGGAAACAGTGGATACAAAATAGATAATTAGGCTGCGGATCTTTGTGTAAAATAGAAATATTCTATTTCAAATGCAACCAACTGGAGCAAAATAAAAATTTATTTTCTTTCTTATTATATTTAATAGGTTGAAAATAGTGTAATAGTATTTTTTAATTCTTTTAATGTTTTCATTATTTTAAATTACATCTCCCCATTTTTTGCCATAAATGCATAAAATTCGCAATCTATAACTATTTCGTTTCAAAACAAAGATCGTGATATTGTTTTGTGACATTCTTTTAGCTTTTTAACTTTTAACATTTCACTTTTTTTGGTGGTTTAGAATGCGTATTAATTAAATGACGTTGAAGACAACAAAACAGGTGGTTGACTTCAGACGAATGACTTCTTTGGTTGCAGCTTCTGAATTTTTTCCAATTCATGGCAACAATTAGATATTGTTTATTGGGCAACATTAAGTTGTTTTGCAAACTCCTTTTCTGTTTGAAAAGGATTATATTTCAATCATTGATCCCGTTTTTCATCTTCAAACTTTGCTATATTCTTAAACGTTTCTGTCCATTTCGAAAACTGTGTCAACTATTTTTACATGCATTATAAGTCACAGTAGCTCTACTTTGAAAAAGCAAATGATTTCATTACTCTGAAAAGCATTTTTTTCAAATGTATAAAGAATACTCATTTTGAGAAGTAGCACTCCCGAAGCATAATATGCTGGATAAAGGTTTTCAATTTAAAATAATGTTATACTAGCGAGATGTGGTTTGTTGCAAAAGTATACTTTTTCTAGAATCAGTACAAAAGACAGATTCGGTTTCAAAACTCAACGAAACGATGAATGTTGTGTACCAGAGTTTACGCAATTGTCTAGTCACATTTAAACTAAACCGGGCCGGTAAGAGTATTGTTACACAGAGGTTCTCTATACCAATTTGCTGGGAATAACAGACATAGACGGATGCATATTCTAAAATAGGTATGCAGTTACAGTTGGGTCACTACAACAATAAAACATTGTAGTCAAGATATATTCTGTTTCAACTCGAGTGCGTCAGATAGTTATATATTACGGTATGGTAGAGGTGGAATGTCGACAAAAAAGTGCATCCAATTTGCACGATTTGTTTCACTTATATTCTACTTTTTATTAAAAAGAAAGATTTCTCATTTCTTTCGACCATTTCATCGTTTTCTTTTTCCACCTGTATTACGAACATGTTGTGTAAATCGTACTTTTCTCTCGGACATTTTAATATCTGAAATGATTTTTAAAAAATAATATTCTGGAATACTCTTTCCAAGTTTTACTGGGAAATTCGTAAAATTGCTGGATTTATACTGAAAACTTTAAACGATAGCATAAGTTACACGATCAGGGCTTTACACGACCAAACTAGTTCCTCATTTTTGTTCCATAAAACAAAGGAAAAAAATCGTACATCAATTTTTAAGGAATCTTTCTAAAGAGGAAGCTTCAATCTCCAAATTTATGGTAGTTTCACGAGGAAAATTTTTGAAAATTTGTGGAGACATTTGAATATACAGCATTTTTTAGAAAAAATGAGCCTTCAATTCCTCTCATGTGCCACATCATAGATAAATATTTTAGAAGAAAATGAACACTGCTTTATGAAAGTAGAGTTTTCAAGCTTGAAAACGAGGCTTAGGATTGTTTCATTTGTTTTTACGAAATTATATCAATTTAAATATCGAAATTATTTCGAGAATCAAAAATGTAGTGTGCAAACACTTTTTTGATTCATTGTAGTACATTTTTTCAACAAATAGTACTAAAATATTATAATAAATGTTTACTGAAGTATTGTAAAATAATGTTATGTATAAAAAATTGTTGACATACTATTCAACCGTTCGAAGGCACGTAACTTCTTGAAGGTAAGCAGCGAGTGGTTCAACGGAAAGTAAAGTTCGTCGAGCAACTCGGCGGTGATTGTTTCATTGAACAACCCTCGGTAACTCTGAAATCTTCGATACACTTCGAGCCTAAACACGGCAGACGCCCTAAACCTCCCCCTTCGAAGGGTGGAAAAAGGTTCTCCCTCTTCACGCTCAGATTCGTATTTAATCATATCGAGTCGTTTACCGGCTTACGTTCATTTTCTCTCGATCACAGATTAATGCGACGTCTATCGTGCCTTTCTTCGCGTCTGTTTTCTGTCAGACGTTGTGCCCACGTGAATTCGTTTAAGCTTAGTTGAACGATCGATAAACCGGCCGAGCATCAACTCGAGACGAAACTGTGTCCAACGAACTCGAAAATATGCGCGAAACTCGGCCCGACTTATTCTTTTCTTGCAACTCCCTTTTTTCCGTGGAGCGTTCTATGGTAATCGAACAACACATCTCGGCCCTCTCGTCCGGATTTACTCAATGTTTCGTGAAATGTTCCACTGATTCGGAAATTCAATTCGCAGGGGAAACCGATTTCATGGGCACTGGGAGCCATTGCGTCAATGTTCCGGAAAGATTCGATTCGGATGTGACTCATTAACCGACCACCCACTCTTTTCTGATTCTAAACTACCTGGAGAATACGCTAAACCGATAAATTACTATCAGATGTCTGCACGGTGTTTGGTTTCCATTGAAGTTCAAACGAATTTTTACAATGCGTAGGAGCAGTACTAACTGCGTGTTCTAAATTCATTTCTTCCTTTCTTCCCGAATTTTCATACATATAAGAAGATTTCATTTCATTGGGAATGAATTAATTCATATGTTTATGTTCTGTCAATAATAACAAAAACTTTACCTTGGTAAGCCAGAAATTTTTAACTTTTTAATATATAATATTGTACATCTTGACGATAAAATACCAAAAATCGAAGTTTTAAGGCGAGGAATTGACTGGTTTAAAAGTTATGCGTGTTTAAATTTAAGCCATTTTAACACGGTAAGCGCGGAGCTTGTATCTATGGACTTTCTGTTCACGCTGCGACTAAATGCAAGTAAATCCCAACTATCTTGAATTATACCTTCTCTTTGAGATCCCGTATATGATTCTCTATATTTTAATTTTAATTTTTGTGCGATGAAAGCTTGTCTCAAAACAAAGTGTAATCGCTCAAACTTTAAACGCGCATAACTTTTGAACCTGTGAATTCCTCATCTAAAAACTTCGATTTTTGGAATTTTCTGGTCAAGATGTACAGGATTACATAGTAATTAGTTAAAAATTTCTCGGTTGCCAAGGTGAACTTATGCCAATATTGTCATCTGTATGTTGTACGCACCGCCTTGAAGTAGACACCGACAATAAGGAAACTATTATAAAATGAAAGTAACACAATTTAGAAAATGAATCAAGATAAATTTAACAGTGCATCCCTGAATGATAAATGCAGATGGCAGCATTCCAATCTTGTAAAATACATAAGAAAATCATACATATTTTCCCAGCTATTTCTAGTTCCTCAAAATATATTTTGCTCAATGTCCCCTTCGAGTAAACTATCATTACTAAACGCGCTGATTTTTATGCATTTACGAACAACGTTGAAAATAATTACTATGTTGTTCTCATTGTTTCAAATATATTAAAGAGTGAAATTAATTTTTATTTGTTCCTTGCTTCTCAAAAACGACGCAGAATATTATATTTATTTTGACGTTGCATACAGGCTCGTAGTCTAATAATTATTTTTAAACTTTCAAAGTGTAGTTGCGTGTATCATTTTCGGATCTGAGAGGGTTCTACTGGAAATAAAGAAAATCGGATTACCAGGAAATGGAGTTATAACGCTTCCTTGATCTCCTCAGCGCCCACCGATGGGCAGCGGCGACGATCTTGAGAAACTGCGAAACAAAATGCGTTTGTTGAGTTGCACCCGTTTCAACGACCCTACGATAAGAGTGGCACTCGATCTGAAAGTACGTGGAAAAGAGGAGCAATCCGTGATCGTATTGCCAGTTCGAATGATACGATTAAAATGGAAATACGATCCCGTTTTTCAATCCCCGCGACGTATGTTCTCTGCCGTCGTAAAGCGTTCGGGAAAACATTTTATCCTTAGGTCCTGTCCAAATGAGGCGTTTTACGCGCGTAAAACACGCGTTTCGAGGTGTCAGTACAAAGACGTCGCCATCCCACATTTCGAAAGGCGCGTGAAACTCACGTAAAAAATACGTGCAAATGCATTTGGACGCAATAAAATGGATGGCGATGCCTTTGTACCGGCACACAGTGCGATACACCGTGGACAAAAATCTCTAAAAAAAAATCAAAAATGTTTTAATGTCTAAATTATTATGTTTACCAATAGAAAGTTCAAAGACTTTGCTATAAAATTGCAAATATAATGCTATATCAAACAGTTTATGAACTTAAAGCGTAATTTACTTACATGGCATGAACAAAAAGTATTTGATGAATATTCAAATTTGATAAAATTCAAAAAAATTGAAAAAAAATTTTTCATTGAAAAACTGAATTTGATTCAATTCAATTTTTGATCAAATTCAGTATTTGATTCATTTCCATATTCCTATGGAATATCGTAGCTTGAAGTATATCTAATGTGACAATAATTTCAAAATTTGTAAGCCTCTTACATGCAGTATAATAGTGAATAATACAGCTAAAATAATTCTTCGCCTTTAAGCAGATATATTTCAAGAATGGATCAAAACATCTTATAGTGTTTGTTTTTTGGTATTAAGTAGACGTTGTACTTTAAGTTTCTACAAGTTTTCCCGCTAGAAACTGCTACACTCAATGTTATTGAGCGTTACCTCACAATAATTTCTATTATGCACCATCTATGAGACATGTAATGAATAAGAATCGAAATAATCCATGTTCAATTTTGATTTAGTTTTATTACATTATCGTAAATTGATAAAGACGAATTTGAATGTAAAATATACAAAATATCCCGAAAAGAGTACAGAGCATCAATAACATAAAGACAAAAGAACATCAAACACCCACAATAACCTGTTAACCAGAAAATTATTGTGAAACAATCCCTTTGTGCAATATTCGTCTTTTTTGTTGGTATAATTTGGACAAGGGCAAGCATAATTTCGATTGCCAATTAAAAAATCTTTTTTTTAACAAAAGTAGTTTCTGTAAAAGTTGTACAAATCATCCTATAATTTTTATTATTCTGCATAAAAAAACTAGTATACCATATAATTTGTTTGCTATAAACGACAGTTCTCATACGAGCAACAATTAATTTATCTTTATTAAGATGTTTTAATTGTTTTTTTTTCGAATTATTTATGTATTTGTATTCTATACGTAATATATGTAACATTTGTTTATATTTTATTTCATCTGGACAGGGCCTTAATGAAAAAGAAAAACAAATCAGTTTGTACTAGACAAACTGTCCCCAAGCCCACACGACAAAAACAGTTCTAGCTACCAAGCACTAGGGTTTCCAAACTGTTTTATAGGAGGTGCATCATCTTAAATATTGAGACTTTAACTGATTTTCATTGTAACGCGAGAGAAAAAATTTATTTTATAATTCTTCACAAAATTGTTTACATAGTTTTACTGGAAGATAGTTTGACAGATTTAGTGAACATTGATAGTTGTCGATGCTACAACAAATCGTAGAATTTCAAGTAATCTTAAATGATTTAGATTACATTAACTAGGCTTCGATCTTCGTAAACAGCATCTCCGACTAATATAAAGTTTTCCTCCTACTAGGTTATTTCCTTGCTGGAATCTAATCTTTGCTGGCAATGCCACAAGTTCAGTTTGTAAAATGCTATCTTCAACCTACTACTTCTGCTGATAGGCTACCTATTTTTATACTCAAATCAATAAATATCATCTATTATTTTAAAGTAATTTGTTGGAATCATGGATCGCAACATGAATACGGTTATGTTCGGTGTATCTTTTTATTCAATAATAAAGTATAGAATTATATCAATTGCAGTATTCCCGACTGCAAGTTGCTTTATTCAATAACAGTCAATTATATTTATAATGTTTATAACTCATTCGCTAAAATTAGAACATACTTACATTTGTAACAGAACGTATTTATCTATAAATCATTTACAACAATTCAGAGGCACCGAATTTTATAACTGTATAAAATATCACCCTCTATCGTTTAAGCCTAGATTGAGCTATCTAGGGTTTCTAGTTTCCACACAATCCATCATTTTTCAGAAAATGGCCCACCTTCACAAAAACTCCTACTGTTCAAAATCTACCGTGGATTTTGTATTGGAATTCGTGTTCTGAATGAGACATCCAACGAGGATCACGCAATGCGTTCTAAGGATAAAAACTCGCGTTGTACACCATAATTGAGCCAGAACTTTTCTTTCTATTCCGCAGTATGTATTGCGATGAAATATGGATCGTATGCATAAAAATATGGATAGAAGTGTTTGTATCTGATACACATATTCGTATACTGGAGAATTCGGATAATCGAGGATCGACTGAATCCACAATTGAACAAGAAAATATGGTCTGAATTACGTCACGATTAGTCCCATTTTAATAAAAAAAAATGTCACAAACACGATGGTAAAAGTTTCATAAAAGAAATAATTAAGAACAAACAAAGTTTGGTCATTGAATCGGCATTGTCTCACATTCCCCAGGTCTTCATTTTAGACTTAAACTGACAATTTACTCAAAGTTTTCATCCTGCACGCATACCGTGAATCAACAGTAAAAGCTTTTTGTAATTGGTTTTACACGCACGACCCATTCTAACGTTCCGCCGCTATACCATTGACAAATGGCAACAGTCGCTACAGTCTGTAACTTACTTGAGTAATTCTATGCACGTGGTTTTCTGCGACCGGATGAATAGAAGTCTGATTCTGTTCTCTGCGGAGAGAAAATGCACGGGCCGAATAGGATAGCTAATAACTCCGAACTTGTTTAAATGTAACCTCGCGTAACAGAGAGCCGTGCTGCGCGCCAGAACTCCGCGTGGATGGTTTTCGGTCTCCTCGTGGACCTGTTGCACTCGCAGCCCACATTGTTCGGTTCGAGAATCTGTTGCGCGTGGCTCGAAAGTTGAACAGTCCTGCAGCATTACGATACCTTTCGCATGTCGCACATATGTGTATTAATAGCATATGTATGGTTATTTTGCAATAATGTTTTAATCAGTTGATTAATATCATTGTCCTCAAACACTACTTAAAATTGTTTATTTGTTACTTTATTTAGTACTGTATCAAATAATTTAAGTCGTTCATGTTTTTCGTTTGTTAATATCGTTGGATTTCTCCATATATTCATGATGTGAAGAGTAGATCTTCGTTCTTAAACGAAAATTTTTTATTATGGATACTAAATTTTTTCAATAATCAGGAAGAAACTGACTAAACATTCTCTGCGTGGGTGGAGGCATAGAGGAGATTTCAAGGTCACCTTGATTTTTTTAAATGAAAAAACCTACTTTCTGTATCATGAATCGATAGACTATCGAATTCTGAGTAAAACTGTATTGACCTCCATATGTCCTAAATCTAATAGTTAACGAGATATTATCGAAATAATTTTCTTTCTTCTTTGGATAATATCCCGTTAACTATTAGGTTTAGGACATATGAAGGTCATCGCTTTTATAGTCAGACTTTGATACTCTATCGATCTATTTATAATTTATTTGTATAAAAAGTGGGACATTCCATTTTAAGAAAGGAAGTTGACCTTCATATGTCCTTTACGCGTCCACCTACAAAAAAGCTACTAACATCAGAGTAATGTCCCTTCGAAACCAAGCAAGTTCCATCTGATGCATTTCTTCCTAACACCAATACCAGCCGAGTTCAGGTGGTCTGTTTCTGTGCCTCACCCTGTGTATAGGATGTCTCACCTAATTCGAACTTCTAAAATAACAATTTGCTCACGGTTGAATTTTTTGACATTTCAGTCATTGAAGTTTTTTTCAATAGAGTCATATATTTTTATTATCGCTATATGATAACCGAGGTCAAGACAAATTCAACGACCTATAATATTATGACTTTCACGTGACCTTATATACAATATATGTGATATACGATAATGAAATATTTAATCAGCAATACATATACATACCAAAAATGAATGAGGAATTGTAGAAAATGTAAATATACCTCAAATGTGGCCAGATCTAAGAATTGAGTGATATGGGTTACGACCCTCGAATTTTAAGGAGTGCTGAAATGAAAGGAATTAAATGAAAAACAAAAAAGTAATCGTGTTTTAAAATAGGTTTAAAATAGTCATCATAGTCATTCATAACGAGTGTGTCCTCATTGGTGCACATTCTTGATATTTCCCTGCTACTTTTATCTTAAAATTTAAAATCTTTTTGCCTGGCCTCTTGGGTTTCCCAAGAGGACACCAATATATATTTTCAATATAAACCCAATATACAAATATATTATATATATATATATATATACAGGGTGTCCCACGTAACAGTTCTCACGATTTTTTAAGTACTTGCGATAATTCGACAAAAAATATTTTCAACAAAAGTTGATCAGTTTTCGATTGGCTATATATTGCAATAAAAAAAGTTTGAAAAACATTTTTTTATGGTGTTTTCAAGGTCACCTTCATTTTTTTGAAATGGCACGTTGTATTTTTGACTTAACAGTATTATAGCCCATGTCAAGGCGAATTCAACGACCTAGTATACCATGACCTTGGGATGACCTTGAAGGCAAAGAAGTGAAAATTTCACCAAACATGACAATCTGCTTGAATGGGCGATAATAACTTGTGTTTATTATTAAGACTTGAAATTACATTCAATTCAGAAACCTTGACTAAATGAACGCAAACGATTTCGTAAAAAAGTCGCATGATTATATATTGGAAATATATATTATTATTATTATATATATATACATATATATATATATATACACATATTCCGATATTTCGCCACTTTTCGTTTTTTTTTCAATGTAATTTCGAACAATTTTTCCATGAATGGAAGAATCGAATTAAAAAAGAAAAGGAAAAATATTCGGGGCAAATAATTTCATTGTATCAACTTCCCAATGGCTTCTGCCTTAATTTTGCTGAATTCTACAGCGTCCAATGATTTTACATTGCAGAAACAGCAACGTGTCGGGGGAAAGATCGCCATTGAATGGATCCTGTTGTAGTGGACAGGGGATTTCGACGGACAGCGTGGAAAGCGACGAGACCGACGAGGTCCCGAAATATCGAGTCGTTTTGCTCGGTGAATCCGGAGTCGGGAAAACGGCTTTGGTCTCGCAGTTCATGACCAGCGAGTACATAAACACCTACGACGTCAGTCTCGGTAAATATTTCATGCTCGCACCTTACCGGATTAACAGACTCGATTTTGTCCGCCGCACGATATCTCTGGCCTCCTTTCACACCTGTGTCCCTTCATCGAGGGACTCGCTTCAAATCCGAATCGCCCCGTATCGATACCGTTTGCCGCAAGTTTCTACGTACCACAAACTCAATTACAAGTTCCTTATCCTCCGATCAACTTCTGTCATTTCCATGATAATATCGTGACTGAGGAGTTTGGTACGCGATAGACGCAACGGTGATCAGAGATTGTGAATTCTCGTTACTCTCGTGACCCCAACAATTATCTTTGTCGTTGCTTCGAACTTGTTAGTTACAGTGGCTCGCGTAATTGTTCAAACACCCTTTAAATTGGAATAGCTTTTTCCAAATTTTTCTTTTTTTTTGCGAAGCTCGACAAAATTAATTTGGTGAACTAATGTAACAGAGAATCAACGAGCACGTAGTTATATATCTATTTTTTCTTATTTTTGTGCAAAATAAAATAAAAACTTCATTTCGAATCACCTTAAAATGTCGAACACAACAGAACAGTATCCGTAACCCTCGGACTCCAGCAAGACCGCACCGATATTTTGGTACAGTTTTCTTTCGATATAAGGCGATGCCTCGGGACTGGCTTTCGTCGTATTTCGGATGAAGAAGAAGAAGAATTTCTTATTTCGAAATAAAGAGCGTTGTATTATGTCGGAATAAAATTGTGCATATTGATGGTCGTTCGAGCTGATTCCCACCGCGACGGGTCAAGAATGACACTGCCATAAGATACGGGGGATTAAATTCTTCTAATTTGTTTACAGTGTTGTATTTGGCCGATTAATTTGTCCCATAGATGCACAAAATCTGCAGTCAAGTGAATACATTTCTTGATAGAGTTTAATGTTAAGTAGAAATACAACTGTAGCATTCGTTTGTTCTTACTCGAAAAATAAAATTGTAAATTTACCAACGACAAATTTCGTCAACAGGAAACACGCAGCCTGTTAGAACAAATTATTCCAGATAAGATTATTTTACAGACGATCTACCTTTCCGACATCGAAAGGAGTGAATCTGTATTACTTATTTGAAAGTGCCTATTTCTGAAGGAGAACTGCATCGAACACGTTTCCCGCGTGTGATCGGGGTTTTCTTGGTAAAACGACATCGGTAACCACATCCCGCCTACGAACAGCCGGTGAAAGAAACTCGATGTTAATAATAGAACGCAGCGAAAAGACTCTGCACCAGTGGTTTTCCGTTCAAGTCTGGATCTGCTGCTCCTTCCCTTTTTTTGTGTGTGTGATAACGATTTTTCACGCGCAGTTAAGACATGGTAACTAGATTTTCCTCTCGAAACGAATTCACGGGTCACGGTAACGTTTTCTTCTCGTGGATTAGACGCGGACGTGCGCATGCGAGGCACTATTCATGCAACCTGGACTTTTCGGCTTGGTGAACACACCCCTAGTTCTTCATCGCGTTCTTTATGCAGGTTTCATTCGCATTTCCACGCTTTTAGTCACGGTTACAGCCCAAAATCTGTGAACCGCGACAGGCAGCATGCGATCCACTATTGCTGCTGCAAATGTTAATGGTTGGATATTCGTCGGAGATTAAAGTTTTGAATGCTTAGGTACTTGTGTATGTAGAAAACACCCTTCTATCGTTTACTAGTGAATCAAAAAACATTTAGAATAAGGAAACATTTATTTTGCTGACTATTATATTTTCTTGTGAGAAGATTAAAGTAGAAATGTCATTGACTCTGTGTCAATGTCCTCTGTGTCTTGCACGAGGACACTTATTAAACAAATATAAGTGATTTTTATTACAGCATAAATATTATAAAAATGAGACTTACAATTAATTTTGCCTAGGGGTCACAAGCTATAACCATCGAATATTGTTAGAATTGTGTTCTGGAATGTAAGATCTTAACAATGGCACAACCTTCTTATAGAAATCACAATCAGACAAGTAACTAACAATTAGCGAATACTAATTTCGAAAAACATGCAGTGTTCATTTGTTGGAAATTGTACCTACTTGTACTGATTGGCTTCTGAGACAGCTTCATACACAGCTTAATTATTTTTAATGAAGTCTTGGAAAGCACGATCGTTTTCTTTACACGTTCATTCGAGTATAAAATTTTCATCGGCAGAAAAATCATAACCAATTAGAACAGATGATTCCAGATTACATATCGACCTACCCCTCCCGCATCGAAACGGTTGAACGTGGATTATTTATTCGAAAGTAATTATGTCGTATGCGTTTCTCGTCGAAAAGCACTCTAAAAATCCACGTAAAAAATCGTCCCTTGCCGTTCACAGTCGCTCGATGCCACAAGCGAGAGCGTTTTCCAAAGCGTTCTGTAAACGATAGTAGGCCGACAGTAGGTCGAGCCAAGGTAACCGTCAATTAAGAAGAAAGTTTACCCCCCCCCCCCTCCGGGAAAACCGAGATCTTCCTGTGTTTCAATCACAACGAGCCAGACTCATTCCAAGTTTCGAATCGTTAGGAGAAGTTTCGCTCACCGCGGTTAGATTCACTGGTTGGACGAGCGATATTAATTATAAAAGCACGCGTGAGATAACAGCAAAGACGAATTAACGAGTGTTCCATTGCTACGGTCCGCTTTCAGAGCTATCTCTAACGATACAGCCACTTTTTCTTTATTTAATATTACTTAATTTTTTTAATTAGTTTTTAATATTATTTAATATTATTCATTTATTAATTAATTTCTTTAACCGCCATGTCTCCTCGAGAGAATCCGCCACCACCGACGGTTCGTGATTATAAGCTCGTCCAGTCCCGACCGCGTGCTTATATTTGGAACTGTTACGCTCGTTTTCTAAAAATTCTCACAAATTACTCTATATTTGTTTTGCGATGTTTTCTTTAAGTTCTGTCACACAAAACCTGCGCGAAAATAGCACAGAATCGTGTAATCGCAAGTAGATATTAGCTCGCACAGAAAAATGGCTAAGTGGGAAATTGTCCACGCCAAAAATTGCTCGCATTAATTATCACGGGGAGGAAAACTGAACCAATGCAAACAATTTTTCAGAAAGTCATTGTTTCGAGAACAAAATGTTTTTTTTTTAATTTTCTATTGGCCCATATAAAAAGGTTGTAAAGAATAACTTTTAGTATTCTCTCTGCAATTCCGATCAACTTTTTTCACGTTCTGTGGCAAACTAATTGTTTTAACTTCTCAAAAAAGACAATCCAAGTCGTATAAAAGCAGTTATCGACTTTTTAGGAGTATTCGAATATTAACGGGTTATCCTTTCTATGCAATAATACGACTGTGTACACATTTGTCTGTGCAATTCTCGTGCACGATTTTACCGCACTTTTTTGCGTGACGACCACCCTTGAAATATGGACGGAATCCCGAGGTTTGTTTTCGAAACGTGGACTAGAGATGATCGATTAATAATGCAGCTCGTTAAGCTCTGCCGCGGCACCGCGGAACCATTCAACTAAATTATCGATACTGTTATGGGCGTCCCTTGGCTTGAGAAAGCACTTAAAATGATTTCGTTTCACGCATTGCTTCCGTCGTCGGGGATTAAAAATCGTTTTGCGTCCCATAGAATTTACGATAATGAAATCGTGGTCGTCTTCTTTAAAACCCATCGACTGCCTGTTTCATTAATTTCACAGTCTCATTCTTACGTGACGATTTAAGCACACCATCATATTATTTTTGATCTGCTAAAACTCTTTCGGTAAGACAGCAATTTTTATTTAACTTCTATTTTCTTCAGATACTATTTTTCTCAGTTACTTCAGTCAACCATCAAACCACGAGTCTTCTTTGCAAAAGAATAACAATAGTTCTTTCACTGGTTGTATTGTTTTAAGTAAACTATTAATTTTCTATCTCTTTTCGTCTTGTTTTTATTATTTCATGAGATGTAGATATTTATACAAGAAAACCATGGCTGCTTTAAAATATAAATTCAGTTTATACAAATTGTGGTATTTACCGTAAGTATTAGTTTTTAAACTTTCTTCTCTCCGCCACTGTAGTCATAAGTAAACTGCAGATTCTATGCATTTATGCAAACAACATGTAAATGAAATACAAAACTGTGAGTATATTAGAAGAACTTGGGAATATTATTCCATCATTTTTGACGTATTAAAATTATTGAACGCAGAAATACATTTTCATCTATTTTCTATTTTATTCAATTGACTTCGAAAAATTTCTATTTTGTACACAGATCCACAGTCTAGTCATGAGAGTTTTTGTATTGGAAAAACGCTATTGTTCTAACCAAAATTTACAGTATTTCAGAAAAAACTCTCGCTAGGACTTCTGAAACCCTAGCCGTGCGATGGTGAAATAACAAAGCCTCTTTGTTTCTCCACGTGATCACGTTCTTTTTCCACCCCTTTCTAATTCAATGAACATCCTCCCTTTCGCCTTAAGGTCCCGTATAACCGACGGAACGGTAATGTTGACTTCTTTCTCGAGTGTCAACGTAATGACACCGGCCATCGGCTGTTCAGCGCTGCGTGTCCCTCGACGAAAGCCATATTTACAATTTCCTAAGCAGACCGCCCTCTGTTTTCCCTGGAACCGACAGTATTCGGTCTTCCAACGATAATGGGACTTTCGTGTAGCTCTGTCAATGCGGATCGTTAACGCGGAGACTCCTTCCTGCAAGTGTATCTGCTTGTTAACACAGTTTCCCATTATAGAAACACGAAACCACGCGCGAGTGATTATACGTTTCTCTGTATAAGAAGCTCAAAGAATGATTTTTTACTGCCACCTTGGTAAGCTGTGGCAAGCTGTTTGGGCGAGCAATATTGTTTATAGTCTTGTCTATAAACAGACTATATATCACGAGCCTGAGACAAGCTATGAGCTTGTGACAACGTCTTCAGTATGCCTATAATTGTTTCGGTCATCACTAGACTGCGGTTCATATGCATTTATAACAAAAATGAATATGTGTAATTTAAAACAGTAAAAATATTAGTGGAATTTAAAGATACTGTTAAATTATTTTCAACCTATTAAACATATTAAGAAAGAAAAGAGATTTCTATTTTATTCCAGTTTGTTGCTATTCAAATAGAAAATTTTTATTTTGCATAAAGATTTGCTGTCTAGTCATCACACACCTCGCATACTACACATCTCAAAAAAATTAAGTCAAAAATTGGGTCAATGTCAGGCGATCATAACTCCGGAAAAATGGTTGTATCGATATCGTTAAAAACATTTGAAAACTTAAAGTCTCCACTTTCAAATGCTTTTTCTCAGCTACGTTGCTTTTTCACACAGTTATAGTGTTATAACGAAGACTTTGACAGTTTTGAAAAATTTTGATCTACTTCCAGACATCACATGGGTAGAGATACATTTTTTTTATAAATCGCGTTACCACAATTTGAAAACGCCTGGTTTCCTGCGCAAAATACCTGGTTGCCGAACATAGTGCGATTTTTTCGTTCGAGTGATGCAACATTGAAGCAAAAATGGTCTTTTAAACTTTAACTGGCTTTAGAAAGCGGAAAGTCGTCGTAGAATCTTGTGCAAAAGAGCAATAGAAAAAGCATTTCTTCCTCTGAAAGGAGAGACTTCAAGCTTTCAAATCATTTTTTAACGATATCGATACAAAAATTCTTGCCGGAGTTATGATCACTTGAAAATGACCGAATTTCTCGGGTTCGTAGACGTGATCCTTTAATTGTTTTGAGTCTCAGACGACTACCCTCCCTACTCTTGGGTTCGCCCACCAAACTTCTGTGGACTGTCGATGGATACGCATATATTTGTAATCATGTGGTTACGCGAGCCAAATCATGAAATACTTGATAGTGGTCCGTGCCACGTGTATTCCAGTACTGGCAAAGAGGGGGTAACTTTTCCCCTCAATTCGTAATCCCATCCCACACTGGGTGGGAGTCGTGAAGCGACAGCGAGGATAAATTGCCCGGACCTGCTTTAGTATATGGAGGAAGTAGAATTTGTTGATCATGATCTGACGAGTGATGATCCCTATATACAAGCACTCGCATTCGCTGAATTCTAAAACTCGATTTTTTCGAAAACGAGGCTTCAAATGGAAAAATGTTATTCTTTTTTCGACTTAATTTTACGTGTCGAATCTTAACAAATGGTCTTAACAAACGGTTTTACGTTTCAGACGACGAATTCGGCGAGAAGACAGTTTCAGTACTATTGGACGGCGACGAATCGGAAGTGGTTTTCATCGACCATCCCCACGTAGAAATGAGCGTAAGTGGCGTTTCAATTTTGAACACGAATGCACGCCTACGCATCTGATGCGGTCGCACACGTTCTCCTACCACTCTGTCATGCCTTCTCCTTACGTACAAGACTAATCGTGGCGTGATGTCGATCGAAAAGAGAAAGGTCATCGAAATAAATTGGGGAAATATCAACTGTGGCGAAATCGAACAAGTACATACGCCAAACAACTGTATAGTTCGATAGAATACTCGAAATCAAACGAACTGTTTGCTTTGATACGCGGCGTGAAATATTGAACCTGTGCCAACAGATTGTGTAGGAATTCTCCGGAAAAGGATAGTTGTGGCGATAGAAATCACTGTTTGGTATTTAATTTCTCTTCGAAATCTACGAAGCTTTTTTCACATGTTCTTTCACGCGTATTTTGACCAGGCTTTCTCCATTTTAGAATACGGAAGTTCGTGTATGTATAGATTTTCCGATCGGATAAATACAGTCACATAACTATGGTATTAAACATCAACAATGCACAATTATTAAACAGATAATACAGGGTGGCCCATAAGTCACTTTCCCATTTAAAAGACGAATGATGGAAATATTTTTAATTCAGAAGCGGACAATAATGTCGCGTAGATGAACCCCTATAGCTTCGCAAGCGTGCTACCTACTGCTTCCTCCTGGATATTGTCCTTTAGCTGTTGTATTGTTCGGAGCTTATTAACGTACAAATATTTCTCACGTTAAAATAATGGAGCACTGATTTTGAAAATACAATTCAATTGGTTTTGGTGGGCGCTCTGTTGTGAATTTTCCCATTATACATTTCCAGACAAAGAATTTTAAAACTCTGAATCAAAAATTTATTTAAGAAAAAGTTATTCATCTTCTAAATGCGAAGATGACTTATGAGCCACCCTGTAGATTTTCTGGTATAACAAATGAAGTGGTATTGTAGTCGCTATAAATTTACAACTGAAACAGACATCGAAGCAAATAGTTGTCTTTTATTCCTCAAAACAATTCTGATTAAACTTTATGATTTATGTAGACAAATATCTTCTTATGGAATTTTTATGTAAAGAAATGTTACAAAAATCTTTTTAAAAAGTGTTCTCCTGAAACGGAAATCTTGGGATCTGTCTAATGCAAACACTACCAAAACCATTTATTTAGGAAGATTACTAGAAAAGGTTCCATAAAAAAATAGACAAACAATATTTGAGCTCTGAGTTATTTATGTAAAGATTACAAATAAATAACCTATTCAGAATATTTTCATGATATCAACAAGTGGTAATTCAATTTTTGTAGCTGAGATGATGATTGATTGATGATGATTGAGAATACTTTTAATATTGATGATTGCAAAATATATGCTCTTGTTGTAAAAACATATATGGTATTTTATAGATCCGGTTCAAACTCAAACTTTTATTTTCAAGAACTCGTTTTTACCTATTTCCAAAGACACTTATAACGTTAGAATATTTTTTTTAAATAGTTTAAATAGAACTTGTTAAAAAGTTTTAGAACATTTTTTAAAAATGGTTTAAATAGAACTTGTTAAAAAGTTTTAGAACTCTTTCGATCTCTGATCTATTGTTATTGCACAAACATACACATACAATTACAGATTTAACCGTTAAGCAGTTTCACAGTTGAAATTACAGTTGGTTAAATCTTGACAGAACATTGAACGTAGACACAGAAACATGATTTGATCCTATAAATTAATCTGAATCTACATCTTTCTAGCTACACATTAAACTAATCATCAGTCACTAAAGTACTGTCGAACGTGGAAACCATAATAGGTCCGCAGAGTCTCCAGTCACAACGTTTCCAATGCCAACTACTAATTTAGTAATTACTTTACAATTGGTTTCTCGAATCCATACAAATTAACCACGAATAGCAAATGAAGTCTGAGCTTCTCATCTTCCGTTCTCCGTTCTCCCATTACAAACTTCCGTTACCGTGCGTTTAAAATTTAGGGGTTTTAAGGCTCCGGGAGAAATAAGCTCACGATGTCACTATTTAATACCTAATTAAATTTGCAGCTTCGAGCAAATGTTTTTAATGGATTTTCCTGTTGTAAATTTGGATTCGAATCTTTATATATTTGTTTATTTCTGATGAGTCCATCTCGAGAAAAGAAATTTAAAACTCGCTTTTCAATTTTTCAATTCAATTTTCTAACTAGCACTGCAGTATTCCGTAGCTTATTTTATTTATACAATATTTTGTGTTAACGAAATTACTGCGTATACAAAAGAATATTGAGCATTTTATAATCAGACATTTCATATGTAACAACGTAATACAATAACCAAAATCTACCACAACAAAATTCCATCACTCGAAAGTTACAGGTGATATTTAAAAATGTTTCAGACGAAAATTGTAGGATATAGAAAAGAATACATGATAATTGTATTTTTTGACATTGCAGTAAGCTTGAAAAGATCTGTAAAAATTACAATCCAAATATTGAGCGAAAATCTATATTTTTGATTAGGTATTCTTAAACGTAACACCAAGACATTTTCAAAACACTCGAATACTTTTGTTTTTGCATAAACTATTATCGAGATATAAGCGTCCAAAGTTGATGTGCCGAAAGCAGCATAATGCTGTTTATATCGCGAATTGGTTCAATCGGAATTTACACGGCACTAGTTTCATCTATGCCTTGTTCTTCTGTAAACAGTTGATGAAAGTACAAAATTTAAACAAATTTTTTAGTTTTTCTGTTTTGGATTGTTTAAAAAATCGAAGATAGACTTATTCCTAATAGGTCGTGGCTGACATACAAATTAGTTAAAAATTAACAGGCACGTAGCGGTAGCCAAATCTTGCATCGACTTTTACAGCATGTGTATATCCACGCACATTCCCGCAAAAAATCGTAAAATAGTATGTTGGAGTATTTTTTAAAAGGTTCATTAAAGTTAGCAGCAGCGTTTAATTCTACTTTACTAATTTGATATCAGGAAAGTGAAAAAAAAACAAACATGAAAATAAAAAATACATACGTCCAGTAGCACACTATATGTAGAGATAATGAAGAGTTTTCACTTTTATAAAACGAACACACTAGCGCAATTGGTAAATGAATTTTAATGGAAACTTTTCACTTGAAGGTGAAGTATCCAGGCATAGTTAATACTTGTTTATTTGTTTTAATAAATAATACCTACCTCTGTAATAGATATTTGGGTACACTTCTATGAAGGTTATAAATACCAACATGAAAATTGATTTTTTGATTTGTTTCCATCGTCTATAAATTGTTAATAAGTTGTCTATATGTTACCGTAAAAAATGTGACATTTCGTATTCGTCGACCGACATACAAATCCTAAAAATAGTGAAAACTTGTCGAACAATTTAATCGGGTTTGTCGTGTGTACATAGGTGGAGAACTCTTTGGTGACGTACGAGCCGCACGCCTGCATCGTCGTCTATTCGATCGTGTGTCGCGCAAGTTTCCAGATCGCCGAGGAGGTATTGAATTATCTGTCGCAGGAGCACTACACCCAGGAACGAACGGTTATCGTTGTTGGCAATAAGTCCGACCTCGAGAGATGCCGCGCAATCGCGTCGAAGGGTAAGATGCTCGCAATTCAATTAACGAAACTGTTTTCCCTCATAATACAAGCGTAAGACAATAGCGCGACCGCATCGACGACTGTTCGGTCATACCAGCACGCAGAGTGTGAACAATACCAAAAATCCTGACCCCACAGGGGACACTAAGCTGCAAGTTCCTCATTGCTATAACTTTGTAACAAGTCGACATTAAAGCGCAGTAATTCATTTCAAACGCTAATCCAATAACGAAACTTCTTCGTTTTTAATGAAACATTCACAAAAATATTCGTGGCATTTTTCCGAGGCACCACACGCAAAGCGGCACCATTCAGAGCGCATTTACTTACTTGATTCACGATACGGTAGAACCTCTATTATCCGAACCGATGATGTCTTAATTATTGTCATTATCGAAATGCCTACGTGTCTCGCATGTAAACAGTTTAATTTAAAATAATTCATTTTACAAATTAGTAAAGATATGGAACGCTTCGGATAGTCGAGGTTCCACTGAATCGTGGATTAAACAAGCAAACGTGGTGCAAAGTGGGTCGAGTTTGGACTCATTTTAATCAGAAAAATGTCACAGATATATTGGCGAATGTTTCATTTAAAAAATCATTAGAAACAAAACAGTTTTATCTCGCTCATCGCGAGAGGGCACGAGGCAGTAGTTGCTTTGTGAACTACCTTCTTGAAAATCCTTGAAAAACATGAAAATTTGCGATAAAAGATAGTGTAATAGTACAGATAACAGGTAGGAAGGGAAAACAAGATTTGATAGGGAAGATAGGATCAGAATACGAGTATACTCGGAGAAAAAATTGAAAAAGTGAAAGTGATGGTTAGATAGCCCGGGAAGTGGGAGACGGCTACAAGACAAGCTGGCACGAAACGCAAGGCAAAAGACGAGGAGGAAGGCTCTTGAGAAATATGGAATTGGAGCAGAGAAGGAAGGAGGTCGACCTTAGAGAGAATGACGAAAGAGATGGAAGAAATGAGAAGGACGATGGAGTGTACATTTAAGAAGCTGTCAGAAAATCTCATAGAGATGTTTGATTCCCAACGTAATTACTGCACGACACATGCGAAGGAAACTTTCGAGCACTGACGATTTACTAACTAATAAAACCTTCGTACCTCGGTTTCTTCCTTAGGCACGCTATTAGAGAATCTAAATACTGCTTACCGTGTCCCCAACGAAAAATTCAGTTTTGAGATTTTGGTCATGATTTCACGATTTGATCGTGTCAAGAGCACGCGTTTACTTTCGCGTCGGCGGATGAAGCTGAGCGTCGTCCAGCTGGGAACAGGCTTACATTTTCGTGATCGTGTTTTCCGTTCCTTTGCAGAGGGAAAGCAGATGGCCGCGTCTAGAGAGTGCAAGTTCATCGAGACGTCCAGCGGCATACAGCACAATGTGGACGAGCTTCTAGTGGGCATCCTCAAGCAGATACGGCTACGGGAGGAGCGTAATAAGACGCTGAAACGACGGGAGAGCAAGGGGAAAACGAGCTTGAAATTGAATGGTAGCAAGACCTCTCTCAGCATGAGCCTCGCACGGGACATGCTTTGCAAGATTTGCTTGAACGACAGAAAAAGCAAAAGCTGCGAAAACCTGTTCCGTTAAGGAAAGACTTTTCCATCATTTCACACCGTCGTCCAAAATAGCTGGTAATACTAGCTTCGTGAATTGTCAACGAATTTTGATTTCTTTTCTTATTTCACACATACGATAAGTGGGAAGCAATATTGAATAATATAACACCCTTTCGGATCTTTTTGGACCACCTTCGTATTTCATACACGCGTCAAAACGATTTTTTTTTAAGTTTTCGACGACGCGCGTACACTGTTCTACGGCCATTGTTAAGTTGATCCACTGTAGTTCAGTTTGAAGAGGAGAATTTGTGCTCCAGAATTTACCATACAGAGTAATCCATAGCGTTCGAATCAGGGGAGTTTAAAGTCACAAAAAATCACAAAAAATCAGTGATGGAAGTGATATCTGCCCAAACCATCACAGAAACCGGGAAATGATAACATTTTAAAATACGCTTCAAAAAGGTCCCTGAACCTTTTGGTAACAATTGACGATCATTTTGTCGATTGTGAATTGGTGGAATAGTGAAAATCTTCTACAAGGTTATGACCGTGTCCCAATATGTAAGAGCGAAGTTTCTACTTGGTTTTATCAAGCATGGCGGGAAGAAAATAGAAACATTTGACGATCACACTTGATGGTGTAAAACGCGGTAATTTTAAATTGCCAACTATTTTGAACCACGGTGGGGAGGGTTTTCCGTTTTAGTATTGGCTTTTAACGTAATAAATCCCTAAACCACGGACTTGTTTGTTACTAATAGACAAATTTATATTTAAACTTTAAGGAAAAATTTTAGAAAGTTGAAAATAAGTATAATTTAATTATGAATAAACTATGATAAGGTAACTGAGAACTAGTTCTTGATTATCAAAAATTACATGGTAACTAGTTTTTGATCAGATGAAGGACCAGTTTTCGATCATCTAAAATACATAAATGGAAACTATTTTTTCATCATGTAAGGAACTAATTTTTGATCAGATACTTTTTGTGATGTACATTTAATGAGAAACCATGAAACATACTCTTCGTTAGGCGTTATTTATTTGAAATTCTTAAGAAGATAATTATTTAATGTTAAATATAAGAATATGCTATCTCAGGGTGTCGATTTAAAAAAAATTTATACCATCTTTTTGATGGCCTTCCGTTTGGAACACTATTTAAAAGTAAAGTACGGTGTACTGGGAAACCAGTGGCAGTCATGTGATGATTCCATTGTACTCAATACAGTCCAGATCTCTTAATTACATCAGTTTTCTTTTTGTATTTCATTAGCAAAGTTGAAAAGGGTATATCACATTTTTCACTGGTAGCACGCACAAATAATTTGTTACAATTTATATCCTCTAGAGTAAAAATCTTTTATGCTATCTTAAATCTTTTATGCTATGCCTTTTATGAGAGCTCTTCTCCTTTTTATTTGCTATTTTAGATTAGACTACTAATTACCAATACTAATTAATCGAATACTGATTGAAGAGAAAATATCGGATAAATTTATTTTCAATATTACAATATAAATTTTATGATTTTATGATGTCCTAACCTATTTCTTATTCAGGTGACATAAATTGATTATGGTATATATGATAATAAAATTAGTGTTCTACATTGTAAATAACCTATTTAATAAACAAAACGTATGAAAATACCTTTCACATTTGCAAAAGTATCAAAGAAAATCGGTTGCGTTATCGATGGCTCTTACTCCGATCATGGCGTCTAAGAAGGGTTTTCTGCAAGTATGCTACCTAACACCTTTAACTGCTTTCACGTACCACAGGTTATCCCAAAAGTGGTCTTTTCTTGAAAGAGGCAATTCCTAAGGTGATTTGAAGAAACTTTTTCCTTCGAGAAAATTGTCTCCGCGGGATTGTTAAGTAGTTATTAACGAAAAATACGGACCAATCGGCGAACGGCAACAGCGGACGAATTCCGGCTTGGCCAATGCTAACGCTACGCACAGCGAGCTACCGCCGTGCCGGAGTCCGTCTGCGTTTGTCGCGCCCTGATTGGTCCGTGATTTTTGTTAATAACTCTTTAACGAATCCGCGGAGAATATTTTCGAGAACCACCCATTTCAAAGAACTGCAACATTTTTGGGACAACCTCTACATATTTTTCAAGTGTCAAACATTACTCAAACAATTATTTCAAATAATTATCTGTTGACTTAAACTAACGATTAATAAGAACGATTCATATCCTGAATTGATCAAAAATTAGTGCCCGATAAAACAACATATGCTCTAAGTTGCGGCCGTGCATAATGTTGATGCTCTTGGATCGAATTTATCCGATTTTTTTCCCAATTTCTGTAAATACAGTGAATTCTCGATGTATGTCAACAACACGGGTCTTGCCTGCGTCGTATATCGTTCAGGAGACATACCCGAGCTGTGTTATGTTTACACTCTTTGGCGTCCGAGGCCTCTCGAGCTTCGCGGTATCTCACGAGGTATACCCCGCGGTAGTGGAGATAATTCCGCGACGTTTATCATGCAGACCTTGGCGACGTATATAAAGAAATCACTGTATTAATAAGTTCGGATCGAAAGGCCTATGACCTCTTGCCTTACAACCTACTTTTACTCCTGTGTTGGTTTTCTTAGGTCTGCCTAACCGAAGAACTGTGAATTTTGTGACATTAGGTTGCCGTACCCGATGCAAGAAGGTAGGTGAACGGTGATTAGTACACTGCGAATCTTTATGCAAAATAAAAACCGTTTGCATTAATTGCAAAACGTGGGAAATAAGTAGGAACTTATTACTCTCTTCAATGGTTTTATTGAATTGTAAGAAATGTATCGATGCTCTTAAATTCTTATAATCTTTTTATTGTTTGAAATTACATCCACCTAGTTTTGCCATAAATGTATGAAATGCAGTCCAGTGATTAGACTGCGGATCTTTATGCAATATACAAATTTTCTGTATCGGTTGCGAGAAACAGGAGCTGGGTGAGATTTCTTTCTTTCTTCGGTGATTTTAACGAGTTGAAAATAATATATCAATAGGGCAATTGTTCCGGTAGTCAGTTCTTCAAGGCGAGTGATCTAGCAAATATCCGAACCGTATAGTTTAACTGAAGACCGCAAGTAAGGTAAATCTTAAACGACTCGTGCACATTTACTCCGTAGATTGAGCATCGATTAGATCTTCTTTAAACTTCTTTTTCATTTCAATACGAGAGAGAAACGGGCAGCATTCGTACTTGAGAAGTTCAGTTTAAGGTCTCCGCTACGAACCTGACTCGTTATCACAAGACGAGAGTTTAAAATCTGGGAGCTGACACGGTTCCAAAGAAACAAGGCGAAGCCATCGCTTTTGCGCTTCGTGTCTCACAGCCGAGAAAACCGTGGATATTTAATTATGGCTCTTCGTTATGATTGTTCGTACTTTCTTATGAAAACCGTAACGATTTTAACGACTCGATCTCCGATCACGGGCCAGCGATTCGAGACGAACGATGCGTCCCAACACATTTCAGGTGGGAAACGATCTTCGAGAGCACAGCCGTATAATTTAGCATAGAACTTCCGTTTTTGCGCATCTGGAGTGGTCGTTCGTGCGAACTGGATCGTTTCCGGTTTATTGGCAGGCTACGTTTCCGACCACTTAACGCGCTGGGGCCTACACGGTCTCTTCTAGAAGCTCGATAGACGCGGCAATAGGGAACCTTTTCACCCCCCAAATCATGCCACGTCCACCGAATAATATTTGCTCTGCCTTCGGTTGGCTCGTCAGTGGTAAGTAAACACCGTTCACAATCGTATGATGCAAGTGGTGACGGATTGATCGCGAACACTTTAACGCGTTTGGCTTCCGACGACGTACTGGAACGGGATTATGCTAGTGGAATCGGCCATAATGAACGCGGCGATGGAAAACTACCACGTGATAGATGGGAAATGGAAGACATGATTTTCTCTCGAAAATACATTGAAAATTTTGTTCCATTAATGAATCTTCCGTGGTTTTGAAGATTGAGATCTTCCTTTTACAGTGACTCAAAAAAACTTGATGTACGATTTTCTTTTTTTTTGTAGTCGCTTTATTAAAGTTTGAATGAAAGGTATGCAGCCAACTTGACAGTAACGTAAGGTACACCATTTACACCCTGAACTTGATCCTCATTTTTCTTCCACAAAACAGTGAAAACAAATAATAATTTTTAAGGTGTCGTTGTGAAGGGTAGGCTTGAATCTTCAAATCTGTGGAAGATTCATTCACGAAGAATATAAAATATCTTAATCGTGCGAAAGTAGAATCTTCATGCTTTAAAATGAGTCCAAGTTCATTGCTTTACGTTTGTTTTTTCCGAAATTACAACGGATTAAATATCGTCAATTTCTCCAGTATCTATAGCAATGAAAATAACGGCTAGTGTAACATACTAATTATAAGCTAAGACCTCTAGTGCCATTGATAAGTACTAAAAGCTTTGCCAGAAGTAATTTTGTCTAGAATGTATACATCCTATTGGCACTAATTCGAAAGAAATATCTATTTCAGGAAGTTTGTAACATACACCCTTCTTCTAGACACGCAATCAATTGTTTTCTGATTATATATGTTGCAATATATTAGACGCAAGATATGTTGTAATAAAATGTCATTAAGTTCTTCGAATTGTACCACTGTGCACCAAAACACTGGATCATTATTGAAAATACAGCCGGTGATCAAATTACTATAAACACTTCAATAATAATTAAATTCAATAATAATTGTAGCCTCTTGTCTAAACCTCTTGTAGCTTGAATTTTTAAAATCGGTCGCAAAAATGTTCAAATATTTTATTCGTCACACTGATCACACTTTAAATTGTTTGTCTGTATTTTTCATTTTTGTCCTAAACTCAAAATATTTTAAAATGTTCGAAAATTAAAAATAATGTTTTAGATTATACGGCAGACAACGATTTACGATCTATAAAATCTGCAACATAGTCATGATGTCTGATGCAATTTTTTATTTTAATTATTCATATTAGGCTTTACAGGGCTGAGTAAAATTGGAATTTTTACCAAAATATAGTTAAATTGTGTACCCACATATAAAGAATAAAAGAGTTTGTGATAATTTAATAACCTATTATGCATTAGAGAACAAAAAATAACTGTTTTCTCAACTTTATGATTGCTACAAGAAATGAGTGAATGTCTAATTTCATAACCACTCTTAGCAATCAATTAATTTTCTTCATTAAGTGACAGAAATTCAATTTTGTAGAAAGACTTTATATTCCGAGAACAATTAATTATATTTCTGAGAATAGTTTCCTTTGCAACGTTATCGGAAAAGCCGCTCCGCTGATGAAACGTTAATATACGGAATTTAGTATTATTACTAGATTGCGGAGCATTATGAAATAATAACGTACAGAATTCTATTTAAATTTAAATATAGTTTCATCTTATCCGGTACGTACTTGCTTAATCTTTTACAATTTAAAATCACCAATTTTACGAATTCATCAGACAATTGTATTTTTTTTTTGTTTCGTCATTTACGGACAATTATTCATTGAATACTATGTTTCCACTTCGATACGTAGTTTTGTAAGTTGCTGCATTCAAATTCTACGCGAGTATTTACCTTTAATTAATAAGAGCTAATTGGCAGAGCTATGGCTGGATGACATTCTGGCTCTGTATCAGTCAGAACTCTCATTTTTCAATTTCTCACGGTCACAATCCCCGGCAGGAAATCATAGTGTCAGTCTCTTTAAAAACTGTTTTCGGACCAATATGGGTGGCAGAGGGTTTGTCAGCCAATCCTCGAAATTAGAACTGAAGACGAATGAGGACGGGGAATGCGTCGCGCGGATAATTTTGGCGACTCGTACGCGTTTCGATTATTTATTAGGATATAATTGATGGCAGATGTTGATCGCTTCTTCTTTTGCAACACATTCCTCTGCAAAGTGTTTCTTATATGGTGAACGATGTGCTCGATTACGGATAGCGCGGCGCGACGGCTGAAATTTATGTGAACTTGCTTCATCGTTTAACCAGTTAGCTGTTTTTGACGAGTATACTCGTCATGAAGAAATGGAAATATTTTGTGTTATGACGAGTATACTCGTCAAAATTCCTGACTGGTTAATTTTTGCGATGCAATTTAGGTACACATTTTTCAAAGAGGTCGCGACAAACTAATTGCTTAAGAGATTCCGTGCCTGTGAGTGATTGCAAAATAAGAGAAATTCAACAATATTTTGTAAATACAGTGGATCCAAAAAGTATTTGAACACAAAATTTCCGTTTCTCGAACATCGACATTGAACGTGGTAATTTCATGAGAAACAATAGTACAGAAATAAGTTTGGACTCATTTCAAAGCTCGAAGCTTCCCCCTTCGAAAAATTGAAGAACCATTTCTCTTAAAAAATGCTATAAATTGAAACTTCTGTAGAAACGTTGGAATTTTTTTTTCGTAGCCTAATCCACAATAGATCTGAAGGTTGAAGCCTCCTCTTTGCAACGACATCTTGAAATGGTTGTACGATTTTTTTCATTATTTTATAGAATAAAAATGAGAAACAGAGTCGTGTAAAGACGTCAAGGTGAATATTACATTGTAATAATAAACTGTCCTAAAGTACATGATGTTTTTTTACGGGTGGCTTCAATCTTCATACCTAACATCGATTCATTTACGAAAAAAATTTGTTAATGTTTTCAGATGTTTCTTTAAAAAATCAATATGTGCATTGTATTATGCGATATTTAAGTAGTATTTCCCAAAGCTAGTAACAATTCCCAAAGCCATTGCAACAAAACATCGTTTATGGTTTCAAATGTACAGTGAGTCGCATAAGTTTATATTTTAAAGGAGAATAACTTTTCTAAAAGTAGATCAAACTCGACTTGGATTTGTTTTGAAGTTAGAAGAATTAGTTTACTACATGACGTGAAATAGATATTTTGTAAAAATTTCAAGTAGTCATAATTTCGGGAAGAATACTAAAGGTTGTATTTTTTAATGTTTCGGACCTATGTTAATTTATTTATTGTGACAATTTGTGTCTCTAAAATGTTCACCATGTTTCTTAATTCCATAAGATGCAGTCCTTGGGAACTTCGACGAAACTTTCTGATGTGAGTTCTGCAGCTTCTTGATGAATGTTTACGGAATGAAGAAAATAGAACACGGTGAAAGTAATCTCCGTAGAACGAAGTAAACTTCTTGTTTTAATTATCTTTGTTATAGTCATTTATAACTCCCCAGACTTGTCACTGACGCACAACAAAGTTACTTATCCAATTCATTATTTATTTTCTTTGAAGACGTTGGCGCAATGCACAACTTTAATAGAAGGAATTTTCTGATCATTCAAACTATTCGTCCCTATGTACTTTAGTATGTACAGAGAAAAGAAGTTGTTTATACAACTTTGATCATGATTACAGGTATTTATGCATTTCTTACTTACAAAAATTTTCAAAAGTTCCAAAGCCGAACTTTTAATGAAGCCCAATAATTCCATTTCTCACAGAATGAAAATAATTTAATTAACGAAACCGAAACGGGAAAGCTAAAATTGCACATCGTAATTGTGACTTTAAAGCTTCAGTATCCTACGGATATTAATTAAAAATTTGTTTTGTTCGAATATGTCACTGTAATTCTTAATTTTCATATTTAGTTAAAAAATAGTGTCACCCATATGTGACCAACTTGTTAATTGGTTGGCATTTAGAGCGAAAAGGACCAAATATTCTGTGATTTTTATTTATTTATCATTATTTTGCATAAAATTTCGCAGTCTAGTAATTACTAGAAATAAAACTCTCGTGATGTGAGAGTCACGAGAGACTCAGAAGCAGTGGGATTTCTTTGTAGGCTGATTCACGATTGATTACGTTAGGACATAGGAGGGATAGAAAGTAAAACAGTGACTTTACGGAGGGAAATTCGTATTGTATAAACAAAGTAATCTTATATCTACAGAAGTACTCTTACACATGGATAAAATCGATCCAATTAAATTCCTTTAATTTTCTAATAACTACACTTAATCGAAGTGAAGCTTTCGGTCAACTTCAAATTGAGATCTATAATTATACATAATTATTTCATACAAAACAAAAAAAAACTACTATTAAAACTAAACTGGATAAGCTTTATTCCTGTGTGCGTCTGGGTATTAAGAATTTTCCAATAATTAACTATAGCTTTGCGACGAACCAACCTGGATAAAACCGTCATCCATTGATTAATGCAAAAATGGCCAATCGGCTAAATCATGAACGAATACGATTCGTGACATGACGAGCTTCGATATTTTCCGATCGGTTAGATTTTCAAAGCGTTCGGGCGGAAGATGGGGTTAATTTTTTCACTAGACGGCCGTTAATTGACTTGACGGTGTCGACTTTTGCCCTCGACCCTGCCGATTGGATCACTCTTCTGGAAATTCTGCTTCAGGAATCGATTCGACGGATATCGAAAATCGTTTTATAGTTTCACTGAACGCTGGTTTCGTTCGATTGCAACGCTGGTCGTCTATCGTAATTTCATACGACGCGATACGATACTGTATTCTGTATAAGCATGGAACATAATTTAGAGATTAAGCTAGTTTGTGTCACGAGATGTTCTCTTCACGGTGTGTTTGGGCAGTCTTCGTTGTTTTGACTCGACACATCAGCCGTGATCAAACACTACGATTACTGGACAGCGGATTTTTGTACAAAATAAACATTTTCTAAGTAAATTGTAAGAAAGAAAACTTCAGTAGAAGAATATTTCTTCTACTAATCATTTTAATAAGTCGAAAATAGCATGACGCTGTTCTTAAATTCTTCTAATGGCATCTAATGGTTATTGTAGTGCACCTATTCATTTTTGTCATAAATAAATCAAATCTGCAGTCTAATTATTATTATAGGAATTATGAATTTCGAGTAGTGTTAACTCCTGATATTGTAGGAAGTTAGGTGACAGAGCCACACACTGCTGTCGTTGGCTTCGAACTATTAACAACTATTAAACAACTATTCAATATAAACTGGCGAGTAGTATGCATCTAGGTACAAGAATGACTTCTCGATGGCGAGTGTTTGTAGAATTTTGGAATCGTCCTACGATTATTCGTTTGTCACCACGGTTATTCCCATTTTTCCTGACATTTTGATAATTTGGCAGAGTAGGAGTACCCGTTGGTTTGAGTTTTTGGACAGCCTAGTATCAATCCTACCGGTAGGACAAAGGCGAAATGCGTCATGAGCAGCGAAAAATATTCTCATATAAGGATGATAAGTTCACTCTACCTTATCGCGAATCTACAGAGACTTGGCTCTGGCGACACAGCCCCAATGTTCAGCGAGGCCCATGAGACTCGGAGTGCCTCATGCCGACTGCAGACGGGCCTTCTAATGAAGGTATAACCTATTGACGAGATAATGCTAATGCCAATTAACTTCCGAGATGTCCATCCGTATCGTAAAGCCATTTGTGCGCTTCTATCCTTAACAAGTAGTTAAATTATGCTGTTCGACGTCGGACCTAGTTATGTTACTTTTAAATCGATCAAATTAATTGGGTTGGTCCGACAATTTTTCTGTATCCTTTTATTGTAACTTTTGTATTATCAGTCACGAAGAAATGCTACAAATAAACAAATAAATGTATCGAATAAAGATATAAAGTTGTCAAATGAAGTAGACAATATATTGTTGGAGTGTACACCGGAATGCACGAAACATGTGGAGAGGGAAGTTCTTTTTTGACCTGCGATTTATTGCACCTTCGAACGCCACCTTTTTCGATATTAAAGGGTCTAAGGAGGATGAAGGAACCGTCAGTTCAAGCGCAATTACGGGCTCATTCCGTCGCGAACCACGGTCGAGTTCGGTCGTGTTTACACAGTCGTCTCTCTTGAGCTTCGTAGTCACCACTGTTATACACCGGCGTACCTTGCTAGTGTCCGGCACCGCGATTACGAAGCAATATTTCGTTATTGTTACTTATTTGAAAGTTCTTTATTTTAGTTTTTCCATTTTCTTTCTTCTTTTTAATATACTTTATTTCTATTAAAATATTAATCTAGTGTTATGTATTTCTGTGACTTTCTTCTGGATTTACATCATCATCCACTACATTTTTTCTTTCAGCCCTCGTGAGTCCTTCCCTCCTGGACCTCGTCCACGCAGGGTCGCCTATTGCTGTTTGCTTCATTCTGCTTCTACACGAGCTTACTGAAAAATCATTTATTCTATATTTCTTTGCCGAATACTGTAAGTACGGACTTTCTTCTTATACACAACCGTTTTGTTTCAATCTCATTCTATTAAATTCTGATCCCCGTAGCTTGCTTCAACACCTATTTATCTCCCTAACGTTACCTCACTTTGGCTGTGGAGCTCTCTCTAACAGCCCTTATTTAAAAAATATTTAAAAATTTACTTAAAAATAATATTTAAAGTGATAAATTTATACATAAATTCATATCGGGTTACATAACCACCGTTAACCACGTTCGGTCCTTCTGAAATTTCGAGAATTTGTTTCGGGCAACACGAGGCAAATCACCTCGACTCAAGGACAGGACAGAATTCTAAACACACTCGTCCCACTTGTGTACAGTTCTTCATCCTTCTCATCCTCACCAATACAAACGAAGCATCGTTCGAAAATATATTTACGCTTTCGACAATTCGATCTTTCGGTCCGGGTTACCTTCAAACCCCCCAAACAACATATTAACTTAAAAAGAGTTCAATACAGTTAAACAACCTACAATATTTAACTTTTCGTTTTTCTTCATATTATAAATAATTATATCTTGCCATACTCAACGTTATAATTATATACATACTCATACTTCCTTTGCGAACTTGGTTTTATTCTGAGTTCGCCTACTTCGATCACCTTGCCTAGCTTGATCGGGAAGCTCGTTCCCAGAGTTCATCCTCCACCCCCCCGGGGGGGGGGGCGTTCAACACTCAGTAAAACTAAAAAGAAACCTCAAAGAATTAAACGGACGATTGTTTACAAAGTTAAAACCATCGAGGATGTGATCCCGGAAATATCCCTTTCCCTTCCTCCTCCTCCTCCTCCTCCTCCTGATAGCCTTACGAGCTCAAGCTTTAACTTCAACACTGTCTCGCAGCCTACAAACATTCTTGACTTCCCGCCGCATTTTCAATATACCTCAACTTCAGGCAATATCATAGATAATCCTGATATATAAGTCCTAGATATGTCAAAACATCCGTTACTCCAATACACTATGTCCCAGGAGGATGATAAAGATAAAAATAAAAAGACTCCTTCTCGCGATGACGACGACTTTACAGTCGGATCCTCGCCTAAAAACAAGAAGGCAAATAATCAGAAATCTCCCACTCTTACCGGGCTAACCGACCAGTCTTAGATAGCAAAAACGCTTTCGACCAATAATCGTTTTCAAGTCCTTTCGTCCTTTCTAGACGACAATAATCCAACGGATTTCTTGAAAGTCTCACGAGTTTCTAGACCGGCTACTCCGACTAAAACCAATTCTACTCACCATACCGATGTTCCGTCATTCAGGAAACCTCGGCCTCCCCCCATCTACCTTTCTAACTTCGATTTAAATATTCTTGCCTTCCACCGACGCATGAACGCAGATGTTGGTCAAGATGCATATTCTGCAAAATTCCTAGGGCGCAGAATACGAATTCAATTGTACGATTCTGACAATACGAATCCCTAAGGAAATCCCTAACGGATGCTAAAATTCCTTTCTATACATTCAGCCAGAACCTGGATAGAAACCCAGTCATGGTGCTAAAGGGCCATTCATCCATCCTTACAAATGAGTTAGCATCAGAAATTAGAAACAAAAAAGCCCGTGGACTCGAGATATCCTCTCTCTCGGACATATACAAGGTTATTTTCACTCCTTCCACCACCACCGCTGCTATCAATAAAGTTGGTCACATATTTAACACGCGAGTTTACCTGGAAAGATTCTTATCGAAACGGGTTTATACTCTATGTTACCGCTGTCAGGCCTTTGGCCATTCAGGTAATAACTGTAACCTTCCTGCTTGCTCGCTATGTGAAATGCGCGGCCAATCATTCCTCATCGGACTGCAACAAACCCTATGATGTAGCCCCACGTTGTGTCAACTGCAAGGATGACCACACTGCCAACTTCTCGAAATGCCCGGCCTTGGCCGAATACTTGGCTAAAAGGGCCCTTAAACCTCCTAAAAAGGCCCTTTACGTTGGAATAACCCCACCACAACACAATAATAACAATCAGACTTTGCCTTCACGTCCTAATCCAATCATTCCTCCCCCTCCACCTACTCATCTCTCGTATGCACAGGCACTTAAAGTCTCTACAGATACAATTCAGCCCAACCAGGCGAGCTCCCATAATCCCCTGGGAACTCATAACCCTATTTTAAATCAGGGCACAAATCAAAATCTAAATCAATTCATTAAATTAACCGATGCCATCCAGGAAGTCGAACAACTCTGCGATATTAATCTCATGCTTAACACTGCCGAAATTCTGGCCAATAGGCTGAAACAATGTTCAACCAACGCCCAAAAATTCCAAGTCTTTCTCCAGGTCATCTCGACCCTGGACTAATTCATTTTCTTCCACCTTATCTATATGCAATGGCTCCATTCCCGCACATTATCATCTGGAACGCTCAGTCTATTCAGCTAAAGCGTAACGAAGTCATTGCTAATCTCGAGTGTGACATACTTTTAGTGACTGAAACCTGGCTCACCCCGCAACTCAACTTCTCCATTCCTGGTCACTCGGTGATTCGTAAGGATCTCCCCACCAGGTCTGGAGGTGTTGCAATCATTATTAACAACAATATTAAATTTACAGTTGTGCGTGCTCCCACTGACCTGCAATTCCTGGCCATCAGACTCGACCATCCCTCCATCTTGGTTGGTGTTGTCTACTTCAATCCACATCGACCTCTCACAGAGGCTGACCTGAGACAAATCACACACTTCGGTTCCCCCTATATCATTGGCGGAGACTGGAACGCCAAACATCGATTTTGGAACAACGTTCGAGCGAATAAGGCCGGTACCATAATTTACACAAACTCATGATAAAGTCTAACTTCTCAATAATTGCACCGACTCGCCTACTTTCATCACGCCACATAGCTCCCCGTCTATACTTGACTTCTTTATAACAGATCTGCCTCACTCCTTCAAGTGTGCTGCCTTGGACCACTTTGGTACTCTACATATACCGGTTTCTCTCAGAAAAACCGCTCCTGTTGACCCCTCTTCTGGATCACTATTCTACATGTCCACTGATTGGGACAAGTACAGAGAGTGTACCCTTGCCTGAAACACTGTTTCCAAGTTCGATACGTCCTCTGATATCGATCAATGCATCGAAACCTTAAACGAATTCTTGCTTCGATCCCTTCGAGGCGCCTCGATGAGGGATTCAACTCTTGCCAACTCCTCGAGTGCCACTTGGAAAATAGCAGTGGCGAATTATGACTACTTAACCTCACTTATAAAGATCAGAAGGATAATGCGCAAGCTATACCAGATCTCTAACGATCCCTATTTCAAATATCAAGCTATACAATACACCAAGCAAATTCGAACTCGAATTTCTGTTGTTAGACTGGGCTAAAATGCTCTAGAGCTTCACTAGACCAAACCCCACATTCTGGGCCACCTATCATTCTATAGCCAAAAAATCGCTCCTCCTTCATACCATACCTTGAGGTCAATGGAAATAAAATTCAAAATGATCATGAGAAATCTGATGCCCTAGCTAATTCCTTTGCAAGCGTCCACCTCGAGATCTCTCAAATTGTATTCAAGCATGAATCAACAATCAACAACTTCTACGACAATTTTGAAAGATATACTCGGGACAATAGTGCTCCAGTCAGGCTACACTACCCTTGAGAAATTTTCGAACTCGTTCAAAACATGAAGCCCAGTAAAGCTCCTGGACCAGACAAAATCACAGTACCAATATTGGCCAATGCATCGCATAAAATATTCTGTCAATTCTACTACATATTCAAATTTTCTTTTAAACTCAGCTACTTCCCAGTTGCTTGGAAGGTCGCTAAAGTCGTTCAAATCCATAAACCTGGAAAACCTTCTGCCGACTCAACTAGGTACCGTCCGATAAGCCTTTTGCCGATCCCAGATAAAATACTCGAAAGGGTCATTTATAATAATATTGATGAATTCATGAAAACTAACAACTTACTTATCAGCCAACAATTTGGGTTACGGCAGAGTCATTCCACCAAACATCAGGTTGGCAGAATTACGCAGCATATTGCCCACGGGTTCAACATACGTCGGGAAATCATAATGGTACTTCTTGACCTATCTAAAGCATTCGATACTGTCTGGCATAGAGCCATCCTGTACAAACTGTATAGAATGGCCCTACCCCACTAAATTCTAAGACTATTAAATTCATATTTATTAGAACGAACATGTTACGTCTGGTTCAACTCTCACAAGTGTGCTCCGTATAACTGCCAAACCAGTGTACCCCAGGGATCGGTCCTCAGACCTTTATTATTCATTCTCTATATCAACGACATTCCTTCCATGTTAAACTGTGAAGTGGCCTTATACGCTGACGACACTACTATCTATTCTACCTCTACCAGGAAATGCCGTCCGGCTCTCTTCCATAGAGTTCAAAAGTATTTAGATGACATCATCGAATATTTCAAAAACTGGAAGCTGCTTCCCAACCCATCAAAAACTGAGGCTATCCTCTTTTCTCAAACTCCCATGACCAAATTAAACATTTTCAATAATAGTAATCAGTTTATGATTGACGGGGAACCTGTGGCCTGGCGGAAGCAGGTTAAATACCTCGGAGTCATTCTCGATCATAGACTCAAGTGGTCACCGGCTTTTACCGATCGTTCTGAAAAAACCCTTCGGGCTCTTCAAGTTCTTAAACCATTCATTGCGCCTATATCTAATTTACCAATTAAACTCCTTATTTTAACTTATATTATGTGTCTCAGGCCTGTCCTCATATACGGAACAATCATCTGGTGGAAAATCCTTCCCAAATCCTCCAGGAAGAAAGCGCAAATCGTGTAATCTAATATCCTAAGGCTGATTCTCAATAAGGACCGTAGGCTCCCCACTAGGGAACTCCACATCCTCGCAAGTGTACCTCTACTGGGTAATTACATCGATAACATGATTTCTAACTTCTCAGTTAACGAGCATGTTAATCTCTAGTACGCTTGACTGGGGATTACACAGAATACCATTCCCATTCTCCTTCTAACCTATGCTTCTACTCTTCATGCGCGCCTTTGCTTCTGTGGATCCTGCTTTATAAAACCTCAAGATACACTCCGCCTTGCGTTGTACTTCACCCCCCCCCCTCTCCCCGGACTTGTTGTCAAGCCCTAGGGAGAACCGGGTTTTCTTTCTTTGCTTGAGTTCTCAGGCCATCTTTCCCTCCAGCTACATACCCTTTGCTTACTCATTTCGCTTTATTACTTCCCGGGTTTTTGAAAATTTCCCGGGACAATAATCACTTGAAATCAAATCCACCCACCTCCATATATAACACCACCTCTACTCAGTCAGCTAATAAGAGAGCCTGCACTCTCAGGTGCAGCTCACACAGGGCGGAGACGTCTCCGAGAATATCCCCTCCATCCTATACTCCTTTTAATAAATAAAAAAAAAAAGAAGGAACCGTCAGTCCAAGCCAGTCTACCGAGCCTGTAACAGCTCCCACATTTCTATTCTAATTACCGATAGTCATACTTTCAGTGTATAAGTCAAATACAAAATTGTGTTATAAGCGAACAACATTAACCAAATTGATCAACGTTTATTCCGTTGCGGAGTTTAAATAAACACTTGAAATATAAAGTCACATTTAATCTCCTAACCTCGTTATCCCAACATACATATTTCCACAGAGTTTAATCTACTATTTGTTTGCTGTAGGTATAGTAAGCATGTTTAAATTTCATTACAAATACGGTAAAAATTTGAAGACCAACCCAATAAGTAATTGCGAATTTAAGTGTTGCGTGCTGATATTAAGTGTCATGATTAGATTGCGGATTTTATGCATTCGTGACAAAACTGCAAAACAATAAGAACATTTAAAGAAATTAAGAATATTGTTATATCAGTTCCAACTGATTAAACTTATTGAGAAAAAAATCAATGTCTATGTAGCTGTTATATCGCGTAATTAAGACAGACAGCTAGAAACGATATTTACGGGAAGTTATACTCAGTCAGGGAATAAAAAATTAGGTCGCTTTGTAAACTTCTTCTTTCAAAACTTGTAAATATGTTGCAGTAGATTTTCGAGCATCTAAAAGATTATATTCTCAAGCGATTCTAAAAATTTATTTCATTGAATAATGGTAACAATTATGAAAAATATGACAAACTTTCTGTGGCTCTTTTCCTTGTTTTGAAAAAATTATTAAATTTTCATAAACAAGAAGAAATTTGCATCAGAGATGAATTGTTTGGATGTTACAAAATGAGACGTATAAGTCGATATTTCGAAAGTGGACGATATGCCTGCTCCGTAGATTTTAATCGGATAAAGTTGAAGCGCTGGAGAAACATTTCCAAAATTATGTACTCCAAAGGATAGAAAAGCCGATGATTAAACTGTTCGAAATTCCTGACTGAGAAGATTCCTTGAGCTAATATCGAACGAGAAAGCGCGAAGGAATAGTATCTACAAGAGAAAGACCAGTTTCTCGCAGCGGCAGACAGCAGCCCACTCAATCTTTATCAGAAGGTTAAATCCAAGATCTATTCATGTTTACGATAATTATTCACGGAAGAATACACCCTACCAATTTCAATGACCATGAAATATGTTCGCAAAGCAAATCTTAATTTCCACAAGGAAATTAACAAGGAAACAAGGAAACAAGGAAAGTAGACTCTGCTCGCAATTTTCATCATGACCCTGACTCCATGTTATATTGCAAAAGACATTATTTAAGGCATATTTTAAGGTAATTGAAATCAGTGAGATGCAACATTTTGTCAATATTGACCCAGTTCATTAAAGTGCTGTGTTCTTTTCCGTTGTCGGACACTCGAACAGTTTCTTTTCTATTTTTTCAAAGAAACATGGTCTAGCCGCACGCTAGACTGCCTCCTTCGCGCAAGTATCGATAAGATTGATGAACGATCAACGTCCAATCGAGTGGGGACGGCCTAAAAACGTAGAAGACGGAGGAATGGCCCCCCTCCGTCGGTATATGTGTCTGTAGATGTCACTGTGTTTCATTGTTCGTTACTTTCGACAGGACTTCGAGAATTATCGAAAACGATTGAAAACATAGGGATCTGCCGAAGATCCGCAAATTACAGCAGTGCACGGTTAAATTTACATTAATTTGGGAGCTAGCAATAAATTTTCGCATACGGGACACCTTTTCTTCAAGGACGAAACAACAAGCGGGAGCAAGATCCTAGGTCAAACAGCCAACTGTCGAGACTCGATAAACATGGAATATAGAACATTGTATTTCCAGAAAATGTCGTCTTATTCCGACTAAAATAAGTCCAAACTCGATGTAAATCCGACTACTTTTATCAATGTAAGTGCGTATTTAAGACGTAGTTGAGGCCTGGACAACTGATTGGTTCTCAAGCTGCTACCCCCACCACTGCGCTCCAACTCGCTCGAGCGCGAGAGGGGGATGCGAACTCGCCTAGTAAGTTGCTACTGTTGGTAAGAAAGATGAGCTCGTATTCCCCTCTCTCGCTCGTCCTAGTCAGAGCACGGTAGTGGAGGTAGTGGTATATTAAATCGGTAAAATTAGTTCCATTTACGTCGTGTTTGGACTCATTTTAATCAGAAGAATCTCAGGTATTTAATTTTCAAACAATTACTGAAAATAAAATTTTCTTTGTTCCATATTTCCTTTCTTCAGCCGCGGCATCCTATTAATGTACAGTCTGTCCCTCTTCTTTTCATCGTATTCATTCTCTAACCTTGTCAACTGAAATGGCTTCACTAAGATGGAATCATGTACATTTAACCCTGGAGATTTTAGTCTAACCGTGCACTACTGTATAGCCTTTTGAAGTACAATTGTTTATCGTGCGCCTCTGGTCGTAGAAATTGCTCCCCGTGCCATAAAAATAATCATCGTTCGCTTGTCCTCTGGGACAGACATGGGCAACATACTATGTGGCATGAACGCCTCCTAGGTATCCTCTAAGGGTGACACTTTGGAGCAAATGATGACCGAGAGACTCTTAAGCTGCGAGCTTGGCAGATGGCGACAGAATACTATTTATCTTATTCATTGAGGCGTCCGCACCCAAACGAAATATTATCCTACGTTTCAGCGGCATTACAGCTACATGGTTTCATCAGGGGTCTGATGACACATTGACGTTGATCTGCGTCAGCAAAGTACACTGAACGACTCATGCCTATACTTAGGAGTATTCACTAAATTTTTAGTAAATGGATGAACATACAGATAGGAAATGCATTTTACTGCTACACTAGTGAGTTTCGTTTGAATTTACTAGATTTACAAAGATTTAGCGATATTGAGAGAATTTTTCTCAATTCATAATAACTATACTACGAATTTTGATACACTTATGGTATCTAAAAAATTTCAAAATTCAAAGACCTCGGAATGTCGACGGTTTTAAACAAATTTATTTCTTTAAAGTATCAGGAAAAGAAAAATTAATGTTCAAGTTGGAATTTTCAGCAAACTCTGAGAATTTTTAGTTTTTCCTTTTCATAGATGACAGGCTACTCAGAAAAATGAAACATCTAGATATAGTTTCTCTACGGTGTAGAAATATTTATATTAGCAGTCTAAAAATTATTTATTGTATGTACAAACCAATTCGTTACCAATTCTTCGGGAATTCTTCGATTATTTACAAACAATCAAAAGACAGTCGACTTTTCAAAATAGTCTCCGCCACATTAACAATTAACGTTAACATAAACAATTAATGAATCTCCGATATGACATTTGAATTTTGAATGATTATCCTATGTAGGTGGGGCTTCGTTGTTCTCGATTTTGACGGTGCCAGAGTAGTGCCCCACGGCGCAATTTTTGTCCATGTCTGTTCTAGAGTGCAGATTGGGAATGAAAATTCGTCGTCTTCCAGATAATTTTATATGCAATGATTTGCACTTGGTCGCCGACGAAATTCGATATCAACACAACACATCCAAAACACTTTTACGCATTGCTAACACATCCACGATGATCGCAAGTACCCCTAACCAGAAGTCGTAATAGTCTCGAAAGGCGAGTCTATTTTTATACGCGCAACATTACGATCCGTTACGATCTCTCATCCGCATGATCGAGATTTTTCTAGTTTGTAAAAACGTTTGGAGGACCCCATGCAGGGAACGAGTATATTCCCCTCGAAAGGGATAGTTTCTCCGTGTTTTCACGGTCGCTCACGAAAAATTCGTCGAAATGTAAAGAAAAGTAAAAATGAAATAAAGCACTTGGAATACACCGGTGAAACTGGGACGTTTTTTAACGAGGTTCACTTTGTTAGCGACATAGAAACGCGAAATCATCGTTGTCTCGTCGTTTCACGGTTCTTTCCACGAACAGTCCCTGCACACTCACACGACAATCAGATTACTTTGTTAACTATAGCATTGTACTGGATCTATGTTGTAGGATGTATCGACTTTATGATGTATATGTGTTTATGTCGAAATAAAAGCAATATGCGTAATGAGAGTTTGTACTTGTTATCCTTGATCCTGTCACAAGAGGAGAACGTTACTGTAACGACATGAACGAAAACCTAAGAAATGAGAAAGGAGGAAAACGAAGAAGAAAGTAGACCCCTAGCAGATTGCGTAATTGACAGAATTTTCTTTGAACAGAAAGTTATTTTTCTTTCTCCTGGAACAGAAAAGTTTTCCAAAAATATTTGGTTATAGAAAACCGAGAAAAGCTTAGTTACTATTTATTTTTCCTATTTCATTTTTACGCAATTGTTGTTAAATAAAAAGCATAAGGATTTCGAAGAGAGACGATGGTTCAAAAAATTGAACAATGATTTTGTTTAAAAAACAGAAGTTATATCTATACAGACTACCAATGGCAAAAATTATTCGGTCAAGCATGTCAAATGTCCATCATTGTAATTATTCATATGTTCAACGTGATAAATATTTCTATTAACGATAAAAGTGAATGCAATGTTAAAACTTGTTATATATAAAGAAAGTTATAATATAAAAATACATATGTTTGCTTCTTCATAATGTACCGAGTGAGCAAACTAGTTTACAATGTTGATTTACAATCTTATAATCTAAGTTACGCAGATCGCTGAATGGAAAAGATTACGTTTAAAGCATGTCTTGAGTATGTCGTAAAGCATGTCAGAGTAATTTTTATTCATGATCATTTAATACAAGATACTCGATTCTCATTAATATGCTCAGATTCTTGAGTTGTGGGTAACGTCGAAATTCAGTAGTATAACTCAACGACAAGTCGGACGTTCGGGTAAAATTCAGGGTTCAATAATTATATACGCAGATACGTATTTTCATTACATTGTCTTTATTTATTCACTATTGATTCTTACATAAAATAATTGTGTTAAAGTACAATACAAAGGTTTATGTATCCCGCCGGTTGTGGAACTAATGACGTGGAACTATCACTGATTTCAAATACGAACATCGCTAAACCGAATTCCGCGCTCTCTACCTAAATAAAACATTTGCTCGTGAACTACGTAAGAAGCATCTGTGACATAAATAATAAATAATTGTGGAATGCTAATATAATCAATTCTGTAATTGCTTCGAAAATATTTATTTTTTATTGTATAATTTCATTATACTCTTAGTACCTTCTTATTTTCCTTATTGTTCACCATTGTAGTCGTTGTTTTATAATCTATTCTAATCCCTGACAGCATTGACTGCACTTATTAAAGTAGAGGTAATAATGAGATAAAAGTATTAACTCATTCAACTAATTTTCGACGACTACTACCTATATACAAACAGTGTTCTCTCCGAGAGTGATAAAATTTTATCCCCACTACTAGGGAGTTCCCATTTGGACGTTGGGTCGCGCTACGATCGGTAAGGCCATACTAATGCAATGATGAAACTTTATTACCTTTAGTTTCTTTTAATTTCGTTACGAAATCATAACCAGTATTTTGGAGAAATTTTTCTGATTAAAATGAGACCAAACACGATGGAGTTTCGATTATATTTACTTATATTATGGCGTGCTATGATCGAAATTATGACATATTTAGACTCATTTTAATTAGAAAAATCTGGCAAATATGTTGGCGAAAAGTTCCGTTAAAAAAGCTTAAAAAATAAAAAACTTTCTTACTTAAATTCACATTGTAACGTAGCCTTTTAAAGTGCCGGCTGCCTCGACCCTTAGTCCCTTTTTGTCACACACACCCCCCCCCCCCCGTACATATGTTCTTTTCTATGTTCGGCAAACTTCAAATAACGTAGTACCTGTACGATCATTGATTTCATAGTTATGAGTTTGATCATTCTCTGAAGGAACACTGTATGCTGTAGTCTTTAGCGATATATGAGCACAGCTCGAAGGATTTAAAAAAATTTTCGATATTGTTAATTTTACAGGTCTGCAAAATAAAGTGCCAATCTTTTTCATTAAATCGTTACTATTGAACTACAAAGTGGATGCAAATAAGTGTTTTGACATTTATAATGAGCTTCATATAATATTACTTTAAATATTTTGTTATGAAACTCAATAATAGTTTTAAATAGTACTTGAAGTATTTTAAATGGCATTGGAATATTGGAATATTTCGTCTTCAAACTTCAAAATACTTATTTTGGAAGACAAGAACATTAAATATGTGTGTACCCATTCAATAATTGTAAAGAAAGTAGAGCATTGGTTTAAAGTATGTAAAACTATTGCTATGTATTTTCCAATCAAAATTGATTTTGTTGTAGTCCCTATTTTTATAGTAGACAGACATTTTTATAGTAGATATACATGTGTAGCCTTCAAATCATATTGCATCCGTAGTAAAAATGAGGTATCTGAGGGGTATATTCAGTTCTTGCTAATACGCCTATATTTGCGAAATGTCGGTAACATTGGGCGCGACACCGAAATGGTACGGTGGATCTTATTGTTAGAGCCCCTCGAGCCCTAAACAGAAATGCCCGCAAGATGCAATCACAGACCGTCTGTGATGCAATGTCTGTAATGATCGATGTGAGTTAGGCGATAACTGCCATCTACCGTGAAACTGCGTGTTCTAAAATCAGTTCCAGGTCGATGGAACATGGAACCGCCAGTATCGCAACAATATGGCCACGCGTCCTGCGTTATCGGATTGTGTCTGAGTCATAGTCGTAGAAACTCGTAGTTTGGCGGCAGAATTTCCGATTTGTTCGGCGAGACATCGATTGCAGGATCATTCCAGAAGAATATGGCTGCAGCAAGCAAGTGGAATTTGTCCCGAGAGGACATACAGGCTGCGGCCAAAGACGAGAGAGTGAGTATTCTGCAGCTGTCTCAAAAAAATCGGAGAAACAGATTACGAACCCAATTGAAACGTCAATGTTCGGCGGGAATTTTAAACATACTAAAACTGTTTCAGGAGATGCTTCTGGATCACGAGAGCGATCCGGACGAGGATATGCTGTTCAAGTGAGTTCAATGACATTCTTCGATTTCAGACGCTCATTTCCATGATATACTGACGCTCAATCTTTTTTCAGCCGACCAAACACGTCCTCAACAGAACTGAACGAGTCCAAAAAGAATTCGAAGATGGACAGGTGAGAATCGCGTCTTTTACCTATGCTGTCAACAAACGTTAATTATGGTAACTAACAAGTTCACGTTGAGGATCACTGAGTGTACCCCACCACTCGCGGAACTGTTTTATTTTCTTGATTAAAAATAAAATGAATGTAACAGCTTCTTTTCAATGTTTCCATATGACAAAGATTTGCTCTGTTGCGCAGAGCAATTAGATTTTGTCTCGTACTCTTAATTTTCAAAATGAACTACAAAATCTATACATAAAGTAGTACGCAGTGGGCAATTCCTAGATTTAGAAATTATTTGAATGCAAATAACGGCGCATTTGGATTGTCTGTCACAAGATTTAAATGGTTCGATTGTCACATTTCCGAAAGCTTAGTCGTTATTAGGAGTTATTATTAGTCGTTTCAACATTTGAAAATTTATGGAACTGTGTAATTGAAACGTTTTCATTAATAAAATTTTTTTAATCAGAGCAAACGGTTATTTGCTGGAAAATTTGGTAACACTCTCTCATTTCGTGTTAAAGTGTCCGGTTGCAAATTCAAGAGGTGACAGAGGTAATGCGGGAGAATGTCCAGAAGGTGATGGATCGTGGTGAACGGCTTGAAGATCTACAGGAAGCCAGTGATCGTTTATCAATGGCTGGAAACGAGTTCAGAGCTGCGGCAAAGAAAGCCCAGCAAAAGGCTTGGCTCCAGAACTTCAGGACTAGGGTGATACTCGTCGCAATCACGGTGACGGTGGTTGTTTGCATCATCGGTAAATAAGTAAACTGCTGATGATGCATGTTTGGCGCATGTGGTTTTTTCATTACACTTAGGCTCCCGAGCAGAAACGCACAATTATCCGATTGCAACCTTTGGATGACGGCAACCGAGCCCATAGTGACACTGTTCATCTTCTGGTAACCAAATTAACTCTTATGTCAATACCAAAACATGTTCACAATGTTCATCAAGTTTATAAACAGTCTACAATTATTCAAAAAATCAAGCAGTTTAGTTTGGTGCATAATTAATGTTCATACGGTTTAAATATGTTTGATCGATTATTCTGGATTACAATCGTTATCTGTTTTAATAATTGCTTCACATTTACTTAGGGAATGTTTGATTGCTGTTGACGATTGATTCGTCTAAATCATTATAGACTTGCTATTTATTAAAAGAGCAATCTCAAAGTACAATGATCTACATTTCCTCATCTTCTGAGCTTGTATCGCCGGATTTGAAACAGCTAAACCATATTTGAACTTGTCTTCTGCTAATTTCTTCTTTGTTGAAGAGTTTGTTCAGATCATGACATGTTTCAGTGGCAGTACAACCTTTCTGGGGACAATAAAGCATGTTATGACGAAAGTAAAGACGATTATCGACGTGTCTTTCTTCAACTAAAAAGGGGGAAAAATGAGACATAAAAGATTAAGCTAAAAGCAGATATAAATATACTAGATAGATATTAATTATGGACCTAATCAATATCTTTCAAGAAGAGTGTAAACAAATATTAAATACAAGTTGAAAGCAGGTATATACAGATATTGATATAAGTCTTAAATTATTAATCATTTATATTAACTTCAATAAGAAAATCACGAAAGGACGTCTGAAAATATTTTTCCAAACAATTAATAAGATCGTCCGTCATCCAAGGATTATTTAATCGAAAAATTGTTCAAGATACAAACGTTTACCCTTTCTTTTTGAGAAATCTGAATTTTCCTTCAAAAATCGCTTTTTCAATTGAAACATTTGCGCATTTCTAGTCTCGGGCAGTCCACTGACCGCATCCATCTGTCATTCACTATTCTTTTCTGAAGCATTGTGTTCACTGTGTCAGTAATTTTATCGCCACACAAAGATCGCTTGAACGCAGTCCAATCGTAGTCAGGCCGACGCGTATCGTTTTCAGTTCTGGACATCACGGTGCTTTACCTGGTTCTCAGATAGCGAACACGATGTAACGAGCTTCGATCGTTCAATCCCAGGTATTCATACCACTTTCTTCACTACTCTAACTTGCTCCGCGACCGCGTTACACCGGCACCGTAATCGAAAAGTTGGCTATGTTGACAAATTTCGCGTAACGCGCCTGGTTCGACGAAACGGCAGATTTTTCCATATTCTTACTATCCACTTTTCATGTCCGGGTTGCACCAAGGCTTGAAAATTGATTGTAGTTCTTGAGACGGTTTCGAAGAACCTTTACTCCAAGTAACTGTTACGTAGGATTGAAATTTTAAACTATTATCTGTTTTAATTACAATTTCAGCATCAGTGGTTAAATTATTATTGTGAATTAGTTTTAAAAAATTATATAATTTGAATAATAACGTTGTGAAGGTGATTTCGGTTCCCATAGCGTTAAAATGAACAAAATAATTACATATTGTTCGCACACGCATATATTACATATATTATTCAGGATTGAAAGTTGATAGGTAGAAATTTCGATTTCTTGTTTTGAATTTGCATTTCGTTTTATATTGTAAGTGAACGTTTGTTATCAAGGTTGTCAAGAATTACATAAAAATACTGCATTACCAGTTAAAAGAGGTAAACATGAGTAATTAACAATTGAAGAAAAAGAAAATTCGTCGAATATTTTTCTGTGCTTTTTGAATACTTAAATTAATCAATAGGACATCGTTTATGAAATCTGACTACATTGGCAAATTGGCATTGGTACAAATTCGAAAGAAATTTTAATGCGCAACAAAGACGTAAATCAATTTTGGATCCCTTTTGGAACCGATATGTAGAACAGCAAATATAATTTCTATGAAATTAATTATGGGTATCGAAATGGAAATCGTAATAGAAACAAATAATAGTTTACTTTATAACAGTGTTATGGAATAAGAGCTCTTCATAATTGTTTTAATCGGAATTTTTATACAGGGAGTACCAAAAATCGTGGTACAGTCAGCTAGATGGTGATTCTCCGAGCAAAAATAATTTGAAAAAAAAGAATACATTTTTTCATTTAAGGCTCTGTTTTCGAAAAGAATGTGTTTGAAAAAAAAACTCGCCATTCAACGAAATTCAACATGACAACATAAAGAATTAAAAGCAAAGTAAAAGTATTACTTAAAGAATAAGTAGTTTTACTTAAAGTATTTCACTTTTTCTTTTTCTTACATGTGTCCATCAAACACTTCTGTTCGTTTACGTAACTTTCCTTCCTTTTTTCTTGACGATTGAAAAGTTCGTTTCGGGAATCGTTTCAAGCTCTGGTTCACGCACGTTCCGTCACGCTTCGATGCTCTTCTCGTGATCAAACGAGACCGGAAACACGCGTACGTATCACTGGTCTTTTATTTTTCAGTAACCATCGTCGTGAAATACTCGTGACTGCGGCTTCCTCCAGACTGAAACCCGATTGCTTGTGAGCGTCCGTTGTATATTTGTACCTGTCTTTCATGGGCTCTATGCGTGTATTATAACCATAAGTTTATATATGAATACATATCCTACTATTTTTAAATACAATCACGTCCACCGGGTCTCTTTTTTTGCCCACCACCGACACTACGCACCTAGTAAAAAAATATTCAACTGGATGAATCGAGTAAGTTCATCAGATTAGATTAGACTCAATCGTAGATTGACGATCTTTATGCCAATACTTATTTTGATGATCAGTCGCGTAAGCGAAAAATCTACCTCACTAATTTATTTGCGCTTTTTGTTAAAATATACGTAGTTTGTATCGAATTCAAGAAACAGAAGCCAAATGGAAGTGTCATTCTTATTTTTATAATTTGAATGACCCAAACCTAATACATTCATGGTCTCAAATTCTTTAAAATTAACGATTACTTTAAACTGCAGCAATTCAATTTGTCATAAATGCTTAAAATCCGCCGTGTAGTGGTAATACTATTCATTTTCGTTCATATGCAGTTTTTGCATGTTACGAATCTGCTCCTGCTATAAGTAAATAAACAAAACAGAAGTTTAAACACAAAAAGGAGAATACGATAATAAATGGAAATTTATCGCATTGACTTTACTGATAGTTGGACAACAGTTAATAAATTACCGTCTACTACTAATTACTGGCACTGGCAATGGCACTGTGTATTGTTGACTTCGTGGCACTGTAGGTGACTTGTTTTTGTATTGGTTCCCCGTTCAGTTTAAAAATAACTTCGTCTCGTCATCTTTATTGTTCGAAGCGTTAAAAACTGCTCGAAATTTTTTATTATACTGCTTAAACATTTTTATAATTTTTATGTAGGATCTTAGGAAAAAGAGGGGACGGGCCACAGCGGGATCGAACCCGGACCTCGTGATTTGTAACTAATTATCTCCTGAGCATACCCATAAAACTCTCCGGACCTTTCCTAATCTCCATACGTATTTGGTCTGGGAAGTTCTGATCCTCACATTATATGTATACTCGTTGAACAGTGCATTATTCTACTTTTAGCGAAGGGAAAAGAACATTCAAATTTTTTCAACAATCTCAATATTGATTTAATATTCTTTGCCAGGAATAGTGTATGACCTCTACAAACGCAAAAGAAATAGTTTTGTTCAATTTTTGGATTAATCGACGTTCGGAGTATCGGATATCATTTAATTCTACATGGTTAAATGTCAAACAAATTCTAAATTGGATTACAACGCATGCCAGAAATGCAGTAATTTAAAATCTGTAGTGACGTCTCTTGAGGTATGTAAAAATTTCATGACGTATTGTTTACAGAGACAACATTCCTTGATCTTTTGCCACTAGCGTCCAACGTAGAAAAGGATAGCAGATAAACAATAAAAGGATAGCAGATAAAACGTTTTTATTTCTAATGATTTTTTTATGAAATTTGTAACAAAATATTCGTGAAATTCTTCTGATTGCAATAATACCAAACACGAGAAAGTTTGGATCATGCTTACTTGTTTAATCCACGATATAGTAGAATCTCGATCATTCGAACTAATCGATAGAATATGAGCGTTCGGATAATAGGGCAGTTGCTCAGCTGCAGTAATAAATAAAATCTTCACTGATTTGCGTATTGAATCATGTTTTATACATTCGAATAATATTCCACTGAATCGTTAATTAAACAAGTAAATATGGTTTAAATTGTATCGTGTTTGGTCTCATTTTAATTAGAAAAACGTCATAAATACGTCGGTGAAAGTTTCACAAAGAAATGATTAAAAGCAACAATGTTCTATTATTTGATCAGTATTATTACAACGATCAATTTTTTTTAACAAATTTCTTTATTTTTTTTGTATTCGAATAAACAAAATTTGCATTAATCGATTAGAAAATTGAACGCAACGTTGCAGCACACGCGCGCGTCCTGCACTCTAGCGCAATTAAATCCGGTACAATTGTCATTGACGCAATGCAATAGCCAACGCGAACCGGTATCAATTGGTTCGCCAACGAATGTAGTTGCAGCATATCGAGCTCGGAATCTCGATTTCCGAGAATTTTACTAAATCCGAATCCGAAACCTCTCTCCCTTTCTATTCCCTATTTTAAGCGTTTGAATATTTGAATATACTTTATAACAAGCGATTTTTAAATTTAAAAAAGTTTTAAACGTCAGAATAGGTTTACCATTGAAATGAAATCACCGATGGTTCAATATTCGATTATACAGGGTGTTTCACCTAACTCGAACATCACAAATATGTCGCTTGTTTTTTATGATAGAGGAAAATTTCAGAGGTATTTTTTGAAAGAATATTTTATGACAGAAAGTAACCATTAAGAATCATACTAATAGTGTTCCGGTAATTAATGTGCTAATTAATATTACAAACCATAAGTCTTCTCAAGTTATTCGTGCATTAACTCCATATAAACAGGAATATGTTTTGGATATGAGAAACGTTTCTTTGTTACTGAACATTGTTAATCACGGGCTCAGAAAGATTACTTGATCACGTTCAGTCATAATACAATCTTTACTGAAGATAATAGAGTGATATATCTCGGGTATCTGTTTACTTAACATGTTATTTCCGTAAAATAAAAATATCATTGCTTTTAGACGCTGCAAAATGCGCATCAGTGATATACGAGAGTTAAAGACATCATTCGCAATATTTAAACTATATATTTCTACAGAAAAACTATATGTATTTAAACTATACATTTTTACAGAAAATGAATTGTTCCTAACCATATTGACAAACACAATTTTAATTTGAAAAATACATTGGTCCTCGCAATATTTACAAGCACAAATTTAATTTCTGCGAATCAATAGTTAACCTTCGGATAGCGGGACTTGGGTCTATCTTGATCCAGCATTAAAAACGTTCCAATTAATTTCTAATTTTCTTGTAGCTAGTTCAACTTGTTAGCTATTCGTACTGAGTCCAATAATAAAATCAACGTTGATTTCAAAGTAGTAGGTTGAAAAACAATTGATGTTTAAGGAATTGAATGGATTTAGTTATCACCTTGCAGGGATAATAAATTAATTTTTCATGTTACATAAACAGCAATAGATGAGATTTCTTCAGACAACACATTACAAATTATAAAAACGAAAAGAATATATTATAAGAGCCAACTAAAAGAACAATGAAAATGAAAGAATCTATTATTCTCTGACAACTATCTATACACGAAATTAGTAGACGCAACAAAGGATTGACCAAAACTCAACCCCACCAAATTATGTCGCAATGCATTGACTTGCGTCTTGAGGTCAACTTTGACCCCGGAACAGCAGCCTATGTATCTCTAGCCGAGCAAACTTACACCGCAGTAATGTTCAGTTTGCGGTGGAACAAAACTCAAAATTTTCAAACCAACTTTCCAGGTTACTATGGCGGGGAGAGAGGGGGGGGGGGCTTGACGTGGGCAGGGGTGGTACAAAATTGACTGATCGACCTTTGCCCGGTTGCTCTTCAGTCTTTCGTAGTCTCCTGCTACGCCAATGACTATCAATGACGATCACTTGTATAGCAGGCTCGCGAGACGACTCGCAGTGGGGCAAACTGGCCATCTAGGCGTGCAAAGTAAAAAAAAATAATAGTTTGGTCATGTCTTTGATACTATTGTTAATGTCAACAGAAGTGTTCGAAACAATTCAAACCAACACTTTCGTCTCTCGAATTGATTATTTGCCATCATAAAAATAGATCAAACTATTGATTAAGCTTGCAATCTAACATACAAAGTCCTAGTATAAAATTTGCAGAAGTTTTTAAACAATATATTTCAAACGGTTTGGAAAAAATTAATTTCTAATTTTTTAGTCAAACAAGTTCGTTTAAACTATGTACATATTATTTATTATCTTGGCAGCTAATCGATATTTTATGTTTTATCTATAGGTTTCTGTGATACGATATACTTCCAAAATGACTGTCGTTTGCACTTGGCGGGTATCACCGCAACGGTAACACAGTCCTGCTGTGTATTATTATAAAGAATGTTTGTCACGAAACGCAGTTCGAGATTTTTCGGCATTCAATGTTAGACAAAACGAATTTGATTTAGTCAGGGTTGGACGTAGTCGATATGAACGTATTGTAAGTATTGTTATTCTTATTACTTTGCAATTTTTTATCTTTTTTTAAATAAAAACAATTTTAGAAATATGTCTAGTATTTATTTAACATGCATGTCCCGCGTGTAATCAGGAATTTCTCCCAGACTTTTGCACGCCTACAGTCAGGGTACCCTATTTAAGGAATTTACTGATTACGTTTCTACTTAGATTTAAGATTTTAACAATTTTGGCAATAGAAAACTTTTCTTGAAACAGTTGTAGATCGGTTTCCATTTAATCACACGTAATATTTTTCCACGATTTATTGTTTTAACGGAACAAACTAAACTATTTATATTACATACTATGTACTGGAGACTTCTTACGGTATATAGTAAATAGTATCAACGTTTCCGGTGCAGACTTACAACTGAAAATGGAAAAGACGACGCATGTCCGATCGTATTGTCCCATCCGAGGACTCCAATGTTTACGTCTTTCGTCATAACATATCTTAGAAACGGATGCTACGCATAACCTTCCGCACAGATATTTACAGTTATGTGTACAATATAATTGATTTACAAAAACGTATATTTTCAGTGTCGCCAGTTTAAAACATGTCCCCCACTCTTGCCTTCTTCGATGCTATTCCCCCATGCTTCCGCCACGGTCCGGTCATGTGACGCGTTTCGTCTCTGTCATGTACGTGCCACGATGTCACGTGACTAACTTACCTGACTTCGGTACTGATAGAGAGTGGGCAGCTGTATTCCCCTCAATTCGATTCAATTCCCCTGATTTAGCAACACTGATGGAACGTCACAAAGAAACGTAGGGTTCCCTATCTTTTTGTCACCGACTGTAGATGACTAGTTTGCCCCACTGTGCGACGCACCGACACGCGGCGGCTAACCCGCTCGAACACAGAGATAGCAGCGGCATCGCATCGCCATCGCATCAGCGTGTATCACGTCCGTTGACAACCGTTGTCCGTTGTCAGTCGTGGCTCGGTCGCGGTTCGGTCGCGAGTTGATAGCGAGCCTGTGTCCGCTTCGCAAACCGAGAATTTTGTGTTTCAATTTCCCACTGACCGGAGCTGCGTCACTGGTACTCTACACGCGCCATCATCGTCCTAGTGCACTCACTACCTCACGTCCGCCAGAGCAATGGCAGCACGCGAGCTACTGATAGCGACCCTGGCCGTGTTTGTCGCCGGCTATCTGCTCACCGGAAAACGCCGACGTTTCGTTTACGCGCTATACAAGACCCTGCCTAGAGACGTACTGTGAGTATCTTTCGAACATTCCACTGAAATCGAGGCTTCTCTGTCATAACCGATTTTACACCGTCTCTCTGACTCTTTCCATCTCTTTCCATCTCTTTCCATCTCTCTCTCTCTCTCTCTCTCTCTCTCTCTCTCTTCCCTTGCCCAAATTCTACTTGATACTATGTACTTTATCTTTTCAACTAGAAATTACTAGTCCGTTTGTCATTCTAGTTTGGCATCACCAGGAACATCTGGTTCCTTCTTTTGTTCTACGAGTAACTCCTCCACTTCATTGGACTATAGTATTCATACTAGTTAAACTAGGTTGTATTAGGTTATTTATTTGTATTCTAGATTTAACTGTTATAATTAGTCTGCCGGGTATTTATGTGAAACAAACTGGAGCAGAACAATCATTTTTTCGTTCCTTTAGTCATTTTAATGAATTAATAATAAATGAATGAACTAATAATAATATTGCATCGATATTCTCAAATTCTTTTAATCTCCCTATTGTTACACTTTTTATCTATTCTTTCTTGTCATAATTTTCTAGTTTGATTAACTAAGTAGATATTTTAAGGAGAAGTGTTCCATTTTCTACTATCTCCTTCATTCTCTATCCCCCCCCCCCCTCTTCTCTGTGTTAAAGAAACTCTATTTGGTATTGCAATCTTGCTGAGGTTATAATCTTCTAGTTTTGACTGGTTAGGTAGAAATTCTTCCAATTCACGCAGAAAATTTTTATTTTGCATGAAAATACGCAATCTGGTTATCATGCTCCAATTATCATGCATCCACCATCCCCTTCCTCCTCTTATTTCTTTCTTGGTGAAGGTCTCTACTGGGTACCATGATCTTGCGAAGATTATAATTTTCTAATCAAATCGACTAAGTAGAGACTTTTCCTTCCCTATTTCATTCCCTTTTTCTCTTCCATGATGAATCTCTACAGAATACAGATCATTCGTGCAGACTGTTGTTGTGTAATTTGAACATTGGACTGCCTTTATTCGTTATGCAAAATCGAAATTTTGTTCATTAATTACAAACACAGAAGCCAAATAAAAATTGACTTTCTTGAATAATCGGAGAAATCTGCAAAATGCCCTAATTCTTCTAATTTTTCTACTGTTTCAAATTTCTTCTACTCATTTTTCTCACGAACGCATTATATCTGTTGGTTGTTTATCAGATAAACAGAAATTGATAACGCAGCAAGCTTTATATGGACTTAAAGAATTTTTGTATGTTCGTTAAAATTGGTAGTTGATTGATTCTATAAGTTAAATTGAGAAATTATTCCCTTTTAAAGAGATTTTCGTGTTTGAAAATTTGAATAGTTAGGTTTCTATAGATCAGGTTGAATCGAATGAGATAGCTGACAGACTGATAAGCCAACCTCTCGATAAGTGATAGAACAAAATCTTGTGCTTCATGTATCATAGGATAATAGCGTGGAGACGGTTATTGTAAATCTGTCGGAAGCATGTGTTCGATTTCTAAGTTCTATGCGAGCGTGGGGTGTAGAAGGCTATGAGAATCAGTGAAAGGGAAAAATTTATACAGGATTCATAGAGAATATATTTTCTATGCAAATCATGAAACCTTGTTTGCCGTTCTATTGATTTTTACCATTTACATTCAATCAATCCATAATTTTGTTGCACAATTCTGCCGCCTGTACGCCAAATATTTTTAAAACAAAAGTAAAAAATAAAGCGATTTAAAATTTGTTGCTTGCAATTGAAGCATTGCTGTCCACTAAATATATTAACTAAATATATATTTAATAGCTCGTGTTTTTAAAATTTCATATAATCGCCAGCGTAGTGCCTTGTAAATATATAAATATATACGATGACTGTTTCATTCATGCGATAGACATGCAAAAAACATTCTAGTAATACAGTTTCTAATCTTAGAAGAAGATCAGTACCAGAATGTTTAAAAACTATGACTCATGACGATAGTATTGAGAACATTGCCGTATCCTTTCTGATAAATTACACTAGCTTGTACACTTGAAGAATCACTACACTCTCATTTAGAATATTTAAGCTGTTATAACTCGTGCTGAAGAATCGTATAACGATCATTCTTAGCTCATTGCAGAGCGTAAAACCTATGCTTTCAAGCTCCGCCGTGGGTTTTTTAACAAACGTTTGTATATCTTGCAGAATGGTGGAAAAGCGATGATACTTTCTTCATTCGAACATTTTTTGACGGCAGTAGACTTTTCATTGAAAATTAAATAAAACAGCGACGAAAAATCGTACACTATGTTGTCAAAGATCATTGTAAAGGGGAGACTATAGTCTTTAAATTCATGGTGATTTTAGTCCTCAAGAAACTTGTTTATTGTCGGCAGGGTGGTTTGAATTTGTAATGTTTTCAAAAGGAGTGTTTTTCTACTAGAAAGTTCTTTGAAATAACCGAAGTACTGTAAAAGTAGAGGCTTTACGCTTTAAAATCAGCCCAGAATGATTGTTGTATGACTTTTTGTCACGAAGTTGTAACAGTTTAAATATCATAGACGAAAATTTTCGATGAAAATTTAATGCTGGTTTAATTTTACACGCCAGTGCATTTCTTGTGGAAGGTCGACATTGAGCGAACAAAATCGGTGTCTTAAACCGGTTGTGAGCATCATTTCAAGAGGTTGTTGAATGGGACACGATCGAGAGTCCATCGTCCAAAGGAGTCAAAGCGGAGGCGTGTGATAGCGTTTGTCCCGTCAATTGCACGCGTTTCGCGAACCGTTCTAATCGATTAAGAGTACGGTCACACGAGCGTTGAAATAGTAACGAATGTTTTCGATGTCGTCACTAGAGCTTGAAAACTATGCAATAACCACAAATGCAATAGTGCATGGTCAAATATAATTAAAATCTGTACGGTTACGTGTACACGGTCCACTCTTCTTTCAGCACTCTGTACCTGACACGACTAGGAAGAAAGGAAACATGGAACAAAGAAACTTTTATTTGCGGTCACTGTCGCCTTTCCTTTGTAATTGCAATACCAATGGATAGCTGAGACTTCCGATTATAATGGGTCTCAGCAAGACCTAAATCGGACTAATTTTATCGATTTAATATGGAACAATCTACATCAGGCCCGGGAATATGATTGGTTCTCGAGCTGCCGACCTTCGGCATGAGCTCGCCTTAATTGCGAACAAAAGTAGTAACCAGGCGAACAAAAGTAGTAACGGCTCGAGCGTCAGTAGCTCGAGAACCAATCAGCTGACCTGGCCTGATCTACATCTCGATTATGTACTCAAATTGATGAAAGTATATGTTTATTTTTTCAGTCACGGTATTTGTTTCAAATGCCGAGTCTCAATCGTGATAGTACAAGGTACTGCCTCATTTTTGCTTGTCGTAGTTAATCTTTCACTTTGTTGAACAGTGTTAGTGTCAAGTTAGTTCTTGATGATAATTAGTCCCATATGCGAGAATTGAACTGACGCCTTTTAAATTGATGTAAATTTAATCGTACACGACAACAGTGCGTAACATGGAAAATACTGAAAACAGTAGAAGAATTTTAATACATCAGAATTTTCTTTACAATCTATTGAAGTTAAGAGATGAAAACAATTTTTATTTAATTCCCGCGTCTTGAAATTAATAGAAAAAACTTTTATTTTGTATACTAAGATCCGCATTATTTAGTTATGGAGAAACTCGTTCGAAAATGCGAATACAAATAAATGTACACTGACTCAATTAATTGATCACAGCTACTTTGAATCAGAATAACTTTTTTACAACTGGGCCAATCGAGTTCAGTTGTTCTGCAAAGCTATAAACATTTTGTAAAAATTACATTTGTTCGGAATTGCGAAGAAACATAGTAAAACTTACTGTAGCTATTATGAAAAAAGTTAGTCTGATTTATGACGGATGCGATCAATTATGCGGGTCACTGTAGATCGCTTATGAAGTACCTCATGTATATTCGATGCGTGTAGGTCAGTACAAAATATAGATAGGTGATTAGCTATTTTTAGTAGCGACGAAATTACCATTAAAAAACGAGCAGCCGTCAACTCAAGGTCCATGTGATTAAAGAAATGAGCATATGGGACTTCGGTTCTTGCAGACTTTGAACTTTAAACTCCGCTTGTCAGACCTTTTTTTTTATTGCATTAGATGGCTCTAATAAAAACATATAGAATGCAACTTGTGTGTCGGTAGGTCGATGGTCGTCATAGTATTTGTCGTCCGCAGCAGAGACGTTAAATTTGGCAGGCATCGTGCGTGTGGCTTTTTGTGTCAACGGAAAAGAATCTTCGAAAACCACTTGGGTGATCTAGTGACTTTCTGTCAAATGTAGCGTGTTCTATCTTCGAAAATCTTCATGGTGGTCGCAGTACTGCGCTCTGGGAGACTCTTTCACTTATGTGACTGCTCATATACATTAGGACACATATTTGTTACGAAAATACTCTTTTGAGTGCCGTTTGATAAAGAAATATAATCACAATATAATTCATACACTATATATAAGCAATTTAATTAGCACCGCGTCACACTGCTAACTGCGCCACCTTCTTTAGGTACTAATAAAACAATAAACGACACATAACCCAGTGGTATTGTTTAAAATACTATACACGCTTATACTAAATGTTTATATTTCGATGAAACAAGCCAGAATTCCTTCCTACGCACGCCAGGTGCAAGACTATCTTCCATTATGCTTAATTATTGTTAAATGGCAAAAAAAAGAAAATCCTGATACATGTATCCCCTATTTTGGATCAAAGATCACACACCCAAGTTTACATTAAAATGAACTACCAATAAATAAAAGAAACTGCAAAAAAAATCAAATTTTTAATATATTGTTTAAACAAAAAACTTTTGTTAAAATTTCCCATTGAAAAACACACAATTTAAAAAAAAATTAAATTTTTTCGACCTCTGGTTTCCGAGATATCTCAAAAAATATGGTTTTGACCCCCAACTTTGAGGGCTGTTTTCACCCCTTCAAAGTGGATGTCTGCCGATAAAAAAAACCACGTGTCAAATATTTTTCAAAGAACTATAAGCTCCCATAAGTTTCATCAAAATCGGATTGTCGCACTTGAATATGTTCCCTTGTTAGCTAGACAAAGGCACGCCCATCTAGAGAAGATTTGTGACCACCGTAAGCTATATCCACGGAAACAGTGTAAGTTCTATTTGAAATATTTTTTATAACGAGCAATAGTTTGGCAAATAATTGCGTGCGAAGCTTCAAATGGGACACTTTGTATTTATACACCGAAGGGTGAACTCTACCGTCATATCTCTGATATCATTTCTTCAAAGGCTCTTTTCTGTTACAAAAAAGAACGAGAAATTAAAGTTGCTTTTCTTGTACCTCTGGACTTGTACGTCGCGTCGCTTGTGAGCAGTGCGTGTCGAGTGTGTTCATGACTGAGTACAGGGAGTCTGCGTTTTATGTCAGTAACGCGGGTCTTGCCGTCGTAGGGACACTTTGCATTGCCGCATGTAGAAAAAGACAGCGATAGTCATTGCCATTTACAGTTGTCGTGGTCTGTAAACACGTCCTAATACGTGTGTCTTACGCGTTATCTGTCAAAATCACAGCGGGGGAATGCTGCCGACAAGACCCTACTATTCTTTGATGCAGTGTCGAACGTAGAAAATTCTTTATTTTGCATTATTTTTTTTATGGGACTTTCACCAGCATATTCATGTCATTTTTCGAATGAAAATGATACCACATACGATATAATTCTAATGATATTTACTTGTGTAATGAACGATTAAAGTTTCGGACGTAAAGAAGGACAGCGTATGGAAACGAAAGAGAAGCGGACAATCAAAGCGTTCGGGAAAGATGAAAAACTGGCGTGAGCTCAGGCCTTTAAATCAAAATCTAAACTTTATTATTATGAATTATTCTTTACGAGACTTTCACCAATGTATTTGCTGAATTTTTCTGCTAAAATGATAACAAACACGATACAATTCGGATCATATTTACACTAATTTTCCGTTAATATAATTGTAATGGGTAGTAACTGTCATCGTTCATTATATAAGTAAATATCATCGGAATTATATCATATTTTGTATCGTTTTCATTAGAAAAATGTCACAAACATGTTGGTGAAAGTATGGTAAAAAATAAAGAAAAATAAAGAAATTTTCTTATTGGATTAGTAGTGGTCTCCTGGTGTTACACCGATATACCCGACTCGTGTTATGTTCACACTTCTCAGCGACGGCGGTTGTCGAGCTTCTTGACTCATTACCCGGTACACCCCACGGTAGTGTGGATAATTCCGTGACGGCTAATTTAGAAGCCTCGGTGACATATATCCTGGATTCACTGTATTATGTCCGCACTGCCATACTACTTGCACAAATTTTTAATAGGATAAACGTAGTGTCTCGATCACACAGGTCGACGAATTTAACATTTATATCACATCAAAAAAAGTGAAATACTGGTAGTAAAACGGTCAATTAATTTAAAATAATGAAACTCATCATCCGTCATTGAAATATTCATCATTTAATCACCGCGTTAAGAACTTAATTGTACGCTCATTAGCTTACTTTTTATGTTCGGCAGCGACTACTGAATATAATATCGACATTATTATTTTATTCCTAATATTTGATGAAGGGTTGATTAATCAATTTTTGGGTAACAAACTTAGCAAAAAAGAAGAAAATAGTTATTAAACAAATATAAAATATATTACATTGCATATAGTCAGAAAACAATTATCATTGTTTATTATTATTATTACTTATTCGGCCTATTTTTCATTTAATCCTATGCCAGATTCTTAGTACAAGCTATAACCATCAAATATTGTTAGAATTGTGTTCTTAAATGTAAGATCTTAACAGTAACAGTCTTCTTATAGGAATAACTCTCAGGAAATGAAATAACGATTTTCGAATTTTAACTTCAACAGACGTGCGGCAGTTCATTCACTGGATAGGTCACCCTACTTCGAGAGTTATACCTAGGCTGCAGATTTTATGCATATATGACAAAAGTAGTGCAATTTAACGCACCACAAATTCCAATTTTGTGCAAAGATACAGTTTAAAGTAGTAGGTACATCGAAAGAATTTAAGAATATCGTGTCGGGCAGTTAATGCACGATATTTTTACTTTGCATAGAGATGCACAGTCTAATTGTACCAAAATGTCACCAGATTCTTCGATCAGGGACAACCGTGCGCCGGAAGAACGCGTGTTTTCGACCGAAACTGGTTTTGTTCCTCGAGACACGCGATTTCTAGGCCGTCCACGTTGCATAATAAACGCCGAAGGAGCCAGGCATTTGGCATTGATTTTATCATAGCCGCAGAACTGCCCATTGATTGACACATCGTGTCAGTATTCTTCGGCAGCGCGTGTTTGTACGGCTGTCAGCCTACACACATTCACCGGCGTATGCATCCCGCGCATTGTGCGACTACGACACGACCATTGTATAGCCAATATGAAGTGCATGGAATTTAAACAGCTCGTTCAATGATATTGTTGTTGGTCCTGCGATCACGCTCGAGAACCTGCCGCGCGAACACGCGATCTTTTGGAGGCCAAAGCTCCAAAAGCTTTCGGGCGTGATCGCGACACTTCGAGATACGAGTTTTTACAGATGGACACGTATTACGATTTCGATTGCGATCGAACGACGCGACGCAACGAAAAGAATTTCGGTCAATCAACCTGCACGCATGCTACTTCTTCGATGACTCGAATGAAACTATTTTTACTATTATCTTTTCTGCTCCGAGAAAACAGTTATAAAATCAAGTGGAGTAACTGAAACTTTTACACCATACGTTTTTGTGTGAATAAGAAACTTTTATTTCTGTTCTTTTTATTAAGTTTACTTTATTTTATTATTATAATTTTTTTATGCTCTGAAAAAGTTCAAAGTTCAAAGTTGTTGCAAGTAGGTTTAGGAGTAAAGTAGGGCGTAAGTACAGTTTTGGTTTTGCGCACTCAGTTCTTTTCTGCGACAAAACTTTTCTGTGACAGGATTAGTGAAAAATATTGACACATGAAAATTAAAGAGATAAATCATTGATTGCAGCCAGGTTTCGCGATTCATTTCCCCGTAATGCCATCGTCAACAATAGCGTCTTCGTTTGGCGGCGAGGCTCAGTTCGCGATCAAATATTTTCACAATCCCGTTCTGTAACCGTAGTTCATTTATAAAACTGGTGTACACAACGATCGCGATAAGGGCATGTCGTGCAGTAGACATTCAAGACTGGCGTTCCGTTGAAATAACACAGTTGATTAAAACATTTTTAATGAAATTCCCCAGTTGACGTTCTCTCACTCCTTTTTCCTACATTCATTTATCACGGTAATTAACCTTTTGAGAAGATTAATTAAACATCAGAAAAAAATTTTGAACCTTGTTTACGTTACGCAGTTTTAACATGAAACGTGTGTGCAATAATATCGCAGATAAATTTTAATTTCATGGAACTTTACCTTCTCACGAACAGAAGATCGCACGCGCAATAATACTCTAGAAATATTACAATTTTATGGAATTATAGATAAAGTGCAATGGGGTAAATCCGTACACGGGGAACTGTAAGGTAGAAACAATACAAATGAGAGATGTCTTGACGATGATTCAATAAATTTTGAATTTTTATTTTTATGTTATTTTATTACTAATAATAATTCCGCTTTTGCCCCATAATATAAGGAAATAAGATTCAATAATTTTTAAACTGGTAGGTGCAGTTTTGCTCCAGTTCCGGGGAAGTCCGCCCTAGCAGCAGTGTTTTTAATTTATTAAGAAAATCATAAGTTTCAGAAGATATTTTTAATCCAAATTAATGCAACTTAAAGAATAAACCATGTGCTAAATAAAAACACTAAGATTATTAGGTTTTAGTGAAATAGATAGAAAATACATCAGTTTAAAGTAAACTTTACAATTTCTGAGTCGGTTTTACCTCACCCTTCCTTACCCACAATACCCACTATAGAAAACTTACAATTTTATAGAATTTTAGCTTTTTACGAGAATATTATTGCACGAGCAATGATATTTACTATAAACAAATTACAATTTTATGGAACGTTACCTTTTCGCGAGAAGATCACGCGTGCGATAACATCAAAGATAAATTGCAATATACAGTTGCGGTGATATAAAAGATGATGACATTTTGAATTTCAGCAATTCGTCCAGATAAATTTTAGTTTTGAATTTCTGCGACAATCTCAAAGCAACTAAACGTAGAAAGTTTCCCCACGTTCTGGCGTCGATTGAAGCGCATAAGTGTGCAATTAGAATGATGTATATGTAACACGTGTTCTATTCTCTTGACCGCCTCTCACAAGTTTCAGCCGCTATTGCGGTTAAGCACACGCGTATAATGTTCGAGAAAAATGTTCAACGGTTTATTCATTGGTACTTTTACACTACTCTTATGTAAAATCGTTACAGGTGATTAAAACGAAGTCATAAAGTTTCATCGACTAAAAGCTTCAGTTATTCATCAGAGTATTTTTTGAATTTTCATGGACCACTGTATATGATTTTTAAAGTTCCATTTCATTCGAATTGTCTCGCACGAACGTGACAAAAATGTCATTTAGTATGAGTCTCGCATCGATTATTTTGTGAAAACAAAATGTCGTATAATTAGAGATATAATATTAGAGATGTAGAACATTATTGACCGCTGCTACGTGTTGATTCTTTTTCACTCGTCGATCACGTACAGAAGAACGGTTTATCGCCAAAGTGGAATTCAATCTCAATGACATTGATACGGGAACTGCAACATTTCCTCGTTCCACGCGTACGTGTTTAGGAATCCATTAACCCTCGGACTCCTGCGAGTTCTAGGCCTATGCCGGAGTCATTTCTGACCCCACACTGATATTTCACTACAGTTTTCTTTCGATATAAGGCGATGGTTCAGGACTGGTTTTCACCGTATTTTGAATGAAGAAAAAGAAAAGGGGATAGCGATTTTCTTATTCCGAAGTAAAAAGCCACTTCTTATATCAGAATAAAATTGTACATATTGGCGATTGCTCGAGCATTAATTTATTAAGATTGTTTTGATAAAGATAAGTTTTGATAAAGAAATGCTAGTAGTCTACAGGTTTATTATGTAAAACTTTTTAATTTAATTTTAATTTTAATTTTAATTTATATATCTAATTTTACTTTTAAATAAAATTTAAAATAACTTACTGACGTTATGTGATTCTTGGTCAAAATGTGGTGATTAATTGACGTACTATTCATTGATGGTAAAAGTGGCTAGAAGAATCAAGTCACAAGAATAATACATACAACCAAATATAAGTCGTTCAACGAAAAATAGACAAATGGGCTGCTTCTGATTGAACGATTAGAAGTTGGTTTCTATTTGTCTGACACTGTATGGTAGTTACATAGATGACTTTGGTCGAACAAGAGTTGCAAAAAATATAAACGGCGTTTTAAGAATTCACAGCTGTCAACTTCGTTTTCGGTTAGTTCGCGAAACCAGCGTCGGTGATTTCAACGCGGTCTGTTTCGCACGGATTGTGGGATCAATTTAGCGAAGTGCCAAGCGAGACAAGCTCCGAGGCGACTGGAACAGGTTGTCGGGCGCCGCGCAGTGCCCGAACTCTTATGGGAGTCCGCTGAAAATTAATAACCTCTAAACTAATCCTTTTCGACCTAAGACCCGTAATACCTGTTTGAAGAGGACTCGAAGGTACAACGATTAATGAAATAAACATTAAAATGATCTTAATTTTTTTATTAAATACAACGCTTTTTGCTACTTTTTATTATTTCGATACATTATCGTGCAATTACTAAATAACTCTTGTTCTTATCGGGTTATTGGAAACTGCTATTCCAGCTATTTTTTCGATTCGGGCAAATATGAGCAAATAAAATTTTAAAGTTTAATGTATGTATGTAGAAATAGTGTGCAAACATTCAAAGCGGTAATGTTTGTTATTATTTTTAAAACTCGAATCAAAGTTGATTTGGTATTTATCATGAAAAATTTGAACAAACTGTTAATATTTCCGAAGAATTTGTATGGAGTTTGGTAGACTTTATAACGGAAACAAAGGCCGAGCGGCAGTAACATGTACAGGAAGAAGTAAACATCTGCGCGCGCGGCCTTGCTCGTGAACGAGCCGATGGATACCAGCGCTTAGGCTCTATTGAGCGTTGGTGTATCGCGCTCGGATAGCAACACCAGGTCTCATTTGCCCTGCTCGGGAGCGGTGTACCCATTGCAGTTTCCCACGAGACCACAGATTTTTTCGCGTGGAAACTTTTACCACAGCTTCCTTGAAACACTGTGAGTTTTGTCAGTGATTTTCGCGAACGTTCGGGATTTTTTTAAAAATGTTTCACGGTCTTTTTGACGATGAAATGTTAGTACGGTCGCTCCCAGTAAGATGGCGGGCGGAACGCGGTCTCTTATACATACTGATTCAAAATTAAATCTCCACAATTGTTGAGGCATTTCAAACAAAATTGGGAATTTGAAAAAAAGTTTCGATTCAAGGAAAAGTCAAAGATATCTGGACCCTTTTCAATGGTATTATGTATCTTTAACAGTTCAGCATTGTAGGCGATCTCAAGAGAAATTGTATCTTGATATTATAATTTCACGTGTGTTTGCTTTCACAAATATATTGTTTCATGCTAGATGTTGATTAAACCTGATGATATTTTCAACGAATGTTTGTTTGCATAAACTGCATGTAATAAAATGAAATAGTCTAACGGAGAAAGTAAAGGATTATGTTAGTAATAATTATGCTTATCTGACTAGTATGAGTAATAGAATTATAACATAATAATTACATAAGAAAGGAGATTCATAGAATTTTTTATGGTAGCTTGATCGAGATGTACATCATTATTTTTACAAACGCTCGTAATTCTTTAGAAAGTATTTAAACATGGACAATAATAATGTTGATAATCATGTTGATAATATGTAACAGTAAAAGTGAAATTTTAAGGAAAATAATTTCAATATCTCGCTTAAATTATTAAAGTTCATTCGCTGTGATGCAGAGTTTGGTAAAAGGATCAATATCGTTGAATTTACAAGTATCAATATTTGATATGACTGATGATGGATGTTTATTACCACAAAAATGATAATAATTATAGCAATATTGTTTTTGCAATAGTCAACATAATACAGTCGTTGTAGCTGATAAATCAAGAGTAATCAGTCAAGTTATACTGAAATAAGATAAAAAAAGGGAAGAGATAAAGAAAAAAACTCAAAGTAAATAAAAATTTCAAATCAAGAACAAGATTTAGAGAACAATAAATGCTATGAATAAACGGAATATTATAAATGAATTAGCATATGCCATCTTTTTTAATAACTCTTCAACCTTTTTTACAATAAAAGTGTGTTAATTAACTGTGAATTGGATAGCTTCATCATATATTATATTAATTATTTATTTATAAATAGTGGAGATGTTTCCTCGAACTAATTGAAATGGTAAATGGTGTTCTCTTCAGTTTACTTTCACAGGCAATGATATTCTACGCGTTAACAAGTAGTCTATCAGACTAATTGTATGATCTTACGTCATTTAGGACAATTAAATGAACACTCACACTCGCAAACTTTCGTTTCTAAACCACGGAATTTAGTACATTTAGGATGTATCGAAATGATCGAAAAATTGTAAAATGCAAGGTTTCATAAAAGTTAGTGCATTTTAAATTTGTGTTTCATTTATTGAAAGCATTAACGAGGAAAATATAATTCATCTTAATTATAATTCCTGCATTCATCCAAACGATTGTGATCTCAGAAGTCAAAGACAGCGTGAAATTATCATAAACATAATAACGGATTCTTCGGTAATTGAATTTTAATCTACTCTATCTCAGAGACATTGAAATTAAATCTGCCAGTCTCGATCAAATAATCGATTTTATATATTTTATTTTATAATTATTGAAACTATACAGGTCTCTCTAGGGGAAACCTTTATTCAAGCACATATTGTAAAACTTGTGAAAAATCTGAATAAATACAATCTTGTTATTTTGGGAAGACAATATGTGCCAGTGATTTTAGTATGAACCCTTTCACTGTGAAAAACGTACATCTATGTACAGGACACTAACCACATTAATCCTTTTATTAAACTAATATAAAAGAGTATTACAAAACATTTCTTGGTGTTTACAATACTTTCTTGAACACAAAATGCGACTGGTATACACTGTTTTATCAAAATAACAAAACTGTTATTTCTTGAAATTTCTCGCAATTTTTATAACAATGCATGCCTGATGAAGAAATTGATTTCGAATGGAATCATGTTTACAACTTCAATAATTATAGAATAAAAAATGTGAAACCGATCATTCGCCCGCTCGTGTTAATGTTAAAGAGTAACTACAAGTGTAAATTGTGAACGAGATGACGGGGTCTGGTGCTAACAGACGGTAACAGAATTTGCAAATATCTGGCAATCTAGATATGCAAATGAGTTAACAGCACCGAGGTTAACGCATGCGAACGAAATCGCGAGCAATGTACCGCAGCTGCGGCTTATTCTTATACGCCTAGCGCGCAGCGCGCTTCGTTATTTTATTTGACTTCATTTAATCACCGTGGAAGCGCTGAAAGGGGCCGGCCGCTGGTGTCGTGTGCTCACCGTGACACGAGAGCTTTGACAAAGGCGTAATCTGTCAGGGACACTGGTCCCACCTTCCCAGACCATCCTTTTCAACCTCTGCCTTCTAGACATTCTATTTGCACTCTGTTCGGATACCTCCGGGAACATATCATTTTCGAACACGATGGCAACCTCGGATCGAAAAATTCCTGGCACTAGGACGTAATACTGGCAAATAGGACTAGAACTAATACGATGCTTTCATTTTGATTTTTGAAGACTACTTTTGTTGATTTTGCACGTTTTTCATAGAATAGTTCGATTTCAAATTGTATGCACACCTCTTATGCATCTCCTTCTAAGGTTGAGTCACACTTTTCAACTTCTCACTCTTGTCTTAGCATCCCTCTATTTTTACTCTGTTCGGAAGCCTCCCACGTAGAAAATATAATCTGGGAAAAATACAATGCCGCAGATCAAAAAACTTGTGTCTCCCGAGGCTCTACATTTTCTGTTAAACACGACGACGATAGTTCCTTGAGCAATTAATAGACTTTATAAATTAATTTATAATTTGTAAATTATATACACACCTCCTCTACGCATTCTAACGCTTCAGAACAAGAACCGTCTTAACACTATAACTACCGAATCCATTCAAATGACAGATTTCAGATTGCTTCTTTTACAACTATTAAAACTATAGAACTGTTTTCTTGAAATATTTCCGTTAATAATTTCTGTTTTTCTTCTGCTTGCGCAGAAGGGCAGCGAGGTATGCTTTATATACTAGCAGGTTCCTTCAAAGGTTCTTAGCAATATTTAAATTCAAATCTCGCCTAAACGTGGGTTAATGCACTTTTATAGAGAATAAGAAGCTGCATCGATTGGTGCACAAAAAAGATATATGGTTCCATTTAAAATACCAAAGTTGATCTTCAAAAGTCCTTGACACCTTCACCTACAAAAATAAAATTAACAACACTAGGATGTGCATCTCTTGAAATCATTTAATCTCCGTCAAAACATTTCCTGCTGCGAATAATAATAATGACGTAAAGCAAAGTGGTAATATCTGATGAGACAACTTGGATAGTTCGAGCTTGTTTGAAGCTCCAGGTAGCGATCAAACAGAAAATTATCGGATCAGTGGCAAACACGTTCGGTAAACGAGATTTTTCAGACACCTTCGGCTAATAGAACCGCGATCAGACAAGTGTCAAAGGAGCAATGACGGAAAGGTTGTGCTCGTGTGACACATGTCACGCGCGTGTCGTGCCGCGATATTAACCAATTGATTCCAAGAGGAGAGGATGTAACATTAGGGGAGCGTGGTAGGGGAAAGGACACGTTACTACCGATCCAGAAAATATACGAGCGTCGTCATCGACCGTACCCCAATTAGCTTCCCATCTAATCGTTTCATTCAATTCTTTTCCCACTGACCCCTTTCCCATAACAGAAATGTGTCGCGTAGAATCTATGGGATTGAATCTATTCTAACCGTCATCAATCCTAATTCCCTTACGACTTCGCCGCGGATATCGTTTCATAGAACAAATTTCCTGGCAATCTTCGTTCCTACGTATTTCTGATCCCCCAGTCAGAGAATAGTTACCAATTTTGTGATCTACCGAAGCAGGAACATCGTATTCTATTGGTGATATTTAACCAACAATTATGTAATTAATTCAGTTTATCCCTGAAATACTGGAAAAAAGCGCATTCGATTGTAAATTAATGTTTCATTGTCTGTGTAATAATTGCAAAAATTATGCAATAATTTTGGAACTCAGACTTCAATTATTTCTGTCTCATGTTATCATACTCCTTCACATATTGTTTAACACGCTAATTGCCGCGTTGATCACTTATGGCTGACAGGAATTTTTCATCAGGTGTAGAAATTCATTTTTATTGTAGCATGTTTGAGTTAGAGTAGTACTCACTATGAGAAATGTTAATTCTTTATTTTTGTTTTGAGTTGTTTTGATTTTGTGATCATTTTTGGGATTGATATTCGGTATCCTGTAAAAATATGGGACAATTTAAAACATTATTTATGAGACCATTTTCTCTGGCTATAGGGGTGCGTACAGGTTCATCCGCGTCAACATCCTCTTATGGTGGTGGGAAACGCGAGAACTTACGGTGGCGAAGGTGTTCTCCAATTACGCTGCCGCTAATCCTGATAAAATCGCCTACATCTTCGAGAACAGAGAATGGACCTATCAAGACGTAAGTTCGCTGATTTGCTAACTGTATAACGGTACCAACTATGACACCTCGTACTATCATGATTAAGCAATGCTTCAAAACCTAGATGAGTAGCACCACCAACGAAGAACCTTTTTTATTTTAATTATTTCTTTATCTATATCAACACGCTTGTTAAATTTTTCTGATTAAAAAGAGTCCAAACACGAAACAATTCAGATCATATTTACTTGCGTAGTGACGATTTAGTAGAGCCTCGTCTATCTGATTCCTCCATTACACTGTCCAACAAAATCAAACTTTTTTCGAGTTTTGCAATACCTGTTGGGTGATTCTTATACACTTTATCATCCTAAAACCGAATCTGAAAGTAGAATTGCTCCATCACGCAACGTTTTCGAAAAATTTTGGTTTTTGTAAAAATGCCGGATTTTGATACAAAATGACGTGTTACGCAAAAACTAAACACGCGAKWWA
>CM052137.1:14379684-14569018 GCA_028454255.1 Halictus ligatus
TWWMTCGCGTGTTTAGTTTTTGCGTAACACGTCATTTTGTATCAAAATCCGGCATTTTTACAAAAACCAAAATTTTTCGAAAACGTTGCGTGATGGAGCAATTCTACTTTCAGATTCGGTTTTAGGATGATAAAGTGTATAAGAATCACCCAACAGGTATTGCAAAACGATTTTGCTGTTGGACAGTGTTATCCGAATATAAACAGTTTAATCTAAAGCGGACCATGTACAACACAATTAATTGCACGAATCAGTAAAGATTTAATCTAACAATGTAACAAGATAATTATTCAATGTAGTAGGATAATCGAGGTTCTACCGTATCGTGGATTAAACAAGCAAATATAATCCAAATTGTGAAAAATGTCGCGAATATGTTGGTAATAGTTTCATAAAAATTAAAAAAGTTTCAGTTTAGAAAACGTTTTATCTTTGTGATCCCAGCTATCTTTTTCTGTGTTCGATACTAGTGGGAAAAGATGAATTGAGTAGTGTCTGCATATTATGACGCAAGTGTTCAAGTGAATCACGTTCATTCACTGGACAGGTCACCCTGTCGAGACATTACCGCATCCATGAAACTAATGTTTTCCTTAAGTATGTATAAACGAATGACAAATATATCGCCACAACAATTTCCAATTTCTTCTCTTTCCATTGCTCGATGTTTCATCAAATGGAGTCTCATACGGACCGCCCATTTGCTAAATCGATTAACTCCAAAAAAAAAGTAGGAAAAATTCAGGAAACCGAATACATTTATTTTTAAGAGCTCTTACAGTGTTTTGGCAATAGATTTGGAGAAAACTCGAGAGGTGGTTAATCGATTTGGCCTGTGAGCGACTCGTGTTCGGTACCGTTACTCGATAATGAAAATTCTTATTGTTCGATAATGTGATTGCATCGTGACGCAGCTGGAAGAGTACAGCAACCGACTGGGACGATACTTTTGTTCGACATCATTGACACGTGGAAGCAGGGTTGCTTTGATCATGGAAAGTCGACCCGAATACGTGGGCACGTGGTTAGGTTTGAGCAAGGCTGGCTACGTGAGCGCGCTCATCAACACGAATCTTCGTCACGATGTGTTGATCCACAGTATGAAGGCGGCTGACTGCAAGGCAGTGATTTTTGGCTCGGAGTTTACGGATGGTGAGTTTATCGACTTGCATCCATTAATATAATTATCGAAGATACAAGGTGGATGACCGGTTATCGATCACATAAGAACGCGTCTGTTCTATAATAGCAATAACGAGCACCGTTTATTGACACTCATGAATTATTTTAAACAAACATTAATTATTCGTTCCTAGGTTTTGTAGTTCACTCAACTCTCTAACGTAAAGTAAATTTTCATGACAAAATTACTATAGCTTCAGCAAGTTGCAACATTTTTGGCTCTTATGTAGATAATTCGTGACCCATTTACTATATTTCTCTCAACAAATTTTGTACTACTTTTCTAAAAATATTAAAAAATTCATTCTTTCTTCCAAAACAAAACACTAAAGAATGCAAGAAATATTGAATATTAATGCTTTAAAATTATCTGTACGTTTCAATTGCCCATAAAAGGGTTAAGCTGAATGAAATTATTCAATTTAGTTTGTCAAGTGAATGCTCTTTGTCGCAATTTGTACAAATCTAAAACTTATGTGTTTATGTTAATTCTCTGCAATACTGTTATCGAGTAATTGCGAATTAGAATATCTTTTACCTTGACGTGTTTGTTTAGAGTTTTGCTATGTTTCCGACACGAATCGAAAATAGGAATATTGACGTGCACGAATGGACGTAGAATATTCAGACGCCCGACTTCGTTCGAAGCATTTGTAAAGGTATTTCCCGATCGATTATTATTGATCGGTTACGCTGTTTGCTTTCGTGATTACTGTTCGTTCAGACTTGACAGCAAATTATGAATCATATGAATAATGAGTTATATAAACGACGAATCGACACATGTTTGACTTTCGTCTCCTCTTTCCAAGAAAAAAACTTTATGCAAAATAAAAGTTTTCTTCGAAATCATACTTTTTGAAAGTTCCAGGGTCATAAAGTGTTCTACAATATAATGTAATATACATAATATACGTGAACATAGTATGATATACTCTACTATAATATAATATAATGTAATATAACATAATAAATTGGAATGTAGTAAAATATACAATATTATATGTTAGATTATAGTATAATATGCCAAAATATAATTCAATATATTAGAATATAGTATCATATAATCCAAACTATATACGAATAAAATCTACTAAATATGAGTGTCATGCCTTTCCAATCAATATTTAAATCAACAAACAATCAATATTTAAAGAAAATCGTACGAGTAAGGGGTTAAATAAAAAAACAAAGAAAATTAAGAAAAGAGAAAGAGAAATTCAAGCATGAGAATCGTTCGAACTTTGCAAACGTTTAACAAATTGGTGGTTTCTTTTAGCAATTCGTGACATCAAAGACAAAATCCCAGGCCTGACTTTGTACCAATGGTCGGAACTACCGGACACAGAGCGCCTCGAGGGTGCGATCGATTTGAACACCGAAATTCGCAACGTAGATCCGACACCTCTCTTTGAGGAGCTCTCTCGCGGTACACCCCGTGATAAATTGATCTACATCTACACATCAGGAACTACTGGCATGCCAAAGGCCGCAGTCATCACTAATCTCAGGTATTTTTTGGAACTTTATCAATTTAAGGATTCTCCTTTTCTCGCCAAAATTCGAACGAGCAAAACAAGATAAGCTCCGTCTTCGGCCACTCGATATTATCAGAACAACCTTTGGATTTGAATTAATCTTCGGATAGAGGACATTAGTAGAACAATGAGCCATTTGAAAGGTTAAGGTGAAGGTAATCTCTGATTGAATAATCATTTATGAATGCGTCACGTTCTGACTTTTAATTGGGTGTTGATAGATTACGGATCCTTACATGATCTACAAAACTTTTATCGAGTCATCGATAACTGTAACAGCAATTTGTTGATCAAAACAAAGAAAAAAGTACAATTCACCTTCTTAGCATTTTCATTTGAAGAATGATTTCCGTAAAATTCATCCACAATTTTACTATTCAAAATTGATGAAGTCATGTAAATGAACATTTATTAAATCTATTGCATCTTCAATGGAATTGTTTTATTTAATGCTTCGCTATAACATTTTACGCTATTAGAATGAGTCAAGCGAGCCTAGGATTAGAAGCTACGGTGTCTTGTTATTTTTAATGATACGACAAACCATGACGAGTAAATTGAAATTTATTTTATCCATCGGACTACTCGGCGCTTCAACGAGTAGAACATTTTAACTAAAAAAGATCTTCTGTTATAGATTCATGCTGATGTCTTGCGGAGTTTATTACATGTTGAACCTTCGTTCGACTGATCGAATTTATAATTCGCTGCCACTTTACCACACCGCGGGCGGACTTATCGGTGTTGGCCAGGCGTTGTTGATGGGCGTGACGGTGGTGCTTCGCAGGCGCTTCAGCGCTTCAAAGTTCTGGCCAGACTGCGTCCATTATGAATGCACTGTAAGGTCACTCGAACAAATTTTATTTCAAATTGAGACAAAGCTTAGAATTGGCTGTAGGGGAGAATCGGGGAACGGCTAAAACAATGATTATAATAAAATAAAAATTTGGTGTGAAATATCTATTCAACAATACGTTTCATACACTTAAATTATTCATTTATTCGTACTTTAAAAAAAAATTAGTTTCATATTTTTCTATCGTGCTGAAAACCAGATGGAGCTTGTTTTGCTTCGTTGTTATGCAATGGTTGGGTGGTGACCGCGCACACGTGCGTCGACCGGTATAGTGAGGCCTAAAAAGGAAACTTAAAAACGTAAGACGCGTCATTTTGCCATTTATCGCGATTATCCTATTCTATCCTAACAGGCCGGTATGGTCAGTCAGCATACACGCGCATTTCAAAATTAAATTTTCCAACATCGAAATGCCATGAAAGAACAAAGACTCGCGGGCCATGATAAATATAAATAGTTTTCCTAGGGAATGTAAAAAGTTTGTTGTTGCATGAGGTTATTGTTTAATCATAGGTTGCTCAATACATCGGCGAGATATGTCGATACTTGCTCACGGTTCCACCGAATCTCTGCGACAGGAAGCACAAAGTTCGTCTCATATTCGGGAACGGGCTCAGACCTCATATCTGGAAACCCTTCATTGACAGATACAACGTTACTCAAATTGGTGAATTCTACGGTGCCACCGAAGGAAACTCTAATCTCGGTAATTTGAAATATTTCTCATTTGTAGAAAAGCTCACAAAACTGCTAAAGAGATTATTATTGTAAACGAGTACAACCTTGCTAACTGGTTGTCAAGATAAGAGGTCAAACTATACAGGGTGTTCACGTTATTACTAGCCAGCGTTTTTCTTGTAAATAATAAATATTAGAAAAAAAAACAAAAGAAAAAAAGTAGTACTGTTTCTTGTACGCAACACAATGTCGTATGTAATTTCTTTTTGTTTATAGTATTTTATTGGATATAAAGGTGACCTCCAATTTTTTAAATGGAATGCTGTATATTTTTTTATATCGCATGAAAACGTGTGTCTAGACGAATTCCTCCGTATACTGTACAATGACCTTCGAGGTCATGCAAGGTCAGTAATGAAAGAAACATTTCGAATATTTCATACCAATGTGTTTACAAGTATTTCTTATTCATACGAATCAGATGATGTTGTCATTCACATTCAGAATGTTTATTTCTAGTTTCCACTATGACGAGACAATTTCAGTATTACTTCCGAAATCGATTAGTAATATCGCATAGTAATGTATTGTTATTCGATGGACGAGAAAGCGGATATGGTACGCATTTATTACCAGTGCAATGGAAATAAAAGACGAAGTAAATTGAAATACCTAGAAGAATATCCGGACAGAATGCAACCAAATGAAAATCAGTTTGTTATGTGCGCCAAGGAAACAGTGTCTTTCCAAAATAAGTTTCATAATCGGAAATGTCTTCTTTCTCAAGATAAAAAGTTAGAAGTTCTCTTATATTTAAATATTCAAAATATTTCTTTCATTTCTGACCTTGCATGACCTTCAAAGTCACTGTGCAGAATACGGACGAATTCGTCTAGACACACGCTTTCGTGTGATATAAAAAAATATACAGCATTCCATTTAAAAAATTGAAAGTCACCTTCATATCTAACAAAATAGAATAAACACAAAAAATTACATATTACATTGTGTTGCGTATAAAAAATAGTACTACTTTTTCCTCTTTAATTTTTTTTTCTAATATTTATTATTTACAAGAAAAACGCTGGCTAGTAGTAGTGTTAAATTTTGACGCTAATCCATGAGTCAATACGCATTTGCGTTTCTCGAAGAAGCCTCCGCCTCGTGGTGGATTGTCCTTCGTTTTTCGACAATCTTTTGTTTGCGCGGGATCTTCTGGTGGTCGTCCCGTGAAACACGCGTTGTACTGTACCGCGGATCACGCTCTTTGCCACACGTATAGCGAAACGCGTTGTACGCGTAATTATTATTTAATCACGCACCGAACGAACCGCGTTCTGTAATAATTAACCGAGTAGTTTCCAACAAATAGCGTGAACACCCTGTATACTGCTTTACTAAGAAAAAGTCCATACAATACTAATATACACGTTAGAACTTTTTGCAGAAGAGATTTTTAAAAAAGTACTAAGTAAAAATGTGGGATCAGGGCACCTCAGACGAAATACGCATGGAGATTAGGAAAAGTCGGAGGGTTCGTGGATTCTGTAGACTTTTTTTCCTACAATCCTACAAAAATTAGTCAAAATTTGTCGACCTAAATCGTTAAAGTACCTTTAAAAACTACCCGTAAAAAAACCATTAAAAAATGTGTTAGTTTCTTGTTATCTTTTACAGTGAATATCGACAACAAAATTGGTGCGGTGGGGTTCGTGCCACTTTGTGCGGGTTCCTTATACCCTGTGGCTCTGTTGAAAGTCGATGAGGAAACTGGAGAACCCGTCAGAGGACCCGACGGCTTGTGCGTGCGTTGCAAACCTGGTAAGCTCATTGGGTATTTTCTACAACAAATGGATTCCAACAACAAACACCGATATCTATAATGCCTGACTTCACATTTCCCGTTAATAATTCAAAATAGAATCTAATCGGTAAAATCAATAGAATCTAAATCCGTTATTACCTATTCACAAAAATTTGTTGAATACCTCTTTTAGATACCGGAAGACCTAATTCCGCTTGTATTTGTCTTGCTATTACATTTCTTATTTCTGTCTTTCGGGAGATATCTACCATACAAATTACCCAATCTAACAAAATTATTGACTACATGATAGAGGACCTGCTTATTTTTAAGACAATTTCTCTATTAGAAAGCCGATATCAATCAGTAACACGTGAAATTTTTAGTGGAACCGTGGAAATTTCGCTGACTGTATCCACAAGTTTCTCTGTTCCATCTTCTTGTAAACGTAGAATACATATTTAGCAAAATTTAGTCCCGATTTTCTTGGGTTTGTTTGTTGCAGGTGAGCCAGGCATCTTCGTGGGCAAGATAAACCCAAAGAAGGTAGTAAACGACTTCTCCGGTTACGCGGACAAAAACGCGTCCGAGCAAAAGATCCTGCGCGACGTATTCCGGAAGGGTGACCGGGTCTTCAATTCTGGTCGGTGATTGGTTAAAACAAAAACGGTTTATTTCGTAGGAGACCCCCGAGCCATGATTAAACCGCGTTTTTCGCAACAGGTGATATTTTGGTTATGGATGAATTGGGCTACTTCTACTTCAAGGATAGGACGGGTGACACCTACAGGCAAGCCTATTCACTAATTTCCATGATCGTACATAGTCTGACCAGTACAGCGTTCGTTCACGAACAAATGTCGTTCCCAAATAGTAGCCCACTAATTGCGGAAAGTATACGCTTCGAGGTTCTCCTATCTTTCGCGACGTTTTTAACAATTGTCATAATGATCGTAGGTGGCGAGGCGAGAACGTCGCCACTTCGGAAGTCGAGGCCATCATCAGCAACGTGATAGGGTTGAAGGACGCGGCCGTTTATGGTGTCGAGGTGATTGTCTGTGGTGTACAGGCATGTCTTTTTTGAGGAACCATCGTTTTAAAAATATGTAATTGCTAGGTACCTCACGTCGAAGGGAAAGCCGGTATGGCAGCTGTTTACGACCCGGAGAACACTTTGAACATCAAGGAAATGGCGGAGGGTGTAAAGAAGGCGCTGCCATCTTACGCCAGGCCCCTTTTTGTTCGAGTCTTATCGGAAATGCCAATGACTGGTAACTATGTTGCTATTATCCGATACCACGATGTCGGTACCTATTATTCATAAAATTAATGTGTTTAATAATCGTCTACATCTTCAGGTACGTTCAAGTTGAAGAAGAAGGATCTTCAGATGGATGGTTTCCACATCAAGAAGGTAATCTCTATCGTACTTTCTTCATTCTCTGTATGTAAACATTGATTTTGGCTTTTGTACACAGATAACGGACCCGATTTATTTTCTGGATAACTCTGGTGCTTACGTGAAACTCACGGAACAGCTGTACAACGACATTCTCGAGGGAAAAGCTCGGCTATAAACGAACTGAACTTTTACAGGAACGATCGTCACCGGAAAAAGCCGATGAAAGTCGAATCCCGATTTTTGTACAATTTCTATTTATTGATAGGGTGGGAGAGTACATCGACTCTAAATGTTATCGATCGATCGCCGTTCGTCATGACGGGATGTTTTATCAGAAATTACACAGAAAAGATTGCATTTTTTTACACCTTTATCCTGTCCTAAATAGCTCGTATAGATTTTCTCGAAAAAGGATCTGTGATTCGCACTATCTTCTATCCTTGTAGTATACTCATTGTCCCGTGTATACCCAGTTCCCTTGAAAGTTTTTAACGATTATTGCGGATACACTTTAGGAAGCGAATTCCTAAAGACATTAAGACTTCGGATTATTTTGTAAGGAGAAACAATAAGGACTGCGAGGCTGTAAAGTAAACGTTGTAAAATCAAACATCAGATCATAGTTTAATAAATTGTTCCCTGTTAACGAAACGTTACACGATTCCACGACTCAGACGATCTTAATTTTTGATCACCCGGTGGATATAGCACATGCGCAGACCTTACTGCGATGGCTCTTATCGTTATCAGACCGTCACGTCATATAGTAACGGGTAAACATTCTCGAATTGTACAGTCAACGGCAAAGGACATGCCAATAAATCAATCTTTAATCCTTTTGCCAATAAAACACGTGAAAAATCAATGTAAGGTTTCAATAATTGGTAAATTTAATAGAACACAATCTCCTTGGCAATTATGAAGAGGAAAATCTTTAAATCACTTTTATTCTGGGGGAAGTCAATGTTTCTTTTTCTAATAATTGAAACTTTTGAGAAAAATCTATATTGGGTTGCAATAATTGATAAACAACTGTTTTCATAAATTTTCAAATCATATTTTCCTTACTTTAACACATCTCTCTAGCAATCCCAAGAAAAAATTTCACGTTCAGTTACAGTAATTCTAAAATAACGTGTTCCTACAGAGAAATCATAGAAAAGGTATTAGATAGAAAACTACGCAGTTCTTGCGAGAAAGGATCCCACCTGCTTGCGGACAATTGTAGAAAGTAATTACCTCACTTTCAAGTCGAGAACAGACACAATCGTCCAGTACACTAGATAGAATATAACAATAGTTGTCCCATGGTTGGTTGAGAACCACGAACAACAATCTAGCCGCTCGGAAGCGGTTACGTAACGGCCATTATAGCTCTAAATAAATGGAAAAATACTAGATTCCCCGATGCGTCGACTCAGTATTAACGTGGTGTCGCACACGAAAATCTGGTAATGTCAAAACAAATAGAAAGTGTCACGCCGCGGGCATTATCGTCAACAGACAGCCTCGACAGGTAGATCGCTCTAATTATCTTCAGTACGCTGCCAGCTCATTAACAACCGACAGCGGGACGCGCACTTGCCGTCAATTCATCGAGCAAACACTTTTCGGATTGCTCTGTTTTGTGTCCGCAGTGTTATGTCCGCGTACTTGAAGCGTCATCGAACGTTATCGTGACACGGTTTTCAGTGACTTCAAGATATTCGGCCCCCCTCACTAGCTACTTGTTCGTCGGACTGTGCTGATCGGTCAGAATCGTCGTTGTTTACTGCAGCAAGGTGAGAAATGCGACAGGCGAAATTCGAGTTCGCCATAGATCGCGGCGGCACGTTTACCGACGTGTACGCCAGGTGTCCCGGCGGCAAAGTTCGAGTGATGAAACTGCTGTCTGTGGACCCTGCTAATTACCAGGACGCGCCGCGTGAAGGAATCCGCAGGATCCTCGAACAGGTAGAATGGCTTAATCATCTTTATACGTATTAGAATCAGGAACCAAACGTAACAGTTATTCTAAAATTTTTTACGATAAAAATTATTAATAAAAAGTTGATCATTATTGAAATTCAAGGTAATTTACACAAAATATAAAGAAAAAAATTCGAAGAACAAAATGATTAAAAAATTACGATTTTTATTCTTTTTGGTTGCAAATGACAGTTATTAGTGTCCAAAAAATTGGATTCGCCTCGATAACTGTTATCGATGAAGAAAAACTGTTTCGATTGCTCAAAGCAGTTATCGATGAGAGAAGTTCATTTCGATCGCTCACGACAGTTATCAATGAGAGAAGTTCATGTCGATCACTCATAACCCTTACCGATGAGAGAAGTTCATTTCAATCACTCATAATAGTTATCGATTATCGAATTTTTTTACTTGTTCATAATAATTATTGATGAGAAAATTCATTTCAGATGCTTATTTAATTACTGAGTTGTCTACTCTTTTTCGAATGCAGCAAACTTGTGAAACTCATTGAGTAGGCTTCATACAACAAGACGAATCAACAGACCATCAGAACAACACAAAATCTGAAAAAATGTATCAAAATTTTTTCAATTGCGAAAATAAGAAATATAGAGTCCCGTATTTATCAAAACTAGCGTGCATAATTCACGCTGTGTCCGCAACTCAGGTTAGCCTAGAACGAACCTTTTCTGTTCTAAAATTAACGTTAGATGATTTTTGGTGTGATTTGTCAGGAGGAAATTTTGGAAAAACTCATGTTAGTCACATTAAATTTTGATTGTCGCATCCTATCATTTGAAAGTTGTACTATTTAATAATAACTATTACAAATTTCCTTCATCAATAACTGTTATGAGCAACCGAAATAAACCTTTCCCATCGATAACTGTTATTAGCGATCGAAATGAATTTCTCTCAACGATAATATTTGCCAACAAGAGAAAAATTTTCGGTTACTTATAATCCTTATTTGTAACCAACACGATTTTTGTCGATTAAATAGTTGTTATTCTATGACTTTTTTCTTGATGGTTATAACAGTTATGGTCCCTGATTGGAATATTTTAGCTGTTTCTTGGCAGTGGTTTTAATCGGGGATCGAAAGAAACAATTTGTCTTTAACGGAATCCTCAAATAGGTAGCGTCATTGGACTAGGACTGCATTTATGCAGTCAGCGAAATTTTTATATTTCTTTCTACTGAAAATTTCAGGCGTTTTTCATTCATATCGATAGACGTCGCAGTTGTTATCGAGTGGGATAGTTAGGTGTGTTAGGCTTTATCAGTATTTCTAATTGTTGCGTACAATTTTGGTTTTCACAATAATTGCTAACATTGCATCGCGAATATCAGCGAAATTACTATGTTTCTGTTGTTTTGATAGAGTTGTTTGTAAGTATTGTATAACGTGTGAATATTTTATTTCTAGTTATAAACAGTATATACTTTTAAGTTATTTCAATTTTCTTCAAAATGCCACGAAGTGAAATATCATGTAAGGAGGAGCAGATTAAGTTAATGGCTTATAAAGATACAGGACTCAGGACTTTCTAATAGAGCAATTGTCTTAAATTAATCTTGTCCCACCGTGTAGTCAATAATTTTGTTAACTTAGGTGATTTGTATGGTAAAAATCATCCGAAAGACAGAAAGGAATGACATGAAAATTGTAACAGTAAGACAAATACTAGCGAAGTTCGATTTTCCCGTATCTAAAAGGCATTTTCAACAAATTTTACGAAAATGTCGTACTTTTCTTTATATTCACCAAAGCAATAGAAACGAGTTTTGGATTGTGAATTAGCTACGTAAATATTAGGAATAAATAATGTATTTCGAATATCAATTTAACATTTTAACCATTTTTTCCATTTAACGATTATTTATTGTTGCTGTAGTAATGGTTATTGAATACTCTTCAGTATTTGTTACAATGATTGAAAATTGTTTTAATATTGACGAACGGAATATATGTTTCTGTTCTCCTGACACGTAAATTGACAATCTTCAAATGTTTAATTATTTTTAACAAAATCGTTCGTTCTACAGTTAAATCTTTTTCCTCGATCATATTTAAACTGCGAATTTTGTGCGTTCGTAACAAACATAGGTAGGGGAATTACAAAACAGTAAATACTTTCGAAGAATTTAAGAATACTCTCGTATTATTTTCAATTCATGAAAATTATTAAAACATAAAATGAAGTGTTATTTAACTCCCTTTTCTTATAATTGATGCAGAAAAACGTCATTTTTCATAAAGCTCGGCAGTCTATTTATATCTATTCCAATAGTATTAACAAATGGGTATATTTTGACTAACTGGCGTTTGAAATTTCTTACATTAAACATCAAGCTAATTAGCCACAAGTAAAATGAGAAATTTGTCAAACCTTTAATACAATTCACTTTTTTATCGTATTTGACTGTACACTTTCATGTCATAAGTGAATACAAAAATTAACATTCTACATGTCTGAATTTTAGGAGACTGGACAGAAGATCGACGGAGAGATTGATACTTCGTTAATATCATGGATCCGAATGGGAACTACCGTTGCGACAAACGCATTGTTGGAGAGAAAAGGCGCAAACATGGCGGTTTTGATAAACGAGGGATTCCGAGATCTTCTTTTTATTGGAAACCAAGCACGACCAAATATATTTGACCTGGTTAGTATTGCCCATTACAGACATTTCATTAGATCATTTCTTTCCATTCAATTTTCTATGGTTTAGGAAATACTTGTCTACAGTTCTTTCAGTTTTATAAAAATCGATTTCACTGAGTATTATTACTACGTTTGTCGAATTGTTGAATAGCTATGGGCGTTAACTCATTTTGACTTATACCCAGATAGCACAGAGACGTCTTTAAGATGTCTGTTGGTGAACATTCATTAACCTGTTAACCGGGGAACGCCCGCCACGTCCCCCACTCTCAATAGCGAATTGATACTGATTCCCTCCGTGTCTTAAATTCATGTCGAGACATGTATGGATGACTAATATCTTTGTTGTTCGAAAATATACGTCCCACCAGTTCGAGGGCGCAACATATATTTCAAAGATGTATTCATATGTCCTACCCGTACCCGATATTGTTTACGTTTGACGTATTTATACATCTCGCCCGGCTCTAATGTCTTTCGAACGGCTTCCGAACGGCTTCCGAACGTCTCCTGTACGTCTTGTGTTACAAAACGTCCATAAATATTAATTAAAATAAAATCAAATGTGCATATGAAATGGGTCATGCAGAAAGGGAGTGGGAGAGAAAACACAACTTACGAGAGAAACGATGTAAGCAGCGTTGTAAAGCAATAAATAGAAAGACCAAATGTGGAATTGAAATGAAAAGCGAATGGAGGAAATTATTCCCAAAGCATGCTTATTTCTTGTGGTCGGCCGCCCTCTTTAATCCTTTGCACTCCTATATCGAGGCTGAGGCGACATTGAACAAATGTTTACAAAATTCCGGAGTGCACAGGGTTAAGCCACATTTGTATCGACGCCACGGCATTCTTACGATTTCGAGGCACTTTAGCTTCTACTGCACTTTAGGCACTTTAGCCTACAGCAACACTTCGAGCAGCAACCAGAAAAACTTAGGACGTAAGACTTTCAGACCTAAAATGGACGTAGCAAAGAAAAGAGTTGTTAGTAAAAATAATTACATATTTAAATTGAAAGTGGAGAATACAAAATGAAACTATTTACTGATATAATAGTGATCTGATATTAATAAACATTATCGCTGAAAAAGAAACGAACTAATTGTAGAAGTCTGAACAGATTTATCATGAAAATACAGAAGGCAGGAAAATGTGAATTAATTTTCAATTAATGTCCGATAAAATTGATACATTCCAAAAGTATAAAAACCAATCTAATTGAAAGAAAAACAAACTGAGCTAAACGACTCATAAGCTGAAGAACAATGTTTGTTTAATATGTTTTGTTTTCAGAAAGTGGTCACACCGGAAGTCCTCTACAAGAAGGTCGTAGAAGTGAGAAGCAGAGTCATTCCCGCCTTGCCCGGCAGATGTTGTTTGGATAATAAACAGTGGCGAAGAGTGAAGGGTTCTACAGGCGAGGATTTGTTCGTAACGCAAGAACTTAACGAGGAGAGGTTGAAGAAGGACCTGGAAGAGTTACGACGTTCTGGGATCGAGAGTTTGGCCGTGGTCCTGGCGCATAGTTACATGTCAGCTGATAACAATCCATCATTATAGATTAGTACCAGTTGATTTGTTCTGCAACTCGCTGTTATCTCCGCTTTTGTCAGGTTTGCTGAACACGAAGTTAGAGTTGGCGAACTGGCGAAGGAAGCTGGCTTCCCTCAGGTGTCCCTTTCTCATGAAGTCATGCCCATGACGAGAATCGTTCCCAGAGGCTTCACTGCCTGTGCTGACGCTTATTTGACGCCACATATCCAGCACTATTTAGAGGTACTGTTCAAAGTTTGCTATTTTTGCTTGAAACGACAAAGAGGAAATTTTATTTTAGTTCTTGGAGGGTTTGCTAGGACTTGAAATTGTTGGTGTATTTTTGTCGAACTATTCGGGGACTTCCTACAATTTCGAGAATAATTTAAAATGATTTTATTGGACTTAAGTGCAAAGACTCCGTAGATTCATGATAAGGTAGAGTGACGACGTTACCGACAAAAATAGGCGAAAAATGGTTTTACGTGTTTTAATTTTTATCCTTATATCCGAGTCCTTATATGAGAATATTTTTCGCTGGGAAAGGCTCATTCGAAAGAAGAAGGTTCAATGTAGCGCATGCTGGTTATGACCTGACGAGATTATGCAGATATTTGGTAATATAAGCGTTAGAAGTAGGCCAAAAATTGACTATGTGCATTCCGTGGAATCCAAGCATTTTTATGCCATTGGATGAGTTTTCTGGATGAAATCAAGAGTAGCGCGTGCTAGAAAATATTTCCAGGTACAAATTGAGCTGTATTTTGTCTTGATCCCAACAATAAAGCTTAGAATCTCTTTCATCTTCGAAACATACGTTTGGGAACGTAGGATGAACTTTCTTTGATCGATAGATTGTATACAGGATGAATTCTCTAACGTTTGCACCTTAAATATCTTTGTTGTTTCTAAAGATACGTAAAATATGGTAAGGACAAAGTTGAATGGTAAAATGTGCTGACACGATGTTAAAAAAATATTGTTTTTATGTCATTTTTTTTTTAGAGATATCAATGTCACCTTGACTTTTCTAAATGGAACCACACTTTTTTAAACAACTACAATGATAGTCCCTTTCATTAGGAATTCAGTGACTATATTATTCCAAGGTCATTCAAGGTCAAGGACATAAAAAACCTATAAGATTTAGAATATGAAAGCAGAATACGTTTATCACTGTTGAGACTTGTAGTCAATTTTTACTTGTAGTAAAAAAAGTGTGGTTCCATTTAAAAAAGCCAAGGTGACCTTGATATCTCTAAAAAAATGACATAAAAACAACATTTTTTATGGTATCGTGTCATCCTCATTGTACCATTCAACTTTGTCCTTACCATATTTTAGGTATCTTTAGAAACAATAAAGATATTTGAGGTGCAAACGTTAGGTGACTCTTCCTGTATATTTATGCAAAATCATAAATTTTGGTAGGTTAGTCTATGGATGCCGGAGTCAAACAAAAATTAATCCATTCGATCAAGCGTTCCACCGAATTTTAAATACAATAAACATCACAATTTTACTAAATTCGTAGTCTACTTATCAACATGGAGTCTTGAGCTCTTTACAATAATCAACACCTTTGTTTCAGGGCTTCTCCTCCGGATTCAAGGATAAATTGAAAGGCGTGAACGTACTCTTCATGCAGAGCGACGGTGGACTGACACCAATGAATTCGTGAGTCATTTTCACAATACGCTGACTAACAAATTATACAATAATGTCTCTTGCAAACATATTTCTGTCATTTTTCTGATTAAAATAAGACCAAACGAACATAAATTATAGCATTTTAATTATTTTTAGATTTAATGGATCCCGAGCTATACTTTCCGGTCCAGCTGGAGGAGTAGTTGGCTACGCGATGACCACCTACGGCAAGCAAACTAATTTACCAGTGATTGGTTTCGACATGGGTGGAACTTCGACGGACGTGAGTCGTTATGGAGGCAGCTACGAGCACGTATACGAAAGCACTACTGCCGGTGTGACGATTCAAGCTGCGCAGGTAACATTTTGTCATCTGGTTATAACGATTTTTAATTAGCACTGATTTTGTGTTGTCACAAATGATAGAATTATGTACAGTTAGCGGACAAGATACAGAAAATCCGCCAAATTATTTTTGGGTGTGCACGAACGTATTTTTTCGCAATTTGAAATGGTCTTCTCGTACGAACCAAGAACATGAATGTTGCAAAAAAGGCTTAAATTAATTACAAGTCTATATTTGATCAGTAGCAAGAAACAAAAATTTGATCAAAAATTGTTTCTTTTCGTCATTATTTTAATAGAGCATAGTGACTAGGTCAATTCTAATCCAGAGTATCAAAGTCGTTATTCAATTACTCAATTTTCAGCATCATCAATCAACATCATCATCAAGTTGAAAATACTTTCGAATTTTTGTGACATTCTTGTTCTGTCATAAGTGCGCAAACTTCACAATCTACATTTTATCCCCTAACTGTGCTCTTAAAAAATGAATCTACAGTCATCTCAAACGTCACGGAATTCGGTTAAAGTTGGACGTGAACACAGTGGCGGCAGGAGGTGGATCGATGCTTTTCTTCAGGTCGGGACTCTTCGAGGTTGGACCTAGAAGCGCAGGAGCCCATCCTGGCCCGGCATGCTACAAGAAGAATGGTCCTTTGGCTGTGACTGATGCAAATCTAGCTTTGGGAAGGCTATTACCCGAGTACTTCCCGAAAATATTCGGCCCGAACGAAAATGAACCGCTGGACAAGTCACGGACTATGGAGGCATTTGAGACACTTACTGATCAAGTATGTGGATGATTGTTACCTTGGACTGACAGAATTTGGGAACAGGATATTTATAAGTAGCTGCAACGAGTCGATTAATCCCTTGCCTTAGAGTTTCTATTGCGACTACACTCGACGAGACTACTGCACTGTTATTACTAATGTTTATGACTGACGAACTGTTTATTACTAATGAACTGTACATCTTCATGCAAAATACAATATTTCGTGTAAGTAGAAATTTCTTTCGTGAACAGTTTTCAGAAATTCTTAAATCATTCGCCTGATTTAAATATTTATTAAATTTTATCATAAATGCATAAAATCCGCAGATCAGTTATGGCTATTAACACTTTATCTACCGGAATCGCAAAAAGAAAGAAAGAAAGAAAGAAAGAAAAGCAGCATAAAAATCATTTTTTACATTATATCTAATCCCAAAAGAAATTATTAGATGAAACTGGCGGTGACTACTTGATTCACAATTGAATTTGTTCTTGCTACTGAAGGATCTATTAAGAAGATTGAACTTCGAAAAATTATGAAATAATCGCCGCTAGGTAATGTGTTAACTCCTTGTCCTAAAATGTCGTTTCAGAGACGTCATGGTTTTCGGACGCTAAGTTTGATTATTTTTACCTTCCCATCATAAAGTAGCACATATAATAGCAGCCTAACCATTTTATATTGATTTCGAAGTAACATAAATTTATTTTCTATCGATATGTATTTAAATCGTCAGACGAGATGAAACGTTTCAATCAGAAACCTTAGAAATGAATTGCAAGGCGAGGGGTTAGACAGCGATGTATAAAAGACTTTTTCTATTGCGCCAAATATGACAGTTTGCTATATAGAACACTGCTAAGAAATTGTTAAGAGAACAGTGCATTTCGCTCTGGTTTATAGATAAACGAATTTCTAGCGAAAGAAGGTCAGAGCTCGAAGAAGAAGATGACGGTCGAGGAAGTGGCGATGGGTTTCGTCAGGGTAGCGAATGAAACGATGTGTAGACCAATTAGAGCTCTAACACAGGTGTGTTAAAGTATGCCGATATAAGGAACATTTGCAAAATGGTTTTATTACGTTGTACTATTTATAGGCAAAGGGATACGACACTTCGCGCCATGTTTTAGCTTGTTTCGGAGGTGCTGGAGGACAACATGCCTGTGCTATAGCACGTTCGCTTGGTATGGGCACAGTTTTCGTTCACAAATACGCAGGGATTTTGTCTGCTTACGGAATGGCGTTAGCTGACGTGGTAGAAGAGGCACAAGAACCTAGCGCTGAAGTTTATGAAAATGGTATGCTTCGAACAATTCCGCAAACACTCCTCTCAGTTCTTCCTTTAACGTTAGAAATACCGAATCCATCCAGATATCGTACAATTTTTATGATAACACGTACAACAAACCCTTGATCTAAGTCCAACCCTCGGGTCCGTGCTATGACAGATCGTGTAGGGCTAAACCACTGAATACAGTTCAAATTATATCGTGTTTAATGTCATTTTAATTAGAAAAATGCCATAAATAAGTTGGTGAAAGTCCCATAAAAACATAATGAAAAATAAAGAAGTTTTGTAATTGGATTAGAAGTGGTTCACACCGATATACCCGACCCTTGTTTACAGTTTGCATGTTTCTTGGCTCCTCACGGGGTATGTTCCCCAATGGAGGGGATGGGCGAACTGACTAAGATCGTGTAGCTCCGTTCGGCTTAGATCAAGACTTTACTGTACTCGAATAAAAAAGTTTACCAAAAGATTACTCAAGAAAATATTTTGACTCATCCAGCAGCTTTAGTGTTACAATATTAAATATTATGACGACACAACCTATTTTCTTTGAATTTAGAATCCTTTGCTCGTCTGGATCAGCGATTAGACGCTTTAGAAATGAAAGTTCGAGCAAAACTATCGAAGCAAGGGTTTGCCGAGTCTCACATAATCACTGAAGCATTTTTGCATCTGCGTTATCAAGGGACAGATTGTTCGCTAATGTGCACGCCGAGTCAAAACAGCAACGTTGAGTACATGAGACATGGTGATTTCCTTACAACTTTCTTGGAAAGGTAACGTTTTCCATGTTAAAAATGTGTTGATGATATTGAAGACTGATGATTCTGCTTGCTGAAGGTATCAGACGGAATTTGGTTTCACTATGCCGAATCGGAAGATTTTGGTGAGCGACGTGAGAGTGAGGGGTGTAGGAAAAACTGATGTAGACGAAGATCCTGAGCTATCACCGTCTGAAGATCCTCCAAATATAGAAAAAGCAAGTACCAATGCACAAAAGAAAGAAAAATTAAAAAAGTAGTAGGTGGCACTGTGAATTTCCAATAAGATACCGGATCTTCTATCTAAAATTTCAGTTTTGTTAACTATTAATTATTCTACTAATAATCAGAACTTGAAGAATTATTCAATAGGTATTTTCTTTGAAATTCACGGAAGTTTCGATTTTAATCAAGCGCGATCTTCAACTTTTACAGAATTCGCATGGCTTTAGGAGGAATTTCGAAAGGAAAGACGCACCACATTTTGTTTTCTGATTAATAAAAATTTTACTGAAAAGAATTGAAAAAATAGGCAGGCGTTCAATTGTTTATTTCAAACTCTTTAAAAAAATATAACGAGAAATGAGTAAAACTTTCATATTAATATTTTAATATGCTGTTTAACAATGTTCGAAAAAGTGCATCCCTTCCTACGGCCTACTTGTATTCTTCTTTTCTCTACCACATATTACACAAAGGAGAATACATAGTACATGGAGTCATTTGAGGCATTCTAAACAAGAAATCCAATCTCCTTTAGATGAGGTTGAATAATAATCTTCTAAACATTCAATACAATAACTATTAGAATCTACTAGCCAGTCGTTTTTGTCAAAAATGAAGCATCTCCTTTTTAATTACCTAATCACAGTGCAATAAATATAAATTAATTAATTTTAATTCATTAAAATCTAAGATGTTAAAAAATGGTGTGGTAAAAACAAGTCTTTGGGTTAGTTTATCGTTTTTTAATTAATTATAAAAAGTGCTTCATATTTTATAGAAACGACTGCTTAGTACATTTACATACTACGTTAATGGTGCGTCACTCCCTAAATTGAAGGAGACGCACCTATAAAAAAACAAGAATCAGTACAAAAAAATTTGGTCAAAACAGGATGAAAAATCGTAAAAGAATTGATGAAGAATCGTAAAATCGTAAATTGTCACTATTTAAGTCGATATTAATAATTGAAACCACACCATAAGAAGGTAATAACATTTGTACTGACAAAAAAAAAAGAAAATTACAAACATATGAAACTATAAAACCTACAAAAATATTTCATCAGAAGTTTGGAGCACTAAGAAGTTTTATACTTCTGTTACACGTAAATAATATAATACACGTTTTCTTCGTTTTGGGATTATTTACAAATTTTAAAATGTTACAAATGATAACAGAAAAACAGTTGAGAATCGTGCAGTATAGCCACAATAAAACCTGGTGCTTCTCACCCTATGGTGCGTCTCTCCCGGAATTACTTTAATATAACAGGGATAGTTAGATTATATTTGTTTTTTAAAAGTTGAGTTAAAATTACGAAGAAATTACGGATGGAACTAGGATAATTTCGTGGACTGTACGTGTGCTTCATAAAAATCGAAGAAGCCACTTGGGTAACACAAAATCTGTTTCCAGACAACCATGGTCTACTTCGAGAATGGCTACTTGGAGACGAGGGTGTACCAATTAGCATCGTTGTCGCCTGGCCACAAGATCCTTGGACCAGCAATCGTAATGGACAGCCTGAGCACTCTTTTGATCGAGCCCGATTGCACAGCGTCGATCACTTCTCGCGGCGATGTCAAGATTACGATCGGTCAAGGCCTGAAGACGGAGGTCACGACCGAGTTGGATGCTATACAACTCAGCATTTTCTCCCATCGATTCATGAGTATCGCCGAGCAGATGGGCAGGTAGACCGATCGATAAGATGCATTTTAAGAAGAGCTTCTGATCTGCTAAAGAGTTTCATAAATTGGCTTCCCGAAGGATCCTCCAGAGGACCTCGATCTCGACAAACATAAAGGAACGGCTGGACTTCTCCTGTGCCGTTTTCGGACCGGATGGGGGGCTGGTTTCCAATGCACCTCATATACCGGTGCATCTGGGCGCCATGCAGGAAACGGTGCAGTATCAAATGAGAATCTTCAAGGGCCAGTTCTCGAGGGGAGACGTCATACTCGCGAATCATCCCTCAGCGGGTGGATCGCATCTTCCGGATCTCACTGTCATCACTCCAGTATTTTACAAGTATTTCTTTCTCTTCGTTTTTGAAAAACACGAATATGATTGAAACAGTTTTATTTAGCAACAGAAACATGTTACCCTGTAAAGAAACAGAATACATGAAAAGAAATAGATTTATTTGGTACTGAATTTATTAATTGAAACAGTTAACGGATCATGTTATCACAATCTTATGTCAATACCTTATATTAATATTTTGTATCAATATTTTATACAATGTCTTATATCACAATATTTAAATGTTCCAGTCGTCATTTTCTTAGTCATTTTTTTTATTTTGTCATTTCTTTTAGAAATAAATAATTTAGTAGTCACTTTTAGAGAAGATTTAATTGGGTGGCAACTTGAGCAATTCACTAAATGTAACAATGGTTTGAGATTGTATGTAATAATGTACAGGGAGGTAGAGAAACCGGTGTTCTTCGTCGCTAGCAGAGGTCACCATGCCGACATCGGAGGAATTACGCCAGGCTCCATGCCGCCACATTCAACTACTTTACTTCAAGTATGATCTATTACTCTCTGTGAATCTTTGGTAAAATTCATTGTTCCACGAAGTTCAATTTGAATGTTCCCATTAGGATATACAGTTTCAAAATGCTTTCGATAATAAGAGGATTTGTCTGACAGGAAGGAGCTGCTTTCAAGAGCTTCCTGCTGGTGCACAAGGGTGTGCTCCGCGAGAAAGAACTGACGGAAGAGCTAATGGCTCCTGGAAAGATTCCAGGAAGTTCTGGGACCAGGAATCTATCCGACAATCTGAGCGATTTGAAAGCGCAGATCGCGGCCAATCACAAGGTGATCAACTGGCAACAAACGTATCACTGTAAATTTTACGCATTTCTGTAAAAATCAGTAGGTCCAACTTAAAGCAGAAGACAGATTAAAAAAACTTAGAGCTCAGCTTATCAAAATTATTGAAGGAAGAAAGGAATTTCTGTTTGGTTCCTGTTCATTGTAATCGATGCAAACAATTTTTATGCAAAATGAAACTTCAACTTGAACTATAACAAACTGGAATGAAATAAAAATCAAAATTTCTTTCTCAATATGTCTAATAGATTGAAAACAATAGTATTTTTAAATCTTAATGTTTTCACTGTTTTCAATTACACCTACTCATGTCATAAATGCATTAAATCTGCAGTCTACTAATCACTTTTGTACGTTTAATAAATTTTTATAAATCCAGGGCTCGCTACTGGTCAACGAATTGATTGATATCTACGGTCTAGACGTCGTGCAAGCTTACATGGGTCACATTCAACAAAATGCGGAAACGGCAGTGAGAGACATGCTGAAATCAGTTGGAAAAAAGCTGCTCGTAGAAACCGGAAGTACCGTCGCAACTGCAGTGGATTATATGGACGATGGAAGCGCGATTAAATTCGCTCTTGATATCGATATCCAGAGAGGCGAAGCTGTCTGCGATTTCACGTGAGATTTCATGGATGTTAATTAACAGTTTTGTTCGAAATAATTGCAATTTTAATAAGAAATCACGTTCACAGTGGCACGGGGTACGAAGTCTGGGGGAATTGCAATGCACCTCGCGCGATTACTTTGTCTGCGTTGATTTATTGTCTGCGGTGCATTGTGGGCCAAGACGTTCCGCTGAACCAGGTATTAATGCGCAATTATTCTTGATTATAATAGTTCATATATCTTGCAGTTGACATAAGTATTAATCCAAAAAAATTACGTTGCACCACCTTTAAAACTATATCTATGCGAAAATTTTTCTTAAACTACTGTTTCCAATGTCAGTTGTGACGTTGTCATAGTCGCCGTTTTAGCTCTTCTGTTAATTAAGAGAATGTTCCTACAGTTACTACCAAGCTGTAGATTTGATGCATTTATTATAAAATTGAATAGTTGAGAGAAAGAAATTTTTATTTAGTTTCCTTCTATTGTAATTGGTGCGCAAAATTTTTATCTTACATAAAGAAGACATGGTCTAGATATCATCGACATCGTGGATGCAATTTTGTCGTTCCATTATCTCTAAAAATTCTTTAATCGTTAATAGTTGTTAAGACTATATGCTTTCTGATGGTTTTAACAAGTTTTTAAAAGCGAGTAAACCTATTTTCAGGGTTGTTTGAAGCCAGTGCAGGTAATTATTCCGAAAGGCTCCCTGCTGGACCCGTCGGAAGAAGCAGCAGTCGTTGGTGGTAACGTTCTGACGTCACAACGTGTCGTGGATGTAATTCTACAAGCATTTGGGTCCTGTGCGGCATCACAGGGTTGCATGAACAATATTACATTGGGCACAGAGGAATGGGGATATTATGAAACCGTTGCTGGAGGCAGCGGAGCTGTAAGACGTTTTCTTTTCTAGAAGAATCATTTATTTCTCAGCCTCCTGGCGATGAAAAAAGATTCGATTTACAGGTTTTTCACGTCTTTATTTTTATTTACAGGTTTCTCACGATTTTTATTACGTCTAATATTCTATACAGTTTTTCATTTTCTATAATTGTAAAGGGACCAACGTGGGATGGTAGAGGAGGAGTTCACACTCATATGACCAACACTAGGATCACCGATCCAGAAATACTGGAGCTTCGCTACCCTGTCATTCTCAATAAGTTTTCTCTGCGTCCCGGAAGTGGTGGTGGTGGCGCTCATCGTGGTGGCGATGGCGTTGTTCGAGAAATGACGTTTAGGTAATTAACAGGCTCATTATTCTTCCGGTTTTGTACCGTTCAACTGAGTGACTTATGAACACGCACGAAGATGTAAGGGAAAACAAGAAAAATAGGGATAACAAAAATTCGGCCACGATCAACAAAAATACAATATAGTTGAAACCAATACTGTGACAAATTAACTCGTCATCTTCAGTTAAAAGGCTAATAACATATATGATTATAATATTTTATTAAACGAAACGTACCTCATTCATAGATTACGATAAAAATTCAACGAAGACAAGTTATAGATTTTCTAAATGTGGTGATTCACGTAAATGTGACATACCATATTTTCTGTCGAGTTCAAATTAGAAGAACATGTTAAAGAAATAGGACGAATGGTTAGAAGCAGACTACATAGTTTATACCAATATGGACACTATGACTCAATTAAGTGAACAATTTATTCGTTGAATTAAGGAGAAATTGAATAATTTCTGAAAGGTGGTGCTCGAACGACAAATTAACTCATCCTCAAAGGCGAAGACCTTGGATCAATAAATTATTCGTAATGAATTTTTGTTCGTAGGACACCGTTGACACTCTCAGTGCTAACAGAAAGAAGGGTGCACAGTCCTCCTGGTTTAGCTGGAGGATCACCGGGCGAGCGCGGGAGGAACACACTTCACAGAGCTGACGGCAGAAAAATCAACTTGGGACCGAAGACTGCGGTGACAGTTTGTCCAGGGGTAGGCAGCGCGAACATAATTTTTCCGAACGGTCGTCGACGATTTGCCGACGCTCGAATATGAATTCTATCAAAGTTTACGCGACACTGTAAAATCATGCGATAAAATGACAAAAAATAAACTTCGAAACGCAACGATTTCCAGCGGCCGTCGGAGAAGACTGTTCGCGTTTTACGCGTTCGGTCGTAAAGATTTTATCTCGACGAGCTATGACCTGCTTGTTTGCAACTCGTTTGCGCGGCGTACTCTCCCGCCAACTCGAATGATTCGCGATATTATGACACAGTTATCGATGCATCCAGATCGCGACAAAGTTCTCCATTCCGTCACGAATGTTCTTTAGAGGACGACCGATGTAAGTTTGCAAGTTAAATGTCGCATTAACTCTGTAATGGCAGCTAGCCTGAAGCCCTTCGTCAGCGACATTTTCTGATTTCCCTGATTTTCCCTATTGCAAACTAATTGCGAACACGTTTCTTTTACCTGTTACGGGAGCCAATTATTTGACCCAATTTGTAAAGCATAGTCAAAAATAGCTAAAATAGTTAAAAAATTTGCCCCCTTTTACTGTCCTGTTAGGAAGTAAAAATCTTGTGTGGCTTCAATAAATTCCGAGACAATGCATATGCGTACCGTGCATACTTGCAGAAGTTATCCTGTAAATTATTCAGCATTGTTATTCTTTAAGACGATTTCTGTTTGCAGGACACGTTTATTCTGGAAAGTCCTGGCGGTGGTGGTTATGGTTCACCCGGCACAGAGGTTTCATTAATAAAAGAGAGCATTCAAGAATTCATCGAGCGAGGAAGCGTATTTGAGTACCGGAAAGCACAAGAGTCTGTTTAGATGATGTTTTATGATATGCACTGTGTCTTTTAGCGGCCGAATGTTGTTAGTGTATTCTGTGAAACCAAACGAGAAACAATGTTATGTAAACAACGGTTTTTTAACCTTTTGCGAACGAGAATTTTTAAAAATACTAAGATTATTATCATCACACAGATAAATAGTCTACGAAAGGCTTGAAAACTATTCATTTGTAATTTTAAGAATTGGATGCATTAGTAAAAATGACATTTAAAAATTCCTTCTGCTTTTTAAGCGTCATCGAATTTATTTAGATTTTCTACCATTTTTATTATCACAGATGCTTTACTAAAGATACATATTCCACCGTATTCCATAAATTCATGTTGATAGTTTCGGTAACAGTCGAATAAAGAGCCAGTCATTTCGTGAACCAGTTGTTTACGTAACATTTTGTTTTTATTTCGACCTTTAAATGTGCTGATAACTATTGATCATCAACACTAAACCCACCGAGCCCTAAAACTGACTGGCATGCGTTGTCTTAAACGGCACGAATGAGTAATACGCGCTTGAATAAAAAATGTTTAGTGTATCATTTCGCGAAGAGATGTCTATAATTTGAATAATCGTAAAATAAGATACACAAAGTCGGTCATATGATTGGCGGTGGTAGGTTTAATACTGAAACCTGGGACGTCCTGCATTTTTGATGATTTGAAATGAGATTTACACGAAAGTGCAATGTTTAAATTTGTTTTGTTTGTTTTCAATAAATACTTTTATGATTGTTTAATAGAGTTTCTCTATCACGTTCCCCGAATTTCCGGAACACTCGACGTTCACTTCCGACCTCTCCCACGTATTTCATGATGTCTTAATAAATTGATGTTCTATTAGAATCAAATTTACCAAAACTGACATCGATTTACCTGGAAGGCTTCATTCAGCGGGGACTCGCGACAGCGTCCGTTCCATTTCCGATCACAGTAATTGCTGACCGAAATATCGTCATTCCATGCACACGAACATCTCGAAACTTCCGATTGCATTCGCATTTGCGAAGCAGTTCGAAACGCTCTTTTAAATTCATATATCATGCCACGCTGTTTTCGTTTCTATTCAGCATTTGATCGATTCTTATTTTCTCTATTTGCTGTTTGCTCTGACCGAAAAAGAGTGGAGATTGATCCATTTCCATTTCTATTAATATTGGGTTGGCTTTAAAGTCTTCGACATATTTGAAGATTTAGAAGCAACTTTTACTTTGTTAAATGGAATATGTAAAATTCAGGTATTGTCGCTTTTGTTTGAAAATGCATTTCTTTGTCTAATCAATATGTTCTTGCATATAACATCATTATTATGCTGAAAAGCTCATATTTGATGATATAATAATAATTATTTATTAAACAATAACGTATTGAAGCATAGAAAGGTAATCAACAAAACGTATGCAAAGCATATCCAAAAATATACAATTCTTCACAGAAGATAAGAAAACCAGAAGAAGGAAAAATGAGTATGCAAATATGCAAATACGCATACAATTAATTAAGAAATAATTTAGATCACGTTGTCCAAAACAAAATTATTCCAGTGGCACTTAAAACCTGATCGATTAAATAATGTTTGCACAACTACATTTCGTTGCAGTTACAGAATCGAGGATACGTCAGCCCAACAAGGATAATTAAAAACGATGTAAAGCGATCTACATTTTATGCGGGCCGGAGCGAAGTACATTACCGGCCGAAAATATGAGATCAGAGTTTATGATTTATGGAGGAAGATAATAGTCTGTAGTTACGTGAATTATTTCGGTTCCATTTTGATGTACGAGGTTCATTAAAATTTTGCAGGGTATAACTTGTAGTACCCAGAGTACAATGTTATTCTCTTTTCATTTTATTTTAGCACAATGGTCAAATAATTCTATTTAAAAAATTCTAATAGAACGACATAAAGGAGTCAAATTGGATTAGTATGGTCCAATGTTAAAATAGTTATTGTCTTTTTAAAAATGTCCCAATACTACTGGGAAACAAACGCAATCTTATTATCATTATAAAATAATATATATCAGTAGCGTGTAGTGCTCGGTAGTTCTAGTGTTAAAGAAACGAGATATTGTTATAAGGGAATGGCAAATTTTTAGTCCTGTATCTACTCGCAGTCGAGCAACTACTAGCACAAGTAGCAAGAACGAAAACCAGACCGAGTCTCTTTTATAGTCTATCTTACACTTTTGTCTCGCCCACATTAGATCATTTTTTCAAATCCTTCTACAATTTTTTTTATTACACATTACCAAATTCTACGATATTACCTGTTTACTGCGGAGACGAGCAAAATGCAGGAGTACAAAGTGCATATTTCCTACTCTTAAGCATAAGAAATGTATAAATATGCAAAGTGTGTTATTATTTCGTTGGAGCACCTTCCAGACTCAGGCGGTATAGTTTTGCAAATTTCCACGCAAGGAAAACTTCTTCTGTGGTTCGTTTCCTCCGCAAAGAGGAACACCGGGTGCTAAGGAACTTCCGCGGCGTCCTATTAAAATGCAACACCTTGTCCGACGTGTTAAGGTTCGTTCACAATTAGCTGGCCTGAAAGAGCGGCTGATCCTGACGATTGTACGTGATGGTCCGTAAAGGATCCTATGCGGCGCGGCAGAGTCCAATACGGTAACGTTGCATTTGCCCGAGGAACGTGCAGTTTCCTTTGATTCCGTGGAAAAAATAGCAATCAGGACGCACAAGGGACTCTGATTGAAAGCGCCGATGCGCGAGATGAGCTTTTGTTTTCGCTGTTACACGCAGCACGATCGGCATATTAACTCCCGCCACGGCGCCGTGCCGGGTAACATCAAAGAATTATTTTCACCGTTGACAAACGTTAAACGGGCGCCAGGGAGAGGGCACTAATCGGTGACTCCTCCAGCACCCTCAACCCCGTGCCCGGCTAATTAAGACAGCCTCCGATCTTCGTCGTTCGTTTGCCTTTACGGTCCTCTCGACGCGACGCTCCGCCCGAGCAAATTCTTTCGAAGATCGTTAGAACTTGTAAAATATGCTGCAGACTTCTCGTTATATCGCACCGCGTTTATAGACCGTAAAGGGAGGTTCATTATCGATCTTAATGTCGGCAAGGTTCCCCGCGAAACGGGCTCACCTAAATTACGGCAACCGATAATTTTTCTCTCGTGTCGCTGTAGTGGATGTCGATCGGGCACACGTGCGACAGAAGTTATTTCTGTAGAGTCATCGAAACTTGAACAAGAGGACCGAACGCGAACTGCCTTTTAAGCTATTAATCATTTCTTTATTGATACTTCTTTCGGTGCCGAGGGAGCTCTGTTAACCTGAATTATTTCGCGTGTTTTGCTTCAGCTGTGATCTAATACTCGCACCTTCCAGCGTCGAAGCTGTTCATCTTTTAACGAGCTTGTTAAATAGAATTATTCACACCCGAACATCAGACAATAAGTTTCCTAATTTCCATAGAAAATTAGAATCGCGACGTAGATAGACAATTTTGAATGCAGTCCTTTCTTGCAATAAAAATTGTTATCAGAAAACTAGTTGGTATATTTTTGAATAGACAAGTGTATGAGTAAATGCTGTGCGGGCCTTAGTACACCTTCAGCATGGTTGATTTTGTGCTGAATGGAAATCATTCTTACAATCTTACATAATTCACTTTGTATCTTTAATTTATAATTAATATTAAACAGTTGTATTTTATATTAACCAAACGACTGGTTTCATATTATATCATTTTACAATTGTTGAAATTATAAAAATCACTTTGTTGTATTCAAGCACATATTATATAATAAAAGTCACGAATAATCTAAATAAATTCAGTCTTGTTATTTTTACGAGCAATACATGTCAATCACATTCAGTGCTCGGTAGGTTTAGCGTTACTATGATTCGCAATTATTCTGTTCGAGCAATTTTCATATCGAAAAGATGAACTGGAGGTTCAGAGGACAAGTAGTTACGTTATGATCGGAAAGCGATAAAGTTTCCACGAAAATCTTACGATTGCTTCAGCCTTGGCGAAAGGGGAAGCAGAAAAGTTGCATGAAAAACGACGATACTTCGGCAAAGTTTCATTCTCGGCACTGCAAACTTATATCCTCCTCGTGGATAGGCGTCCGAGTCCTGTCCGCCAGCAAAAGCGATGCTCGATTCTTTCGAAATCTTGCTGTGGTTGTAAGAAAATACAATCCAAATAATTGTGCGGCGAGAACGCGTTGCACACAATCTGTTAATAAATATTTTCATCATCGAAACAAATACAAATAAATAAGTAAATAAATTTAATGAATATGGCTTCTTTATTGAAAACGTCTGTAGAGTCTAATACAACGTTTAATATATCGCCTGTATTGTAAATTCCTCCTAGATACAGGATTTTTCACATAAATACGACAATAGTGACTATTGGAAAGTAAAAAAAAAAATATAATTTATTACCTGTATACATGAAAGAAAGTTCCCTTCATTTTTTTTACTCGAACCCGAACTTTCTCGCACATTTTTTAAAATCAAACTCATGCAATTTCATAATAACTGATATTTTTCGAAAACTATGCGTGATAGAGCAATTTTTCTTCCGGATTTGATTTTCGAATGAGAAACCCTGTAAGCATCGCTCAGTGAATGTTGCAAAACATGAAAAAAGTTTTAATTTGTAGGATTGTGTAATTCATGTCAAATCTCAAAGTTAACACTGTGACTGAAAGTAAAACTTTTTTTTTGTATATAGTCACCATTGTGCTTTAGATGTTCATTCTTTTTCTTTTACAAGTTTTTTTTTTTGACAGTTTCGAACTTATAACAGGTGTGCTTTTATTTTGTTTTGTAGGCAATACACTTTAGGTTGATTTGGCGAACGAAATTAAATTCGAAATTAAATATAAAATGGAGAATGGTTTCATGCATGTAAATCATTAAAAAAAAGATCAGTCTTCAAAAATGTTTTAATTGGATTGTGCCACCTTTGAACTGTATTTCCTGACAATTTCATTGAACCATTTATAAATTGATAAAAACATGGCTGCGAACGTGCAATAAACAGCTGCCGAGTCCAGCGTAGCCCGTAGCTTTGTTGCAAATTGCACTGATCAATTTGATCACAAAGAACGCGTTTAAATTGGTTCTTATGCGTTTCCTGGCGTTTTCCATCGTTATTTACTGTAAAAAATTCGTTTCAAGGAATTCTTTGTAACATTTTCAATTGCATCAAGATTTCGCAACTGAAAATTGCATTATCTATAGAAAAAGATACATGTATTATGTTACGATGTATCGTTAGGTCTACTTCTCTGTACATTTCTTTAGGCATTTTAATATAGATTTAAAAAAGATTCATTTTTCTGTTAAAAAAATGTGGACTCTAGATGTCAGGCCCTGAGAGCACCTCCAAAAAAAACGTATTAAGTTTCGCAAGCGCCGCCATTTTGAATTTAAAAATTAAAAAAAATATTTGTGTAGATACGTTACAATACCTTTTAAATAGTATTTCAGCTTGATTTTACATAAAATTATTTTTCCATAAAAAATTATTTAATTCATCGTTGTTTTCAGGTCTGTTACTGTGGCTGTATCCCTTAAGTGTCCGTTATTTCTCCCACCCCTCTCCGACAGCCTGACATTTCCGTCATAAATTCTAACGCGGCGCGTCGCGTTGCCAGTTTCGGACCATCTGTGTTTGCGTTGATCGTGCGCGATCGAGCTGCCGAAAATGTCAGCGATCCATCAACATCTTCCGGCGATCTTCGCGTTTTTTTTTCCAATCGCGAAGCAGGCTGTGCAAACGACAATTAGCCGATGTTCCATCAGCGCCGCGAGTCACGGCGATTTATCATCGTTTCGGCAACAATACTCCCAAGAAAACGGTTGTCCGATCAGGCTATATAATCACGATTAATAAGGTTGCCGGACACAAAGGTCGGAAGCATCGACGACAACGAGAGTCTGACAGAGGGGACCACTATGAAAACATTTCCGATATTCGCCGCGGTCCTGCTGGCCGCGTTTTCTACCATTTCCGAGATCCCGTGGGGAAGCTGCTATGTCATCCACGGAAATTCTGAGCATCTGAATCCGAATCAAGGGAACTCGGCTCTCTATGGCCGCGTAATTACGCCGGAGGAGCGAGCTACCAGCGCGGCTTACAACCACGCCTTTGACAAAGTTCTGCGACTCCTTCGGCAGAGCTTCGACCAGGTGAGTGCTCCGGCGCGACAATGCTCGCTAATTACTTCTCCTTTCGCGTTCTTAACCCGCGTCTCCTTAAAAACGAACACCCCGCAGGAACCATGGACCGAGACGCCTGGTTCCTCCTTTTTTTCGCACCTCCGACTTTTTAGCTGTCTCCTGACTCGGTTCCTACGATCACAATTTTGCAAATTGTCGCGTGAATACATTTTAAGTTCTCTAGAACGCTGAAGCAGCAAAAAAAAGATACGCGAATTTCCGGACTTTTTCATCGAACTTTTAGGCCGGAAACTTGTTTGCCCTAAATTTTATGTATAGTCTTATATACGTACGTATACCGTTTGGACTATGGATTTTCATGCGAAATAAAAATTTTCTTCATCGATTCTAAGAAATAGGAGTTAAGTAGAAATGTATTTGAAATGAATTTAATTATATTCTTTAATTCTTCTAATGTGCTTATAGTCTGGTATTTGACCTAGTCATTTTTATTGTAGATGCATAAAGTTCACTGTCCACTTATAATGCAGAATATTTTGAACGAAATTGAGGTGAATTGTCGTGTTTGATAGCGTCTAGGTTGAACCTGCTTGCAATAGTAAGATGTTCAAAATACAAATGTCCGGGGAATTTGTTGGAATTTTTGTATCATAACTGTAGATGAGTAGAGGAAATAAGTTGGTACCAGTGAAATGATATACTTTAAATAGTGAAAGTATGATGAAATTATTATAATTTGCCTATATAGGTAGTATTTAAAATACTTCTTAATAATTAAAATGGATAAAGGGAGGGGGGAGAGTGAGAGAGAGAGACAGAGAGAGAGAGAGAGAGAGAGAGAGAGAGAGAGAGAATCTGTAACGTTTGCCATTCATTTTCGTTTTAATAAGGTAGGTATATTGTTTAAAATCTTCATTACTTACAAGGAACCTTGCTATCACATACGATTTTGCTCAAACTTCGCCTTTAACATATTATTCCTTAGAGAAATCCAAGTATTTTATTTGGTATAATTTTTTCTGTGTCCACTAGTTTCCATCCTCTGAACCTGTTTTTCAGACCATACTGAAAATGCATGTGAAATATTTTTGGCTAAGTTATAAATGTATAAAGTTTCACCATAATTGCTAATTGACAGTTGAGTGATGTTTTTTAATCGACTACTGTTTCGTGAACAAAGAATTAATTAATGCAACGGAACTAAATACGCTGTCAACTACAGCAGACGAACGAAACTGCCTTGTTATACTTTAATAAGAATTGTGCACTGGAACTTGTGTTTGTACTTTTTTGAAATTTTGTACATCAATCGTGAAAAATCAGAAATTCAGTAAGAGGCTTTTTAATAATTTTAAGGAGCTGGAAATAGTATATCGATATTTTTAAATTCTTCCGATCATTCTACCATTTCAAATTGCGTCTATCCATTTACTATTCCCACAAATTCTCAAAATCTGCAGTCTATTTATACGCAACATTTTTTTGCAAATATATGTATACGCATATATACAGATCGAAATAATTCCTAACAAAATTAAAGAATGTAAAAAATGAGTTAAATTCTATCGCTGCGGTAATAATAACTAAAACTGATGGGCGTTTAATGCGTAATGCGCTATGAACTCTTCAAGTTTAGGACTTATTGTAACTTCGATTTTACAGAACAATATAGTTTGCGACCATAAGAACTTGTTAATCAGGTAAATAAAATCTGCCGGAAATAACGTTACCATTCCATAAACGGTATAATCCCTAGCATAATCCCCGTTCTAAGAGATAGGGGTAGTAACATTTTTTTAAGTATCCTATGAACCTCGCAGTGTACATAGATAATCACGTACTGGCTTCTTACGAGCGGTCCGCGCGATGTTATACACTTTTACGACAACTGATTGTATAAAATACTGTCGAGTAAAAAGTGCATAAAACGTAGCAGAATGCAAATTTCTATTTCATTATATTTTCCATAAATTAGTACACAGAAATGTGAAAGTTTACATAAAGCTTTGTTTGAAACTGTGTTTATATTATATAAAGCTTCGCTTTTTCTCACATAACATTTTGCAATATTTTTGATTAGTCCATTTTCCTTCTTTTTATCGAAAGAAGTGTAGTAAAAATCAGAAATTATATCAACTAGCAATATGTGAATGATACCACATAATGGCATATTCTATTTTTGCAAATATTTGAAAGACGTCTTATAATAAATTTTATAATTGTACAATGTAACTCTTACTGATATAGTAGTGGACAGAAACATTCTACTTACTTCCATAAACAGCATCCATTTTACACAATTGAAATTTAATAAGTCTTTTTTTTGGAAGTATACACTTTTAATTTTACACTTTCGCACCGTTCACGTCAACACGTCGTAATTCGTGTGTCCTATGAGTTATCTGTCAAAGTCACAGCGGGGAAATGCTACTGACGAGACCCTCCTATTCTTTGATGCAGAGCCGAACGTAGAAATGGACAGCGAAGCTCGAGAACTTCTTTATTTTTCATTATGATACCAAACACAATACAATTCGGATCATATTTACACTAATTTTTCGTTAATATAATTGTAATGAGAAGTAACTTTCATTTTTCATTACACAAGTAGAAGTCATCGGAAGTATATTATAGTTGGTACAATTTTCATTAGAAAAATGCCACGAATATGTTGGTGAACGTTCCATAAAAAAAGTAATGAGAAATAAAAAAGTTTTCTTATTGGATTAATAGTGGTCTCCTGGTCTCACACCGATATACCCGAAACTGTTCTGGCCTCTCACGGGGTATACCCCGCGGAAGTAGAGATAATTCCACAACACTTAACTCAGAAATTTCAACGATATATAACCCGGATTCACTGTAATTAATATAGGCACACTAATTGTGTCCCTTATTCCATAAATAATGAAACCTTTGTACTTCGGTTTTTCCATAAACACACTATTAGAGAATCTAAAATAGTACCTACCATATCCCCGACGAAAAATTCATTTGTGAGGTTTTGGGCACGATTTTACAATTTGGGAACACTGTGCGACGAGGGAGGGTTGAGGGAGAGAGGGAGAGGGAGAGGGAGAAAGTTAAAGATGAAAATACCTTTTCCAGAGATCGGGAGAAATGTCTAAGGACCTCGACGAATGGGTGGGGAATCTGAATAATTTAGTCGGCAAGTTATCCGCCGTTCTCGAGCCAGAGGAAAAAAATGAGGAGAACGCAGCGTCTAAATCGCATAAATTTAGTCGGAGATCGGTGGCACCGCTCGAGTCGCAGGGGAACGAGAAGAGCAGCAGCACAGACGTGCCCGATTCCGGATTTTCCAAACAACCCTTCAATCCAAACGGCAAACTTACCTCCGATCCGCGAAACGATTCCGCAGCCGTGTTTTCGCCGGTGAGACGCGACGAAAGTCAACATCCCGACTTCTACCCGCGGGGACAGGAAGTCAACGCAGCCGCAGCGAACTCCGATCGAGGATCGTTCCAACCGGGTCTGGAAAAAAAGCTGGAGGAGTTATTGGACAACATCCAATCTCGCTACGACAACAATAATTTGGTTTGTACATGATATCTCCTTTATACAGAGCGGAATACCTAAACGGGCCGCGTATCGTTTTGTATGCACTTCATATATTGGGTCACCTCTGATGGGGTATTCTAGTTTTCGAGGCCGTTTCTGCACGAACTTTTCGGAATTTTTAACGAAACAACTATTGTACCTTTTCAATTGGAATTTTCCACGCACATTTATTCTAATTTGAAGTACGCGTGTGCTTTTTTAAAAGTAAAAATAATCAAAATTACATGACTTATATATTTCGTTATCGAGCATGTTTTGAAAAAAATGAGTCGACGGGGTTACCATGATTTCGATCTTTTTAAACGATAAGATGGAGTTGTTCATTAATCAGTGTGAATATAGTTATGGTCCGAACGAAAAGAAATTGAAATTTTGATTATTTACAAATGGCTGCACTTTCAAGACAAATTTCCGAATTTTTTGTTATTATAGGCTTATAGCACTATAAACAATAAGAAAACATTGACAGATTTTAGTATTTTTCTTTCCAAAAACATGAAAAAAGTCGCATTACTTATCGGTCAGGCTGATACAAAAACCGGTTTTTAAATTCTAGTATATTTTTAAAAAATTGGTTTTGAAATTTTTTACAAAGAGACCAAATACACATAGGTAACCCTTGTGTAATATGGATATTCTGTTCCACAGAAATGTCGCCTTATGTAAATAACTTTATGCAATATCCAAAGGTCAAGGTTAGCTTTTCAAATTTTTAAAAATTGTTTCAATTGTTTGTCATAACACGGTACACATTTGCCCCTTCTGCTAACTGTGTCATACTATGCTGTACGAATTGTTACCCTAAATTTTGTAAGATGTGCTTCACTTCCTTCTTTAGATTTTTATGAGTTAGAAGTATGAACTATTCTGCCACTGTTTAGATAGAAAATTTAAGAGAAAATATCGTCGATTTTGAATCGATTGAAAAAAAAGATTTATGTGGAATTTCGTTCAACTTATGTTTGTTTATCCTTTAGTAGTAGACTACATAAAGATTTCTCATGTCTCATGAAATACTGGAGATATTCATGTAATCCCATTTGCGTCGCACTCCTTGTGTAGCAGGTATTTCAATGATTAATAGTCACTGAATTTACCGTATCTTTAGTGAAGCTCGCAGCGAGCTCTAATGCAGATTTAATTTTATTGTTTGCCGAGGAACACCATTTATTGTGGTAATGACATTCTACTTAAACCGTACTCTCTCGAATTAATCCATCCTAATGAAAGTTTACCGAAACGTGTGTAATGTAATAATTAGAAGGGAATATGGATCGATAATGTTGAGGAATTCATTATAAGATAGACAGTTTTCAGTTCGAGTAAACAATTCTGGAACGTTGTTAATTTATTACTTCTTTCTTCCTTCTGTTTCTTGCGAACCTTCTCGGTCGAAATGAATGTTTAAAAAATATACAATCAATCACTGAAATCAGAAACATCTATCAAACTTCAAAACTAAGAAAAAAAAACAAAAATTTTACTCTTTCTCTTTTACATATTTTTATTTATAAATTTTAACAACTCGTATGGATACACCTTGTTTATATATTACATGATACATTCATTCATTCCTTCATCTTTCTCTCATTTTACATTTACTAAAAACAGAAAATTATGAAAATTGCATGTTCTAGAGGGACACATTGATGTTCATAAGTTTTGTTGCTATGAATAGTGTTATCATTAAAAATGAGTATGATGAAAGATCTGCAGTCTAATAATTACGATGATAAACACGTTATTTGTTCGATCGAATAATTGTTGCCTGTGGTAATAGTAACAACAAAGTGTGTAGACGGATAAGGAGGTCAAAAGTGCCTCCAAACCAAATTGAATTTGCAATAGGCCATTCGATAGCTTATTCAAAGAAAACACTTTGTGCCAATTTTCATCCCTACATGTCGACATGGAGGTGGGGGGGGGGGGGGGTAGTAATACGGTAACAAAGAAAATTAGGTTTTTCCGTAATTCCTCTTACCCTTTCCAATTGAAAATCCTGAAAAAATCAGACATATTTTCGCTATTGAAATACACATCTATGTAATTTTTTCCGAATTTTTTGCTCCGAAACTGAATTTTAAAAGATAAAAGAAATTTTGAGACACCGATTTCTTGTAGAAGCTATGAGACACTAAGTTTATATTATTACAGTTTTAGCTTCTCGTTATAGTTGTTAACTTATTATTTTTTCAGATTTCTCAAACTCGAGGCACATAGTTAAAAAAATCGAAATGGCTCGATATTTGAGCTTTGTTAGTTAAATGTTGTAAGCAGCTGTTATACAATTTTTTTCGTTTCTCAATAATTTCATAAGAATTTTCCTGAAAGTTATGCTTATAACATGTGAATAGGAAGGTACAGAGAATATTTAAGCATACTGAAAAACGTATCCACTTGCCCCCCCCCCCCTGTAATTTGAAACAGGCGGTATGCTCGACCGTGTGTAAAGATGCTCAATTTCTGAAATTAATTTCGACAGCTGAATCTGTTGCCGATTCCACACCTGGAGAATATCGGGCTAGGTCTTCCAGGCCAGCCGATTAGACGGATTCTCCATCCGATATTCGAGCGGCTGGCTGATAGAACGAAGCCTACCGAGACGGATCAACCGTTGGGCCTTCGGTTCCCCAGGAAATTGTTCGCTGATAGAAGAAGCTTGCTAGACACCTCCAGCGAAAATAGAGAGACAGGTGGAATCGGAGTCCACAAGGCGGTGAAGCTGGGTCCGTTATCCGTAAACTTCGACGTGGGACGATCTTGATCCCTTCTAAGTTCCCACGAATCATTGCCACGTACGAAAAACACAACAACATATAAGTGGATCCAAAATGTAATTCAACACCGAGTTTCTGATTCTCGAGAATTTGTCGATATTTAAACGGTTGTAATTTCGTAAAAAATAATCGTACAGCAACAAACCCGGACTCCTTTTAAAGCTTCATGAGTCTACCTTCGCGCACTGTTATGCTTGAAGATTGAGGTCCTTCTCGTTACAACGAGTAAATAATCGTCGTACGATTATTCTACACTGTTTTATGGAAACACGGTTGTACTCTAAAGTTGACTGTACACTTTTTCTTCAAACTTCAATGAAACCTCTAAAAAAGGCTAGTTTTTTGTGTCGTTGAAGGCTTCAATCTTAAAGTCTAGATTGGTTCGCAAGAAAAATGTTTCAACATTTTCAGAGACGCTTCAGTTGCACTTTCGCGAGAAAATACGCCTCGAGTTTTCCACCTGTCACGTCGTGCGAAATTGTCTCAGGAAAACTGAACGATGGCTCGTAAAAGTAGAAGCTTCGAGCTTTAAATTGAGACCAGGTTCATTATTGTACTATCGTTTGTAACGAAATTATTTGTAACAACTTGAATATCGACGGTTTCTCGAGAATGGAGACTTCAGTGTTCAAACAGTATTTGGATTCGGTGTGTACTCGTGCGTATTTCATGTTCGACTCTGCTGCAGGCGAGTTCGTTTGGTAAAAATAAATGTATCGGCAAACTAGAAAACTCCATCGACATCCCCCCTTTTTTTTTCTTTCGTCTTAACTCCTGAGAATAAGTAAACTGTCAGGCGGATCGACGTACCGGACGCCGCGCACAGAGAGGAAAAAACAGAAAAACGAAACAAGAACCGAGGATCCATAGCGACCCGGTCGGGGCTTAAGCCATCTCGCGAACAGAGACGGTCCCAGGAATAAAACCATGGAGACTCGAGAGATGTTTTCCCCGGGGATGGATCGAATCGATCGCCGGGGAAAGGAATCGCCCCGGTTATTACACGGCTCGTCAATCGTCCGTGTCGATTCGCTGACAACTGAGATGTCGCAGAAATAAAACCCCGCCGATCGATGATTCTGCGTACAGAGCACGGGAATCGTTAACGCTTATTACGATTGATGATCGGGACGCCGCTAATCGCACACGCGATTCTGCAACTAAACAATGCCTCGGCTTTCGAGCACGATTTAAAACGTCCGGTATTAATTAACCAGATGGTTTACCGTCCTTAATTAACCGTATCCCCATGCGTATTTGCAGAACAAACGTAAAACGCGTTAATAACAGAACACACCCGCAAAACCTCGAACGCACACTGATTTATTATAGTTCAACGGATTCTTCACGCGCGGGATTCGAATGAAATGAACCGGTGTGAGGGCTAATTAATCGTGCAGAGTTCATTATGTTCATTGTGATATGCGTTCGTTAAGCGACCCGTGTTTGATTTGGCGGGCTCGCGGATCATCCTGTTATTGTAGAAGTTATGGGTATTTTATATGAATTACAAGAAGGGGTTGAGTAATGAATTTATTTAGGTTGGACTTGTTTATAACATGGACTTCTGCAGCTGCAATTTTCTTTCGGCGAAATACGTACGATTTAATTATACAAACCTAGTTATCCAATCAGAAATAACAATTTGTTGATCCTTCTTATGATTCCTGTTTTCATGAAGATTAGCGAAAATTTGGAAACTTAAAGATCAGTATTTTATAAACAAATTTTATCTGAGTCAAGTGGCACTATAATTTCCGCTAAAAGTTATGTATTTTAACTCCAGATCCCATATTTTCTTTCGACTTAAGATAGTCCGATTTTAGTATGTTTTCTTCATTTTATGAAATTGAGCGTATTTACAGTGTACAAATTGTTATGAGCAGGTGGAAATATTGTACAAATATAGCTCTTATCTTTATAAATATTATTATATTAGAGTAGTGTAAAATATTTCTTAATAACTTTTTATAGTAATGATAAACAAATTTTTTTATGAAAGATTACAATTTATGTAAGTTTGGCACGAAAGTAGCTCCAAGCAGTTCCGATATTTAAATTGTATGAATTGGAACAGTAAAAAGAAAGTGTAGCTTTCACATTCAATGTAAAAATTTGCTAACACAAAAATTAATTCACCATAAATTCGTGTTTGAAACAGAACTTAATTTTTAGTTACACTCTAATTACAGCTACTTTATTGTAGCAGTTTCTTTACTCGCGAACAATATAAAATCATTGTCAAATGCCATAGATGTATTATTATAAGTGCAATACTAATTTTATGTGTGACCAAACTTCAACTAACAATAAGCAGTAGTTTCGAAGTATTCATAATAATTCGATCACTATCCGTATACTATCCTTGAATTCTGAACACTAAACTACTAAATCTACCACGGCCGGTCTAATTGACCTCTTCTTTCTGCATACAATTTCGTACATACAATACGATCACATCGTTATTTATCTTTACGACTTTTCTTAAAGTATGTATACACTGTATTTTTCAGTATTTATTTATCGTTTCATTTTTTCCCAAGAAATAGTTGTAGCCTGTCCTACCGACTGACAATTTGACCGCAAGAGATAATATGGTTTTTAAATATCTCTTCTAAATCTAAACAATCAGTACAAAAGAAAGGCTATTCTCAATGTGGCATGACCAACTCAAAATAAATGAGCCGCCTTATTGAATGAGACGCTATCAAGTTACGCACGTTTCATAGCAAATACATCTAAACCGCAATGGTGAAAGATACAATTTTGTAAATCGAGGAGAGAGCATCGCATTAACTATAATTCAAATTATATAAAAATAATCGTCATTTTATGGAATTCATTCAGCAACAAATTGACTATTACCTACGTTTAATTATATTAACAATAACTTTTTTTAAGGACTGGCCACTGGACATGGAATATACTCAGCTCATACGTGAAAAGCGTGCACTCTCCGTATTCACAGATGGTAGTAAAAGTAAGGACGCCACAGTAGTTGGAACAGCCTGTGTATGTCACAGCCTGAATTTATCAGTACTGAGAAGCATAAATAGGAATGCATCCATATTTACAGCTGAGTGTATCGCACTTATGGATTCTGTGGACGTTACCTTCAATAACAAAGATCAACGTTACATTATATTTTCTGATTCCTTAAGCTGTCTGACATCCCTTAGATATCTCTCCACTAATATCAGCCTTAACCCTTTTTTTCCGTGAGGAAATGCTTTGTGCATACCCCGACTCCCTGGGGGAAGCCGGGGTTATGTGGGGCTACCCCGAAGGGCTACCCACTAAAACCTCACGCCCACCTAAGCTACACGGGAGGTGCCTGGATCACGCGAGTACTCAACAGGACACCCCCCAGCTATCATCACACCCCGGGGGAGGGGTTAGCCTCCCCCACTGCCTACGCTGTAAGACCCCCGGCGGAGGGACCCGCCCGGTATCCCCATCCCTGGAGCCTTCGGATTGGGCTTCCCGAGCCCCAGCTCGGTCCACCCACAGCTCCCGGAATCTTCGTGCCCCGTTCGGAGCCGGTGTCCCGAAGGAACCAGCCCCGGCCAGGACAGGAAGACGCCGCCACCGGAAGGAAGGGCCGTCGGAGGCGCGATCCGGCACGCCCCGACTCTTCCTTTCCCCAAACCCCCCACGGATCCCCCTCCCCCATCGGGGAGGGACGGCCCCCCCCCCACATTAGCAAACTAACCCGGGGGGTGTCTGCCTATCACGGGGGGTGCCATGCTCCCCCCGGGGCCCGGGTCAGCTCGCACCCCGGGCCCGCCTTAACCCTTACATACTTACTATCAAGAATCAAATTTGTGAACACCGCACAAAATATCCTGATTCCAATGAAATTCAATTTTACTGGATACCGTCCCACCTGGGTATTTATGGTAATGAAAATGCTGACGAATTAGCCAATATTGCCAGGAACAGTGCTGGTCCAGATAGCTCTCTCAAAATACGGTATACTGATTTTAGGGAGATCTCTAAATTGCGTGCTTTCAATAACACCAATGAATATATTGTTACTGAAGGCCGATTGAAGGACAGAAATTATTTTGAACAATTTCACGACGAAAGAAGGAAACCCTGGTATACGAGGACAAATTTATCTCGAGAAATCATTGTAACCATTAACAGAATTATATCTGGTCATTATACTCTTAACTTCTTTCTAGCTAACATCAATGTGGTAAATAACCCTGGCTGTTCATGTGGTCGTGAGACACAGGATATTGATCACGTCTTATGGCAATGTCCTCTACATGACACTCACAGATTGAAATTTATATATAACCTGAGATTAGGGGTTTTTGTCTTCCCTTATCGTGTAAGGTACTATTCCACAGACCTACAAACACTGTATGCAAGATCTTATGTTTCTTCCTGGAAGATTGTGGATTGTGTATGTAATGTCACTATCACGTCCATTACCAATTAAGCGACTCCAACTGAGATGTACCTATTACGTTACCTCCACATTAGTATAAAGTTATTATTGTAATATTATGTATGTAATACAGGCTGCAGAATAACTTCTTATCGGAGGTTACAACTGTACAATAAAGAAAACAAAAGGAATTGGTATACAAGAAGTGTCGGTAGATTTAGTGTTGAAAACAGTTTTGAATTACGTTATGGTCATTTTTAGCAGCACCTCGGAGTTGCCATTCGACTGCAAAGAGTGAAACACGCCTCGAAACTACTAAATCACGTTGATTTTGAAAGGACAGAGCGTGATCGATATAACGCATGAATTTTTAACGTGGCCGGTTTAATTATCCGAGGATATCCGCGCAGGCTTCGCCCGTAAAATCGAGGTCCTATTGCAATGAGAAATTATGGATTAGGAAACGTACAGGAAGAACGGTGAAGAAACACCGATAGAATTTCCGAATCCAGGTTCTTCGACGGAACCGGGTGGCATATTTGTTTGTTTCTCACCGCGAGGAATTGCATTCGACGAATTACACGGGTCCCGTGCCGCCTGTACAGTACTAGGACCGTAACTCCGTGAGGCAAAGTTGACATGTCGAGTTACTCGCATTATAGTGTCTTCGCGAGTGGAGCATTGCCGCGGTGATCTCGAATTACTTCGATCCCGTTGGCCGAGGGGAAAAATCAAGACGCGAAAGATACTACCGGCTCGTAAAAGCCGAAGCACCGAGCTCGATTTCTCCCTTCGCGAATCGATGCCAGCAGCCAACGGAAATCACTTAATTTCCAGAGACCGACCGCGTAATCGTCGATACTTTTACGCACAGGCTTTTATTGGCTGACCCGTGAAACAACTCCGCGGAGCTCTGGCTATCCAGAAGAGAACGGAACAGGAAAAAAAGAGGACCGAGCAGATATGTAGCTCCGAGTAGCTACGTCCAGTCGAGTATATGTGTAGCATCGCCGCGTAAACGTGCTCCGCGCGTGCTCTGCGCGTGCTCCCAATGCTGGAGATTTACCGGGACGGCAGCTGGACCTTTTGCAATTTGTTTCTTAAGGAAAATGTGGCTGGCACGAGGCTAGCATACCGCCACGTGGACATTTGGAAACTGCGAAAACGATAAAACATGTGGTTGCATACGCACAATATAAAGTATCAAGAGTGTACATTGTCGGCGAACCCGCCCAGTCTGTAAAACAAGATAATCAGCTGTTATAAGAGGACAGTAGAATTGAAATGCCATCGTACTTATTATTAACACGTCGAACGCGCCACGGTCGTCATTGTAATCCGATACTATGGACTCACTTAAAAATGATTCTCAGAAAAATTGACAAAATGTTTTCAATCGGTCTGCTAATAACAAAGTCGCGTTCCGTGATTCACCCTGTATGCATAATAGATTTAAACATTTATTTTGGGAGGCGTTCCAGGGCTTGTCAGCATCGGCTGTATGTATGTATCTACAAAAAAAAAGCAAATGAAATGTTCGCATCTCGTGAAAACCTATACCGAAAACGTCAAACCGGCGTCACTGCGCGCCCGATTGGTCCCCCAAAAAAAAAATCGAACTTCTGCCGGTATGTACCGACAGTTGTTCGTAAACGTCGAGTTGGTTCGACGGCGGTAGCAGCCATTCCGTCGCGGAAACTCGCGAAAATCTCATTGGGAGCGAGACGAATGGGTTCTCTTCCGTTTCAAGCTGGCGTGACACTCGTCTACGGCAGCCTGAACATCCAGTAAATTGCATGCGTGTTCCGGCGGACGTGTACGAATTATGTGGCGAAAGTAGCACGCGAGGGTTGCTTGGTCGAAAGGAAAAATGGGGAAGGGGGGCAGAGAGGCGGGACAGTGGTAGAAGGAAGGGAGGTTCGGATAGAAAGCCGGGCAGAGGGTAGAAAAATAACGGGCGGCCGGAATTGTGCAAGGTCGCGCGAACCTCGGACGCTGTCGGCGCGGAAGAAACTGCGAGAGAGCACCGTTCGGACGAACAGAAGCGGAAACTCCGCGTAGCACGGCGAACGATAAAGGGGTGGTCACCCTCTGCCAGTGGCACGTTACCAACGGAACCGCTCGCATAAATCGTATTCGTCCCTGTTCGACGGTTACCGTGTAACCTGCCCCCCCCCTCTCGCCGCGATTGTATGCGCAGCCCTGATTTTCCAGAGGGAACGTTCCCGTCGAACACATGCACGCACCATCAACGCTTGTCTTGGTCCGATCTGCCGCATAAATCGCCGGACGCTGCTCCTATTCCGCGCTAACCTCTACAAGAATAATTTCCTGACTCCTCGCTTTTACGCCCTCGGCCGCTATTTACCTTTCGACGACGTATTTCAGTGTTCATCGAGATCGAACCTGAAGAATTATCCGGCCTGGGACGAACCAGGCTATCTGATTTTGACCACAGCGAATCGTAAATGCTGTGGGACTTCGTTTATCTCAATCATCGTTGTCACAATGCACTCAATGCTCAAGTTGTCACAGCATCCCGTTAAGAAGTCCTTTATTAAGACAGTGATCGCTGACTCGGCGACCACAAAAATCAAAGTAATTTATTTAATAAAAGGAAGACCGGGGAGTATAGATTTATAACGTTAATTAGTAATAATAATAGTCATTATTTATTCAGCCTTTCGGCTGAGAATTTAGTTTTACAATATTACACATTCACCCGCTTCTATTTCTTCCCCTTTCTTCTGTTCGTAATTACCTTATCCATCTACTCCTACGTACTCTATTTATCAGGCACCAAAAATAACAGTTATTCTAAAATTTTCTACGATAAAAATCATTGATAAAAAGTTGATTATTGTCGAGATGTAAGATAATCTACACAAAATAGAAAGAAAAATTCGCAGAACAAAATGATTAAAAAATATCAATTTTTATACTGTTTCGATTGTTAAAGCAGTTACCTAATGAAAGAAGTCACTCATAACAGTTATCAATGAGAGAATTTTTTCAACTGGGAAAATCGGAAATATAGACTCCTGTATTCATTGAAACTAGCGTGGATAATTCACGCTGTACCCGCAACTCAGGTTAGCGTACAACGAACCTTTTCTGCTCTAAAATGAACGTTATATGATTTGCGGGGTAATTTGTCAGGAGAAAAGTTTGAAAAACTCATATTTGTCACATTGAATTTTGATTGTAGCAATTAATTTTATGATAAAAAAATGTATTACATAATCGATTGTCTACCATTTGAAAGTTGTACTATTTAATAATAACTATTACAAATTTCCTTCATCAATAACTGTTGTGAGCTATCGAGAGGAACTTCTTTCACTGATAACTGTTATGAGCGACCGAAATAAATTTCTCTCATTGATAACTGTTATAAGTGATCGACATGAATTTTTCTCAACGATAACATTTACCATCAAGAGAAAAATTTTCGGTTACTTATAATCGTTATGTGTAACCAATACGATTTTAGTAGATGAAATACTTGTTATTCCATGCCTTTTTTTCTTTTTGGTTATAACAGTTATGATCCCTGCTACTTATTGCACACTTTATTATTCTTTGGGTTTTCCTCCTTCCTTTCTTCCCTCCTCTTTTGCAGCTAATCTGTAATCTTCAATCTGTTCTTCATTATGTCTTGCTTTCCACTCACTGCTTCTCCTACACTAATACCTCTGCCGGCTTCTTTGCCTTATTAGATGTTCTGAATTGTCGAATCTGTCACAATATTTCTGCCAGCTTTCCAGGTTTCCACAACGTTCCTGGGTTATTAGTTTCTGTTCGCTTCCTTCCTTGTTTAAATATTAGAGTAGACTTGTGATTCGGTACGTATTTGTACCTGCTGCATATTGTGTCCTGATTGTTCTATTTCATTGTACTACGTCTTCTGAATTAGGTCGTCCCATAAGTTCGTGCCGTGAATATGTTTATATTATTTACCATTGAAAAGTATTTTAATGAAAAAACGCAGAAATTTTATATCGACGATATGATGTCTTTGCCAAAAAGGTCAGAAGAGGTTGTGGAATGAAAGGATGATTACATATTTTATTTTTCGAATTTAAATGGTACAAGAGTAAACGGCACGAACTTATGGGACGACCTAATATTTTTCTACATCCCTATATCCTTCTCCTCTTATTTCCAGCACGCCTGCTTCATTATAATGTTAATTACACCCTTAAACCTTTTGCATTATGCAGATCCCAACGGAATTTGACACAGCCAATCCATCAACGTGCAAATCAACTTTGAACCTCTTGCACTAGAGTATCGAGTCAGACTTGTCATGCAGATTTCGAACAGAACTGAATATTTATTTTATTAATCCCTTTTAAACCAAAATGAAACACTATTTTGTTGTTGATATGTCGGAAATGGAGAACATATTCAATAGATATAATTTTTCTTTTTCCAGAGAATTATGTACGACGACGAAATTTTAACCACTGCAACTGTAAAATAAATCGCAGTGCAAGTGGCTAGCACATTGATCGTCAACTTAGCGATCACAAAAATTTGCTACAATCAAAGCAATTTCTTTAATAAATTGAAGACCGAGGAGTACATATATATAATGTTAGTTACTCTGCGAAACTTTTTGTATTTCGCAGGCTTCTTTGATACACTCAATCGGTCAGCATGGAATCTGACGCTTAAATATTGTATTGTATAAGTGGAGTCCTACAGTACCGTTAAGAACAGCACCATAGCGATCGTCTTCTGTTTATGCCATGCTTATGGGAAATCTGTTTGATCAAGTACTAGGAATGCTACTAGCCCTTTGCAATTCCACCAGCCTCGGCATTGTGGTCGTTCAAGGTCCCACGAGTCTTTGCGTTGCGGTGACACTGCCTGGGATACCCTCACGGGGCTCATTGTACAACACCTTGCAGGACCTGCTCGATCCGTCATTGATCCCTATACAGGGTGTCTCATTTGAAATTTTACACTCCATTATCTTCCGAAATACTCGTTATCCAAATACACTTCTCGCCAAAAAGATAACACGCGCTTGCTTTCTTAGCTCTTGATGATATCCTAGTTCTTCGCGATTTCAAGTGGCTTATGGGATTATGTTCCTTCGAAGAATTAACCTTTGGCTTGAAATTACAAATAAAATTACAAAGAAATAATAATAATTTCTTTAAATTCTAATTTTTTAGTATTTCGAAGCACTAATCAGTTCAAATCATTAACTAGCATCAGGTTCAGTGAAAAGGTCAATGCTGATCTCAAAGAAATAGATCAACAATATATAAAGCAAAATTGATGTTTAAAGATTTGAATACATCTGGGCACAGCTGTTATGAAATTGTAAAAAAATTCGCCTTATGAGAGTTACTGACATTGAAAATTTATCGTATTTAAAAAATCTCATGACATCGTTTGTATTTTTAACAAATCTTTTAGAGTAATTATAGATTCTTCTATCTTACAATCTTCAAGGACTCTGACTCTATAGAATCCTAGAATCTTTTAGCTGTATTCTCGACGATCTCAGAATCTCTTCTTCAAAAAGAAACTTCCCAAGTGGATGAACCTTTAATCTCTTACGTGTCCGATCACCTAGCAACCATCTTGAAGTTGATGCAGTGCAGTCTCGAATTAATTCGTAAGAAACATCCGTGGTTATCTATCCCGCCACGGTACCACGACCTGGATTGTTTAACTTGAGATGCCAGCTGGGTAACCACATCACAAGATACCAATATCATCATTATGTGCTAGACAAGTACAATACTGAATACAATTAACTTAGGTTAGACAATCACAGCAGCTATTAAATTATTTCAGCACTTTATCCGATGTACCCAGAAGGTGGTGGTTCTTTGGCCAAAGTAGCCCTGATTAAGAATACATTATTAACCCATGACATTTTTTTAGTCACCTTTTCGCATAAATCGACACCAATGGCAGCAATAACATGATTAATATTGGTTTTCAACTTATCTAGCGTTGTCGGCTTATTGAAATAAATCAACGATTTCACATAACCCCAGAGAAAGTAATCTAAAGGCGTTATGTACAAACAACATTATTTTTCATAGAAATTTTAACAATTTCTACACGCTGCTATTGGATAAAATGTCAACCAATACTCAACTCACATAAAAAATCTGAAAAGAGAGACGAAAGAATATGGCTATAGTAAACTGTTAAAGATCTATAGTCCTATTTTGATAACTCTGTAGAAACGTGCAATTATAGAAGCTAGGAATCGAAGGATAATAATATCCACTCATGTAGGAAACACTTGTCAACCTATGCATACAGAAATAAACCTCCACAGAGGTTTCAGAAATATAAAGAAAAGATTGCAAGTATTATTTATCTCAAAAATATGATTTAAACATAAATAAACACCCAAATGAATCTAAAAATCTCCAGACATCCGTTTTTTGAGGATTGAATCTCGAAGAAACATAAAGTTTAATGTAGATCGTCGGGAATTTTCATCCAAGAAAGCAAGTTCCTAGATTAGACAGGGAACGGACGAGGTATAAGCAAAGTGAATCACGAACTTTTCTATCTCGCGAGTCGAAAATCCCTGTGTCGGCGCTTCACACATTAAATAAGAGAACGAGTTTACTTGAAACTTAAACTGTTGCAGCCCTTTGGAGGATTCTATTTCACTTTGGAAGAAACGGGAAGAGTTTGCACTGTAATGGATGTGTCTAGTGACTAACGAGACACCGAAAGATGAATTTTAAACAGAGTTACATCCCCGGAAACTCCGGGGAGTAGTTGATCGAGCGAGTCGCGAGACGCACCTCTTCAAACACGGATCGCCTTATTCTAATGTTTTCTCTGCTACATGAGGAGTAAACCTCCTGTTCCTGTATTTGCTCAATATTAGAATGGTCCTAGCGTAATGACGTAAGGGCGGCAGCGTCGAGGGGGTGACGCAACAAGACAACGACGACGACGACGACGAAGAAGAAGAAAAAGAAGAAGATGAAGCAAAGGCGAAACGTGTTTGCCGGTCCTGCGGGGCATTGTCTCGTAATGGTATGCGAAACTCTTTAGAAGTTGTTCCGGATTTGGGTCGCGCGACGAAACAGGCGTTGTGCGCTTTAAAGTCAACCGACTCGCGAAACCTTTTTTCGATTACGCCGGTCTTTATGCGGTGGAATCGAACCGTGCGGCGTATTCTCCCTATCAGACGCAGAACTTTTCGGACTTATGGCAATACTGAACTCCTCATAATCGTTCCGCGAGCCTCCGACACGCTCGTCACGGACAAAATGGATTTTCCATCGGACAATGCAGCGCCCTGTTGAGACACAACGTGTCTCAAGAAATTCCTTGTTGAGACATCGATTTTGAATCTATAGTTACTTGGTGCTTATTAGTTTATTTTGATAAAATAAAATATAAAAGACTAACATATTGACTGCCACGTCGTAATAACGTAGTTGTATATGGAACTTCTTCTAATCTTACCTCAATTTTAAAGAACAAATACAATCTAATTGTCCTTGTTATATTGAGTTGACTGTAAACATATCTGAACAGTTTCAGAATGAAATATATTTTCTTTTAAGAGATTAATTTACAAAATACGTATTTCTGATAAAGGGATGTGAGATTTGAACTATTAATTTTTATCATAAATGCTTAACCTCTTAAGCAATGTACGCCACTATAGTGGCTTCCGTGGAAAGCATCAGTTGTACGGTAACGCCACTATAGCGGTTTTTGTGCCATCCGTGATCAAGCGCGCCGTCCCTGGGAGATAGAGTTGCAGACGAGTGCGCCGTGCGCAAGAGTTAAGCTCGGCATAGAATGTTTTAAAATGAAGACACGAGGGATCTATCATCCAGTTATGACCATTATTAAGACTTTACCTCTAATTTGAACACGCATTATCTATAATAACTCGCTCAGATACGAAGCCATAAACGGAGATCAGACACGTTCTCTCCGGTCACATTTTATGGACCAACATGAAACCCACCTCATTTTACAATTGCTAGATGTATCATATTTCAGGCTGGACAATGTCTCTGATATCGATTCGGCGTCGAATGACTCAGATTGTGTAACAATATTCTCGAAGGTTACTGAAAGCTTCGGTATCCTCGCGATGTCGAGACTGTCCACGGTAACTAAAATATCGAGAGGTATATTCAACCGCGGAAGGAACCCGAGCAACGAGCACGATGGCGTCACGAAGTGGAAAAAAATCGCGTTCAACCTGTCCGGGTTTAACAAATACGGTTTGTACTCCCATGATCTGATAGAGGAGGAATATCCCATAGTGAAGTCAGCCCTTCGACGGCTGCCGGTGGAGGTGCTGGACGCCCGAGCTTTTCGGTAGGTATTTTCGCGGAAATATGTTCCCTTGTCGAGATTGTTCCACATTTCGTTGACGAACTTCTGCGCGAATATTAATTTGCCGATAAACTAGACGCTGCGCTCGTGAACACGCTGGGAAACTATGTACGATAGTGATCACTTAAATTCGACTAAATTTGTTACACTTTAATTTCCACGACCCATCTCCACTCTTCCCCTATACCACTATAAGTGTCTCGAGCTCGGCGAAACCTTGTTTCGGTAGACAAGGAAAACGAATAAAACTATTAGAGGGAAGGAGACAGACGTAATTCAAAGATCTGTTGCGAGCTTAGACGGTATCATGAAATAAAGAAAAATTCAAATTCAGTCATTTTTGTCATACCTTTTCATACATATTACCATATCTCCTTGTTAAGAGTTTTCACTACTATTGTAGGGGTGAAATTACACTAATTATTATAGGGTTGAAAAGCTTAAACTTTAACTTTTATTTCCTCGGTTATTATTAGACAGCGTATTTTATGCATTTATGACAACAATGAGTAGGTGTAATTTAAAACAGTAAAAACATTAGAAGAATTTCAAAATACTATTATGTTATTTTCAACCTATTAAACATATTAAGAAAACAATTTTCATTTCGCTCCAGTTTGTTGCAATTTAGGCGGAAAATTTTTATTTTGTATAAGTCTAGTTACTATTTAAGATGTTTAGATGAAAAAAAAAACTTAAAATAAAGCTACAAACTAACTTTATTTTGGAAAATTTTTTCTCGGAAAATAAGTGAGACTACCTCAAATATGCAATGTTGAGATCTATAACGTATCCAAAAATCATAGAAATTGGAGGATATACAATAACTTTTTCAAATTATTTAACAATTTTCCACCCATTTGCCTATCTTTTATGCATAATAATATTTTTTTGAAAGGTGATTACTCAAAAGATTGCGAAAATTACCAGTCAACTACCCATAAAAAAAATCATTTCTTTTCAAAGGCAAAGTTTATGCTTTTCACCCTCATACAGTGAAGTCTTGATCTAATCCCAATTCTCGGGTCCGTGAGCACTGTGATATAGATAGTGTATGTGCTACTATCTCTTGTGACTTTATTTGTAAAGTAGTGAAAACACAGATCGGGTGGCCGATGGCGCAATAAAGACCGTCAATTAAACCGCTAAATACAGTACAAATTATATCGTGTTTAGTGTCATTTTAATAAGATAAATGCCACAAATAAGTTGGGTAAAGTCCCATAAAAAAATAATGAAAAATAAAGAAGTTTACGCGGCATGTTTACACTATTCAGCGACCTACAGAGCTTCTTGGCACCTGGCGGGGTGTGTCCCCCAGTGGAGGTAGCCGAACTGACTAATATCGTGTAGCTCCTTTCGCATTAGATCAAGACTTTGCTGTAGTACCTTTTAAACGAAGGGGTAGAGATCTGAAATTTTACAGAATAGTGTTTTAGTCAAAGAACACAGCTTAAGAGCCAAATAAAAATGAAAATTGGCCTGGGGGCCGATCGCATATGTTTATCCTGCTAGACCCTTTAAGTGATAATTTCCAGACTCATACGAGCGGTGCACTTAGACTTCCTGAAAACGTGGCTGCCCAGGAACGAATGGATTACGTACGAGGAGGACCTGGAATATCGCTACCTGGACCCATATGTGAAAGAAATCATCGCGGAAAGAACTGAGATTTACGAGTTCGGTTGCGTTAACTATAGCGAGAAAGACTGGCCGGTGGAGTAACTACAAAAAGGACGGTGAGATCCGCGCGTTTCCCATCGTCGCTTTGAAATATGCATGAGCGTGAACAAGAAGAGCCGAATGCTTAAAGAACGCTGAATAACCATGCGCGATTCGACGAGATTCGCGGGGACGCGACGCGTTTGTTACGATACGTGAGGAAATTAATTCTCTGCTGTACAAACAATGCTAACTAGATGCTAATGCTGCAGAAACCAATCGCGGATAGAGAGGTTCTTATTTCGATAGGGCTAGAGTCGGAGTCTGAACTATCAGACACTGAACATGCAAACATGTGTCGATGGAATTGGAACACTGCAATAAATGGAGATGCTGCAGCTAATGCTGATGCTAGTCTGTAATTTACCTGCTATTTATTCTTAAACAACGATTTCTTGTTCCCTCGTCTACATGGTTTTATCGTTGTAGTCAATTTCCTTCTTGTTCATTGTTCAATAATTGATTCTGTTTGCAAAAGTTAATTATTTACTGTTTGTATAAATAAAGTTTTCTTTAGATGCGGCAGTTTCTGAGATGATCGATTAAATATATTTCTCATTTCTTTGATTAGCAACAAAAATACGTATGGAATTGTTTTATGAGATGCAGTGTGCATATTAAAATTGTATATCGTTAAAAGCACGGAAGCTTGCAAGGGAAAAGTTGTTAAATTTCATTTACAATTAACTTGGTCTTTTACTCTTAACTTTGTGGCTACGTGTAATTCAAACACAGTTTTCGACCATAGAATTTCTATCTGTTAAACTTTTCATAAAACGCCAATAAAATTAAATTTCATCAAAGTCCTTCGGACGTTTATGGAGATCACTGTTTGCACCAACACCCGTAGCTTGGTAATACGAAACATCGTAATATCACGATTAACAAGTAACATTAACCAGCTCTGTAGGTAATTGTGTATATTAGTTTCCCTGAAGCGATAAAGAATCGTGCCGACATGATGGACCATTAGTTGTGCATCTGTTCTTGAAGGAAAAGCGTTTTTAATTTTCATTCCTCGCAAAAGTCTCTAAAGCGTGACCTAAATAATCAAATATCGTATCAAAGATAAATTATAATGTATTACGTTTGTACTACTTACTACAATTAAGTGTAACTTAATTGTCATAATAATTGTAATACTTACTGTAATTAAATAGTACATGTAACAGAGTAATTACAATTCAGTAAGTACGTCAAATATGACGTATAAATTTAATATAGAAACGAAATATAAAATATAATATGGATTATAAAGAATAAAATAAAATGAATAACATATAAAATAAACCTAAATAATATATATGCCACATGCAAATTTAAATAAATAAATAAGTTATTTTCAGAACAATAAAATAACATTTAAGAAAATAAATACAAAGAGATAATATATAAAGTAAAAACAAGTAATCTAATGCCACATGCAAATTTAAATAAATAAATGAGTTATTTTCAGAACAATAAAACAGAATAACAAAAATAAATAAGAAGGGAAACTCCCCCTAAATAGCAGAAAGAGAAAGGGAGAGAAGAGATGCAAAGGGAGTTCAGTAACCTATGCAGACAAGTTTGATGCGTTCAACGTCAGTGTCATAAGACTCTTTTCATCCTGGCACCCTTTTCGATCTCAGCTGGCATTGCCTTGGGGAAAGAGATACTTTCGAGGGTGGAAAGGCAGCCGAAACGTGAACGACAGCCGCGGTTTCAGTTCTTGACGGTAACTTCGTTACGCGGCAGCCTTAATTATGGGCCGTGCATTCAAGTAGCCGCTGCGAGCGCGCGGGGCAAGGATGTCACTCGAGATTTGAAAGTTGCTTCTTCGAGTGCATCGCGGTGTGGCCGGTGGCTTCAGGGAGCTCTTCAAAGTCTATCCTAACCTAGACAAATTTTCTTCGGTTCGCTGACGTTCAAACCTTCTACATGCTGTGGGTGCGGGCGCCTGCAGTCAGTTGTTTGTCTTTATAGGCATTTCGGTGCGTTTCAGCATCGTTACGAACGGAACAAAATATTTCTCCTGTTCTAAATGGTGTGTTTAATTAACGGTCAATTATCAATGTTCTCGATTCTCATTCGTATATTGAAATTGCAATCGTTGTGCCAGCGTCACTCACTACTTTTATTTTCAATGCTTGAGTTTGCGTACCATATTAATGTCAAGTGATTGTTTACAATCGTTTCGACTTTTTATGTTTGTTTGTTAATTCAGATTTTGTAGAAAAATAATGAAATTCCTTAATTGGAGTTTATTTTTTCATTTATGAATGTTGATCTTGATTTCTGTTGCTTCCTGTTCGTCATCACGTACACATTTACAAATACTCAGGTAGGTATCTCGTCATATTCGTAATTTACTGATATTATTGTCGTTGTACTTATTCCTGTTATATTATATTTATTATCGTTATAGTCGTCGCCATTAGTTCGGACAGTAGAACTATCGATATTACAGTTTTCCATTGATATTCGTTTTTAATTATTGAGAATTTCATTTATTTATTCATATTTACAATATAAATGGGATACTTTAGTTTGAGAAAGATAAAAATACATGAAGATACGAAGCTGTGATGTTTCGACTAGCAGTTCTTGAAGTTTGTTGATTATGCACATTATAGGTAATGAAGGCCACGATACCAACGATACAATTAATATTTTCAATTTCACCATTCCATTGATATTCTGATTCACTACCCATTCCAATACGAGCAACTGATAATCTTACCAAATTATAATTGTTGCACAACAACAATTAGAGGTGATAATTAAATTGGAGGTTCCTGTGTAAAATGTAATTTCCACCGATTGTTTTATGAAATTCGGAATGCAGATAAAGTTTAAAATAAAATTTATTTAAATTTATTTTAATAAATTATTTTAATAAATTATTTTAATAAAAAACTGATCCACACAAGCTTCAAATATTTTGGTTATGAAACGATTCAGTCGAGGTTTAAACATTTTTAATATATTTTCCGAAAGCGTTGAAAATCAAGGAGCAGAGAATAATTCTGATTAGCAGTTCTTGAATTTAAAATTCCGAATTCAACGATTCGTGAAGAAAATCTACTGCAATTTGAAACATTCTGCTACGTTATCTTCATAATTTTTGAGAATACCATCATTTCAACGTACTGAAACCCGTTTAAACGACCGGTACTTTACAATGAAAAACACGGACCGCGGAATCCCTATAAAAATAATTTAGTGCTAGCTTCTACGGGAATCCAACTAGTCAAAAATCAAATGCTCTGACCTGGAAAACGCAATTTTTCGTCGGGAAATTGCGCGAAAAAGAGCGGTCACTCACTGTTCCCCATGAGAGACCATAAAAAAGGGTATATTTTCGCGCGACTTGTTTTAATAGGTTTTACTCTCGCGTCGCGTGTGCTCATTTTTTTCGTCCTCGTGGTTCCTGGTTATAATGGTCGCGGAAGCTGGTAGCAACAGTTTTACGAGGCGACCGAAGTTGATCGTCGGAAGTCGACCGACACCTCGCGAAACTTCCCGACGAATATTTCAGCGGCTCGAAGAGACCCGCGAAACCGGCGGTGAATAATGGTCAGTGACGGTCGACATCCTAATCGCGGAGAATTTCAATTAGCCTGTCACGGGAAAAAAGTTCGCGGGTCCCCCGGCCGCTCGAATGAAATGGTGGCCGGTGCCACTCGGACTGAACGTATTATCAGGGGCATCGCGAACCATCCGGAAATTGAAATTACGTTAATTTTGGGAACACGTAAATAAGGCGTTTGATGTACGGCACACAGTGGGCAATTTGGACGAAATCGGATTCAAAATCAAAGAACTTTCGATAGAAATGAGGTATAACGATGAAATTTTTTTTAAATTGAAGCTGAAACTTTGTAGAATATGGGGAAAATAGGGAGATTATGGTATGAACGATTTGTAACCTTGAGAAAAATCGTTAAACGTGCACAATTTCAAGGAAATTGTGGCTTTCCAATACCACGCGCGGAAAAAATTTTTTTAACATGCTATATATCATTTCGCATAGATTTTTTCACGCTGATTTCAAATATGGTCTCAAAATGTCTCTGTGACCTCAAGATTTTGCAAAAAATAGATTTTTGTGACACAAACTTCTCATATATAAAACACAATAAAAATAATAATAATGAAGTATTTGAACGTTTCGAGTTACTTACGAAACATGAAGCACTTCGCATCTCATCACTCGACGTTTCGCTATCATTGCTACTGGGACTTTCTTCAAACTGTGTGTGGCTGTAATGTAGTAAAAATTAGATATCTATTCTCCATAATTATATTTTCATTTACAGAGGAAGTAAGGTAAGTATTTAATTTTTTTAACTCACGTATTTTCATCAATTCTTCATTTCTATCTACTTCATTTCTATCGAAAGTTCTTAGATTTTGAATCCGATTTCGTCCAAATTGCCCACTGTGCGGCACCGGGTGACGGGGCTTGTAGTACTTTCGACTCAATCCAGCTGGTAATATCGATTTTAATCGAGTCGAGACTATACTACGACTAATAGAAACTATACTACTATGTTTCTTTCTTCAACCCTTTGCCTTAATGACGCCTCAGAGACGTCATGCGTTCCGGAAATTAAACTTGATTGTTTTCAATTTTCTATCACAAATTAAGGCTGAACTTCATTTTCTAGGACCAAATATTTTTACTTTTCTTTTTATATAAATCCCGTATATAATGCTCTACATTATAATTACTGTTCGGTGACAGCTTAACCCAGGACAAAGTTTAATCGCTCTACTTTAAACATGCCTAACTTTTGAACCAGTGAATCCCTCCCAGTAGAATTTCGATTTTTGATATTTTCTCGTCAATGTCTATAGGATTATACAAAAAAAAGTTAAAAATTTTTGGTCCCAGGAGGTGAAGTTCACTCCAAATTCAGGTATGTAATAGCAATTTAACCATTTCCAATGGACTTCAAAGCTATATAAACCTTTTTATTTCCTGTCGATGCGTTAAGAGGGTCGGATGAATTTGTACTCAATAAATTGTTCAAACATGACAGTAATTTCATTGCAGAACATATTCCTTAGAAAACGCATCTTATGAATTAATTTATTTGTTTGTATCCACTTCGAACATCTAAAAATTTTGATTTTGATTCCCATTTTTCGAGAGGACTTACAATTAGCGTTATCGATTCTAAGTGATTCTATCCTAAAGCTAAGCTGGTCCTAAAGTAAACTGGTCTATAATTAAATTAATTTTACTAATTCAAACAGATCATTTCGCACACCTGTCCAAGAACACTTATACTTAAAGAAAATCCTCCAAAAATGTGATTTCTTGAAGGTTAAAACTAAACTTCTACCAGAATCGATTGTGAAGCGGTCAGAGCAGCTTGATAGAAGTTCTTTAGAGTAAGCATAGGACGAACTCATTAGAGCTTGATTACACGACTAGACGCGGGCGATCGTAGTTTGTACAGTGACAACGAATGCATCCGCCAATTCAGCCGATAATAAGAGGAGGTAATGTTAATTTCGCTTCTGTCGGATACTTAACAAGCGCCGTTTTCAACAACTAGAAGTTCGCCAAATGTTCCTCCGATAACTCGATCGTTTTAACGACGTCGCAACCCGATTCTCCCGAGCGTAGTTTCGATTCCATTTACCTCGTTTACCTCCCAGTTTTATTCAATTCGCCGTAGGCGGAACGAGCTTAAAATCGAGACAATGGCCGCATGATTCATCGCAATGTCTTCGTTGAGGACTTAGAAAATTAGATTCGAACGTTTTCGGTGTGCTGTTCGGTGGATTAGCGAGACCGAGTCTGCAGTTCTTCCTTTTTTCCCGTTTTGTAAACTATTTTGAATAGTCTGTGGATTATTTTGAAGATTCATATTTTATTGTAGAATTCTAAGGGAGCGACGATTAGCAGCATGTGCATATTTTGCTTATAGAGTAACGATAAGAATTGAATTGAATTTTCGAATGGTATAAGGGCCATATAAATGTCACTCAATTTTGACAGGAATTTTCTAGACGATTTTAGAATATATTTCCGTAGGAATTTTCGAACGTCCAAGACCTGAAGTATAAGAGGGAAAATTACAATTTATGATAGGTATACTTTTACTTTAGCGTTTTACTGTAGCATACAGTTCAGTTTATCCGTAATGTCCATGCATTATTATTCGCTTTTTGAAATTTGAAACTGAGAATCCATCGTCGTCCTCGAAGAATTAAACGAGAACGTGTAACGTCCCTCACTGAGCGCGTATCCGATTGGCTGCTCGAGAACTGCGCGCCCCGCCTCGAAAGCCCCGAGTTTCTTACTTATCGAGCGACCACTGTACGATTAATAAATGGTAGTAATATTGAATGTGCATACAAGCGAGCGGAAAGATCAGATATCCAATATTGTGCGAGCCAGATCCGTTTATGTAACCAGGAGACAGAGGATCAATAAAACTCTTTTCTGTATAAAAATTGTATACTTCCTATTTCGATATCTGTCGATGAAATATGGACGATCGTAAATAATGGGATTCAGTTCGAAGGAATCGGTCCCGCGAACATAAAGCCACGCATCGAACGGGGTGCACGTTTGCATTGGCACGTAATTAACGACGAACAGAAAAATGTGAATGATGGCAGCCGATAAGGCCGTGGCGGAGATTAAGAAGTAATCTGGCAAGATATTTAACTAATCCCGGGGATTCTTCTCGACGCGTAATCACTTCGCGGGGTAATTTTATCTTCTGTTCCGAGCGTAATTCCTCCCCCCTAATTAAGGTGCCGCGACTTCGGATGAATTTACAGGAGCACGGGGGTGACTTCGCGATGTATGCAAATGAACGGTGCCGGAAATACGGAGGAAGTTGTTCGTCTTAATAACACCGTCTGTTGTATAATGATCCGCCGCGAAGGATATAATAAAGGAGTTTATACATGGGGAACACTCATCCATTAGGCGGTCGGCGAAGTTTCGACTGTTTCGTCTTAAACTTGGTCCAAATGAATTGAATTTTTTTTTAGATGTTAGACCGATTAGTTTGCTAGACAATGAGCAAATAAAAATTTCTTTAGATTACAATTAGTTGGAATGATAAAAAAATTAAAAAATAATTTTTGATTTTTCAACTTTTTTATCTGAGCGTACAACGATACTTTAAGAAATGCGTTTTGTAGATTCCGGTAACTGACATGCATACTGAAAATTTCATTGAAATCGATGAACGTTGCCATGAGCTACACATGTTTAAAGATGATCACATAAGGGCAAAATTCCCTGGCAAGTTCGGAAATCTGCGATGTTCACCCTTAAGTTTTTATATTGAAACGTTTGTAGCTCATTGCAACGTTGACCGATTTCGATGAAATTTTCAGTATGAATATAAATTACCGCTAAAAGATGCATTTTTTATATTATCGCTACAGGTTCAGATAAAACAGTTGAAAAATTTTTTCATTTCAACTAATTGCAATCTACAGTAATTTTTGTTTACTCATTGTCTAGCAAACTAGTCGATCTAACACTAATATTATTGTTCCTGACTGTAGATCAGGGTGAACCTTAACTATACCCACTGAACATTTCTTTTCACGCCACCCCCCCCCCCTTGAATTGTTTAATTAATTACTGCTATCTTTTTCAAGCCTTAACAAATCCATGGAATCAAGGTTCGGTAAATTCTAGACCCACTAATTTGTATAAAATTTGCGACAATATACAGGGTGAGTCATTAAAAATTACCACTTGAAATAACTCATTATTTATTGACTTTATCGAAAAATGTTTAAAATTAAATTTAGTTCCATATTTCAAGGGCTTATATTTTCTGAGATCAACTGTAAAATTTTGTTTTGTTACTACATTATCCTGAAAGGGACGAACAGGTACGTGTGACCTTAATCGCGCAATAGAAAAGAAAAGGATTTAATGAACTTACAGTGGAAAATTTCAATAGCTAAATATTTTGTCGGATGTCCGAAGAAAATCGATGTTTCGTCCGCCCGCGCTAGTTGTCCTCGCCCGTCCTCGGGAGCCGCGCGATTTCTCTTTCCGCCCGAGACAAGAGGCTAATCAGATCCTCCCGGATTTTTACCTCGAGGGAAATTTATCTTCCTCCGAGGAGAAGTGCCCTTTTCGCCTGTTTTCCTTTTTCGGTGCCCACCTCCTTCATCTCCCCCTCCCCCTCCACCGTCCGTTTTAAAGGTCAATGCATATCTCGCAGGTCCGGCCGGCCGGCACAATATTACAACCCTGGTTTTGGTCCTAGCGATTACTAGCGGCAACCGTGTCAGACTTTGGAACCGAATTTCTTCTCTGGCCTCTCTCGAGAGCGTTGACAGTTCCCTACTATGCGTGGCAAAAAAAAGTGTTTTTAGGGGCTCCGTAGCCCCTTAGGTAAACTATCCGTATCTCTCCTTTACAACAGCATGGAAATAGGAAACGTTCCTGGCACTTAGTGAAACAGCATCACAGTACAGACCTAAACATTTCGGCGCAATGTTCGTCGAAATGTTCAGGTCTGTACTCTTCACAAGTCCTACCCGTTTGCGTTCGTGCGCACGGTCGATCCATCGCTGGTCGATTTTCCGACAGACATCAAAAGTCTCGTACAGATCTGAACATTTCGACAAACATTGCGCCGAAATGTTCAGGTCTGTACGAAGCTTTATATGTATTTTATCATACGTAAATTATACGTATAAAATTCTTCTTAAATAATTTATCATGTTATACGGAAATGTAATTTCTCAATGAAAATATATTAGAAACATCTTTGTTCTGCAAATTCTCCCACCGGTCTTCTACGATTCTTCCTGGTTGAAATTCCGTTTTTTAATTTGCGGAGCATCAAAAATTGCAAATATTGGGTACTCGAAACTGTTATAAAAACATATTAGATTGGAGTTAAAGTTCTGCCGTATTTTAAAGAAAACATTTGAATCAATTTATAAAAATACGTGTTTAATATTATTCAATGATATAATTTCCATTATTTGTAAGGACTTGTTGCCATCTTTCAGGTAACCTGTTCATTCTTGTTTCCCAATGACTCACTGGCAACATTTGTTTTTGATTTCCAAGAAAAATTACCTACTTATTTAAAATATGACAGAAGTTTCGAAAAACATAACAATAGATACTATTTTTACTAAGAAATTCCCGTGTTATTAATTTCATGATATTCGACGTAAGCTGTGGGTTATAGGAGTGGGCTAAGATATTAAATTGTTACCGCCCACTACTACACGATTGTAGGGGGTAACAAGACGCCATTTCGTATGGGTTCGAAGTGGTGACATTGTATTGACGCGAAACTTAGAAGAAGGTACCCCGCCAGGACTGCGATGACGTATCTAGATACGAATGCGCGGCCGATTGGTTCAGTGTGGAAGAGGTAGGCCTCGTTTCACACGCATTTTCGGCTGAATTCGAAATATTGGCTACAGCGATCGCACATACTGTGAAGCGTGACGACCTTCAACCTCAAAAATTGGGCCACAAGCCGCGGCAGAGATGGGGATAGGCCGTCCCCCGTCGCTGCTCTGTATGGAGCGGTTAATGACAGATCATTACTATTGAGATGGAAGTCGGCACAGTCGAACATCTGTTTACTGTAAAGTAATTTGTAGACCCTGACCTCTTCGACGAATGTAAAAATGCTACACCCGAGAAATTTAAGAAACGGTGACCACGATGAACTCTGAAATGTTCTAGTTAACAGCTTTTGAGATAAATAATTACGAATTGTTTCACCACACAGATTGTCATATGATATTCTTTCTTTTTCGTTAGGGTAGTAATAAATTGTTATTTTGTTTGTTGTAACGTTTAAATTCCTTAACAAGGTATTCCCCATCTATTCTATATTATATTCTATTCTATATTCTATTCTATGTTCTGGTTGATAGCTTTTTAAATAAATACAGCATGTTCCTTCTGTCTTCGTACTGCTCTGGCATTGAGCAGCGAACCCCTGGAGTTCTGGTAGCAGAGGACAAGCTGTGCCTTTGTTCCGAGCCTCTCGAATCCTCTCAAGTAGCTGTCCCGGACCCCAAAATGCTTATAAACTGGGAAAAAGCGGCAGGCTTGCCGGCCTGTAAGATATGCATTGACCTTAAACAGCTTGACGTGGATGGGATGTGGGCACGACGAAATATTCTTCGTTTAACGGGCGCGCCTGATCGTTAATTAGCGAGGAACGGCGTACCGATGTCGGGCTCTATCAACCGTGGGACGATCCTGTTACCGTCCGTCTATCGATATCAAGCAAATTCATCTATCTCGTTCCAATCTCGGACAAAGCATCGTCTCGCGTTAATCGATCGATTAATCTGCGAATACCGCGCCGGTTTCACCGGCGCATGGCGGTGCCTGCGGAGTAGTTTCTTGGTGAAACTTTGATGATACCCGTCGACCTGTGCAAGCGGGCCTAAAACGATGAGTTGTTGCCCCGTAGACCGAAGTCAAAGTACAAGTTGCCTTTCAGTAACGCGCGGCGCAACACAATTACGATCGCCCCCTGCTGCTCGCGAGGCCGTATCCTATTTGCAAATTAAATTCAGCATTGCCGTCGTGAAATGTACGGCTACACCGGTTACTTAGAGATACGTTCTGTAGCCAAACGGACAAGACACGTGGCCAAATGGCCGGACACTCGACCCACTGAACCGCTCGCCATTCGACAGTCGAGAATTGCTTGTTTAGTAGGGGCAGTTCTGCAAGTACCGGATGCATAACGTTTTCTTTTTTCAAATATGTAAAGTAGAGAGTTCGTGGGCACGGCGTGTATTTGTCCTGGAATTAATATGGAAATTAAGAGAAATCTGAACAATATAGGGTTTCTTAGTCCACTACGGAATGTATCGCTCTAAATGATGCTTTATATGTCGTTGTTAAAAATATGGATCGTAAATTCGCAATTTTTTCTGACTCATTAAGTGCCTTACAAAGCCTCATTAGCTGTAAAGTGAGAATCAGAAAAAACAGTATCATACTCGAGATAAAAAGGAAATATAATATTTTGTTAAAAAACAATCAGAACAGCAATGGTATTAAATTTTATTGGATGCCCTCCCATAAGGATATTAATGGTAATGAACTTGCGGACAGTCTAGCTAAATCAGCCACAGAAACCTGCACTGCCTCAACATTACCAATCCAATTTACTGACTTGTATGAGGAGTTCACGAGAAATGCGCATATACAAACCAAAAAGACTATAAAAGAGCAAGGCTGGTTGAAGGGGAAAATATTTTTTAACTAATATTATACTGGAAGGTCTAAGCCATGGTTTAAACACGAACGGCTCTCACGAGTATTTATTGTAACTATTAATCGGTGCAGAGCCGATCATTATAGTCTTAATGCGTCTCTATTTCGTGTAGGAATTGTTAGTGACCCGAAATGCGACTGCGGACATGGTAGCCAGGACATTGATCATATTGTTTGGCAATGTAGCCTCTTCGATTTACAGCGATCTGGGCTAATTCAGCAGTTGCGTGAAATTAACCTTCAGTTGCCCTTAAATTTGAAAATGTTGGTTGCCCGACCCAATATTGGGGCTTGTCTTCTTATTTTTAAGTTCTTGAAAAAATGTAAGCTGCGAATTTGATTTAATTTAGTGTGGACTGTGTATGTATGAATGGTTATATGCATGTATACTGTAAACTGTCTCGGTGCGGCAGAAATAGATCTCGACTGAGATCTGAAATGTCTAAATAAAAAAAAATGTAAAGTAGCCTAACGAAAGCCTAATATGAGACTCCTGCTCATCTCCGATACAGAAAATAAGAGTTGAGTGTATCATAGCTATCCTGCCCTGTTCCTTAACTAAGCATTTAACCTACATAAAAGTTCGTCTACCAAAGATATTGCTATTCTTTGTGCAAAATTCTCACAGCAAGCTTGAAATTATTAAGAAAAGATAAAAGTATAATCAAACTCGAATACAATGATTTCTCTGTATGTGTCGCCAAGTCCTAGGTGATAAACGTCGCAGAATTATCCTCTCTACCACGGGGTATATCCTGTGAGGGGCCACGGAGCTCGAGAGACCTCGAACGCCGAGGAATGTAAACGTAATACGGCTCGGGTATGTCACCTGGACGATACATGACGCTGGCAAGACCCGTGTTGTTGACATATATCAAGAATTCACTTTACTTTGTACCGTCGATCCGAAATGACCGGAAACGCGCGTCATCTCGACTCGCAGACAGGCGAGTCGCTCGAACAGCTTCGTATTCTTTCGGCTTCGGTATGCTCAGGGTGCCTGGGGGTGCATTCAGTTGACAGCTATCGTACGAGATGGTAACGAAAGTAACATGTATACGTAGCAGGTCAATTTTGATTCGGGCAACGTACGAATATACTGGCAACCAGAAAATCGTGTTTATTTTCCGCGAAAAATGAAATGCAAACATTGGTCGATGCCGGGACTCTGTGTGCCCGTGTTTATTCAACATTATATTTTTAATATGTCTCGGTTTCCAGCACGGTATAAATTCTCGCTGCGATCAAACCTGTTTGTCGACTTTTTCACTATATTGAGATGGAAATTGTGCCGCTGGGAAGGGGGAGAGAGCAGGAGAAGGAGGAGCCGCAAAACTTTCACGAGGAAATTCATTCGGTCCTGGACGCGCTGGATCCACCCTTAGGCTGCGCGGCATTGCTCTTCGCGACCAAGTTTCGCCCGGCATTTAATTTGAATAAATAGCCCTCGAAGAATGGGGATTTGGCTCCGCACGTACGAACTGTTGTCTCGAATAGGTCAACGTACACTTGCGGGACAACAGGGCCGAAATAATTAATTCCGGATCCCTGTCCGCCGGACTAACTGCCGGACCAAGTTTGCGCAAACAGACACCGCAATCGATTCCGCCGCTTGAAACATTATAGGCTTATTGTGCGGACAGAACCGAGGGACCTCGATACTCGGCTTTCCTTAAACGTTTGTGAGCAACAACTGTTTCTACCGAATTTTTCGTTGAGTTCAACCCTCCGCCGATCAGGCGGGGTTGAAATAAGGGAGAATTCTCCTCTAAAGCAGGGAATTGTTATCTATAGAAGGTTATTGTTTTATAGGTACGAAGATGCATCGAAAAACTAGAAAAATTCATTTTTTACCGCTATTACATCAAGTTGCATAGGTACAATTGTAATTTTATATTAAATTGGCATGCAGTGTAGCACTTGCGTCAATCGTTTGATCCTAAAAGGTAAACAAGTTTTCTAATCCCTTGCACTACTATTTATTTTGTGATTCTAATGATTAGAAATTCTTCATCGTTCAGAATTTCATATAAAAAAAACATAGTTTATACTTATTGTATGCCTATGTTTTTCTCCAAAGCATGTATATCAACTACAAGAAAAAATAGAATTTTATTTCGGTTTCAAGGAAATTAATAACATTCATATTTATTAGGCTCTGTTCAGTATCTTCATCAATATGTCTAATATTATAGGGAAAGGGGTTAAAGTTAGATAGTTTTTTGTATGGATTATAATAAAAATTTGATAAAAATAACGAAAATTTTACAAGCTTAAGAATTCACTTTTTCGAATTGAAAGATTGGGTTTATATGGATTAGAAAATTATTATAAACGAAGAAATGTATAAGGTATAAGGGACAAAATAACGGTTGGTGAAACATGATTAATGACTAAGTTATCCTGCAAGCCAATTTAAAAAATACATTTTGTACTAACTCTGCTACTTTCAAGCATCGTTGTTCTACAATCGACATAATTTTGTCACTTCAATGAATTTCAGAAAAAAAACTTTGGGAAAGCATTTTTAAGGTTCTATATTTCTAAAAACTACAATAAAAAATTGTCGGAACCAGTTACACGAGCTTTTTTGAAATATGCTAATAAGATATTTGTCTTTTTAAAAATAAATCTTTCATTTTTAAAAAATAAAGTTTTAGTTCATTTGGATCTGATCCGATGAAATACGATTTTAAAGTACGTTTTTATTCAAATTATGTGTTTTTGAATGCAAAAAAGTCGGGATAAAATGAACCCCACATAGTTCAGAACGGTGTATCTTTTCGCCAGAAGGCAAAGAAATGAATTAAAAGTTTTGAATAAGTGGAAGTTAATCCTCAATTATTCTATTGAATTTATGACTGCGTGATTGGAAGATTAATACTTTAGCCACCGGAAGACAATTAGTAGACTCTTCAACGATAGTATGACGTCTGAACGAACCTGAACAATCCGCTTTTAATTGAAAATCTTAAAGGAAGCTGTAAGATTATATTATTCGAGGCAATTTGTTAATCTACGAACAAAATTTCTGCTGAATAAAAATAGAAGAAATCTCATTATTAGACAGTCATTTATTCAAGTTAAATTAATAGATACTGACGATCATAAAAATAATTGGACACCATTATAATTGTTACTTCTACACATTACACTTGGAACAAATATAGAGTAAGCAACAGATCTATAGTGCAGTACAGTATACAGATTTTAGAAACAAGAAAACTCAAAGATTTTTTCATGTGTTCTTGATGGAGTTTTTACACATTCGACAGCTTAAATTAGGAGGGGAAGATTGTACTTATTTCGTAGGAAAAATTAAAAAAGAAACACGAAATCACGTCGAAAAATGGAGAAAGCACGGTCGTCAACGTTTTTCAAATTCAGAAAGTTGTAAGAGGAATTTTTGGGTGGACTTTTTAATGTATTCTAGATGGACTTTTTAAGCACTTGACGGTTTAAATTAAGGAGGGAAGATTGTACTTTACGATAAGTTAAAGGGAAACACGAAATCGCATCGAGAAATGTTGGAATTTTCCAAAAATTCCAATGAAACAAAAAATTGGAGGGGGACTCCGGTTTATACTCGACAGACCCTCGTAATTGTCGGATGCCGTAGTGTTAATTTCATTTGTACAAAAAAAAAACAAAAAGAAACTGTTGAGTAATGAGTTTCGACACGAAAAGGCCAAGGGATGCTCGGGAAACAACGGAACAGAAATAATTAGTTTGGAATCCCAGGCCACAGGAGCAATGGCGATTGCAGGACGAAGTTCGCGTAAAGTGCAAACAGTCTCAAGCGATCGATCCCGTTGGATCGCGTTTACGTGACAGACTGTAATACTTCCGGAGAAAGCTGTTAAGTTTCCGTGTTTTGTTGAACTTCCGTCATCCCGGCGATGTCATGAAAAATCTACGAAATTTATCGAGGTTGCTATCGGGAGAGTTCGTTTGGGAAACGGCCGCTGCTATCGCGACGCTCGCGAAATAGTTGGGACATGTCTTGCCCTTGTTTAGACCGTTAATTTAATTATCCAACAGGTGAAAGCATTAAACCGTCACTGCACGCAACTCTCCGCGCAAGCCGATGTAATTGAATTGTAACGTGCCTTTGTCATGCCTATGGGAATTTCGCGACAAGGTTGTCGAACCGCGTGATGCGAAAAGTGCTGGCGGAATTTAATATCAACACATACATGCGTACGGACACCCACGATCGGTAAGTGTTATGGTATTTATTGATTTTATCAAAAAGATAATTTCCAACAGGGGAACCTTATGCAAACCGATGAAAATCGACGAATTTTTGCCAATTTGTTTCAGAGAATGCGTGGAACCAATCTGTTCGATGTTGTGAACATACTTTAGCGCGCTTTTAAAGTCACTGAACAAATTCTTTCGGTCAACAATGATCTAATGGTTACAATTGTATCGACAAACAATATTGCAGTACTGTATCGCCTGCTGTATTCATCAAATTTCCAATATAAAAAAGATTGTTTTAGTTCAGTTGAAAAAATGTTTTTGCAATAATTGGTTAAACAATATCGGGTATGAGAATGTAATGGTAATATGTATGGTATTATAAAGTTTCTTCTTCGTCTAAGAAATGATAAGTAAGTGTGAAATAATTAAGCTTGAAAATAGAAATTACCAGTAAATATGACAAACAGTGATAAATGCGGATAATAGCATAAGAAATGTAATCATATTTACGATATTGTTTTTCCCATTTTTAAATTCAATCCTGTTCCACTATTACCATGCTTTCCTCTGTTTCTCCGAGTTAGTTCTTGAAAACGGGTGTGTCAAATGTGACTGCTGCCTCTGAACCTGATGTCTCTCGGGACGCCATCAGCATGACCAGATATGAGAAATTGAGGGGAATATAGTTACCATTTCTTTGTCATTACCGGATTAGTCGCGTGACATTGTGACACATGCACGACAGAGACGAAACACAACACGTGACCGGACCGTGGCGTAAGCGTGGGGACTCTCGCTGCCGGAAAAGGCGGAGTGGCGTCGTGGAAGGGAAAAGGTAGAGTGGGAGACAAGTCTCGATCTGGCGACAATGGGCAGTGTAGTTTTCGAGCTATACCAAAATGTTACTAAATCCTTCGCTCTGGACCACCGCGGTAGCTCGCGCGTGGAAGATCAAGGGTCTCGAATCGTCCAGAAGCGTTTCCTGGCTGTAGAACGGCGCTCGAAACCGAATCCACAAGGAAAGGGAAGCGAGAACGGCTCCCGAACAAAAACAAGAACTGTTCTGTTGTTTGTGGGCGTCGACCATGACGCAAGCATTACGAGCTCTACCGCAAAGTGAATTAAACAAGAAAGGCGGTAAGAAGAATGTTATTAAAACTGGCGGGCCGTGCTGTGGCATAAATTGCAGTTTTGCGAATCCAGGCAGAATCGCGGTGAGATTTTAATTAAACGAGACTCAAATAAGAAGTCCCGCGAGTGGTACCCGGCGGCCTGCCTTCGCTTGCATGTAATACGCACGGTAATAAATTCTTATGTTGATGTTTTTACTGGCAGCTGGACCACGCACCGGTAATCCCGGCGAATAAAGTAGATTTGACGGCCGGCGGCGCCGTGATGCGTGAATCGCGCAGCGCGCAAAGTGTCTGTGCCCTTCGAAAAAGTCAGCAGCGCCGTCATAGCGAGTAACGGATGGCCCTCGTTACGTTGCAACCTGCGCCGTCCTTGCGAATTTCATGGCCGGTTAAACGGACTATTCCGCCAACGATCGCAAATTGCGAGAGAAACTGGACCAGCTGATAAACCATGGTGTTGCGTTCGAATTTATCTCCAGCGAAATCTCTGGATTTTCGCACGCTGTACAGTGCGGTGACAATGGACAAAAATCAGAAACGTTAATGTCCCTAGATATCTGTTAAAACAACCATTAAATATGCCTGGGTATTTCACCTGCAGGTGAAATGTTTCAATTGAAATTCATTTGCGAATTGTGATAATGTGTTCGTTGTACAAAAATAAAAACTTTTCATTATCTCTACGTAGAGTATGTTACTGGAGGTATATATAGTGATTTCTCTATATATGTTGGCAAGACGTGGATGATAAATGTCACGGAATTATCCGCATTACCGCAGGGTATACCCTTTGAGGGGCCAGGAAGCTCGAGAGACCTCTGACGCCGAGAAGTGTAATCATAACACGCTTGGGTATGTCTCCTGGACGATACGTTGACATATATCGAGAGTTCACTGTACTTGTTATTTTGATGATAGCTTGTTTGTTTCTTCCACTTTATTCAGGTCAAATTAATAATGTAAAGAACGCTACTGATAACTTTAATTACAGTTCAATAATACTCTTGAAACCTGCTTCGTAATTTTTGGCGGACATGTGCGTAGATGTATGCTATAAACAATTAAGCAAGATTTAGCTGCCCCTACCGGCCTGTTAAGTTTTAACCATTTTTTTATGCCAGCCACGACTTATTACGAATAAATCAATCTTCTATATAAATATAGTTTTGCATGATTTAGAATACTTTAAGATCTTGTACATTCATCAACTGTTTACAAAAGAAAGTGCCGTGCCAATTCCAATTGAATTCCAATCCTGTTGCTGATGGAAAACCAAAAAACGACGAAACGTCTCATTCATTATAAATCTGACTAAGGTCTGAATCAAAATAAAATTGATTTCGTGTTTCCCTTTAAACCTAATTGCTCATATCCTTTAATCTAATCCTTCGAGCGTGTAAAAATTCTACCAGGAACACATTAAAAGATGGATTTGAAGATTACTTTAACAATTTTGTCATTGTAACTGCGAGTTGCATTCTTTAAACACCTATAACTAAATTAATATTACGAATTCAAACAGGTCCAATACACATGTTCAAGAATGCTTGTACTTACTAAAGAGAGTGTAAACATTTTGATTTGATGTTTTAGATAATTTTGATGATATGGTTTTTTAGACTCAAAACCAGAGTATCCCCTTCAAAATCGTTGAGTCCTTAAATGTCCCCGCACCCACGAACGTGGTTGTACATCACCGGGCTTGTATGTACATTACATTGTATGTGCATTAAATAGTTCCGAGACACCTCAGTTTCTGTTCCCAAGGATTCCCGTTGTTGTCCGACTCGACTAATTTCGAAGCGACGCGCCGCCTTTGTTTATTCACTCCGGTTACGTAGAATAACGATCATTGTTCAACAAAGCCGTCATTATTTGTCGCGTTATTGAGGCCCCGAATTGTTTGTCTTTAATTGTGTTGTCTACATTTCTGTCGTCGCGAAAAAGGGCGGGGACACAGGATGGCTAACACACAGAGAGAAAAAGAGGGAAAGAGAGAGGGGCGGGAGGGAGGGGGGGGGGGAGACGGGAAGGGGGTGGGAGGGTGGAAGGGATGGTCGGCGTGGAAATCGATTCTATGGACAAGTCGGGGCCGGCAGAACGCAATAAGAGAATATGTAAATAAACGTATGGGGTTCCCGGACGACGCAATAGCGCGAATAAGGGATCCGATGGCGGTACCATAATAAAGAGAGGATCGTGTGCGCCCGATGCTTCCTGACATACGAAATTACCCTTTCAAAGAACCTTCGAAACTGCACACTGCGCCGCCTCCCGTATATCGATATTGCTTTCTTGGCGTCCGTCCATTCAATTCTCCGTTTAAAGATCCGACCCGTAAGTACGTCGATGCCCCGACTTTATGCAGATTTACCTACTTTCGAAATAATATACGTACTCTCTAAGTCGGAAAATTCTGATGATCGTTCGATAAGTGTCATAAAAAGACAAGTTAACCGTTCTAGAACCGACACAACGTCCAACTGGCATAATTTGCTGGAGATTTGTATCTTGTCATCTTTTAAGTGGGGAGGACGAGATAATGGTGCGAACACATTAGCAAGTAACTTGCGATATTGTGGCATGGATACGTTTATACATTTACGCAAATGTCACTTTGTAATGCTTGAAAGTTATGTTGCCTAAGAATAATTTCTTGTGCAATAAATTTTGAATTATTCTATGGAGTCAGTGAGGTGTATAGACATCGTCATCGAAATAATTATTAAAATTAAAATATTAAGAAATACGTTTAAACACGATTTAATAATTGGAGATTCGATCAAATTAAATTGAAATATAAAATGAAATATAAATTGATATATACGCGATAATATTCTAATAGGTATATTTGCAACGTACTGATTTCATCTAAATTGGATTCATGCACTATATGTATAATAAATGCTTGTGTTCAGTGAATTTATAATTAGATTATATTTATCTATTATAAAAGTGAGTAAAACAGTAAAAAGATTAAATACATTTATGTATTAGTTTCGACTAATTGAAATGATTAGAGAAGCAAATTTATACAAATTATTTACTGCAATTGATGAAGAAAATTCTTCTTTTACACGAAGATCTACAGTCTACGATATTCATCTGTTCATCAGGTTACAATCTACTCATTTTGTTTTTAAGATACTTTCAGATGTTTGATTTCTTTCTGTTTGTGTGTAAAATCAATTTCTGTAAAATGTTATATTACAAATTAGACGTACCTTGTTGACATATGGTGTGAAATTAAAAATAAAGTACTATTCTAGGATTTTTCATGGAACGATTTCTGTAAGATTATGTGTTATCAACGGATGTCTTAATACTTCTAAACAGGTGTGTGCATGATGCAAAAGTCGTTGATGTGTGGTAGAAGGAGAGTTGAACGGGTCCAGTTGAAAGGCCAACTCGGTACGTAAATACGTGGTATTTAATAGCGATGGGTTCTATGTGCATGCAGATCGCTGTAATGAGTTTAGGCTAACAGTTCAGTTCACGAGTGTCCTAAACCCAACTTTCCCCGAAAACTGGAAGTGTATATTAAACGGATTATAGTGGACTGGACACGATCAAGTACACGTTAGAGTATCAATTCTCGGGTATACTAACACACCCGGCATTGTACCACACACATACAAAATCGCAAAACTAAGCTGTATTAAGTTGTAGGATAAATACATAAGTACAGTTGGAAGCATAGAAGCTTTTACTGAAGATTCAGTTATGATTCATTGGGAATGTGCGTAACTGTGACTGAATAGGATGCAGTCAGAAATTATACAATTGATTCAATATAATTCTGTACTTTATTAATACGTAAGAAGAGATACTGAACATACCCGAACGTAATTGCGTTGCGACTCAACCATTTGTCTTAGCCAAAGTTAGCACCTAGCATTTAATAAAGAAAAGATTACTACAACGAAAAAATCATTTTGAGTCTGTTGTTCGACATTTATGAAATAATGTTACAATCAAACAACGTATCTTAAGCGACACTCCCGACACGTTTTGGGATTCTTCTATCCATCGGAACCTACCTCTGATATTGTTAGTGCCATTCTGAGCACTTGGCGACTAATTGTTAAACTAGTCTGCAAACTAGTCAAACTGGAAACTTTTGACAATTATGAACTATTGGAAACCTGTCCTTCATTTCGAAATAGACAAACCTGGAATCGCATGGCGCTGACGGTGGTCGTATCTTCATGCTAAATCGTGGTACCTTGTACGAACCTCACGTCCTCCTGATAGACGAACTATGTGGAGGGAGTCTTCATAAAATCCCCATAAAATCAAACGTTTCGTTCACCGGAACAGAAATCGAGAATGATAAACTTCAACGAAGTGGTTGCGAGAGTGCATACAAATTTATATTTTTATAAATTTGAAGAAAATCGGATTAAATGGAATACAATATTTTTCGCCGACAGTTTTGACAAATTAAAAATGAAATGCTGCACCAGAAAAGGTTGAAATTCGTATTTCATAATTTCTTCCGCGACAATGAATTTTTTGAGATGGACTAAAAACATTTCCATGACAAATCATTCATCGTTGATTTTGCGAGATCAATGCACATTTCACGAAACGTTCTATACTCTATGCCATACGAAAAGTGAAAACGCGGCGCAATTAAAGTTTCCAAAGTACGAAGCAGCAATGAATGTAATCGCGCAAGTGCTAATTAAAATCCACAAGCTTCGGGGAGTGTTTAGGTTATCCACGGGAAATACCAATGCGAAGATTCAGCTTGCTTCCGCGTTCTTATTAATGAAAAGTGCTCGCGCATTGTGGAATACAGATTGGCTGCGAGTTCACCGCACGGGTGGACGTTCATTCTTCGATTTAAAAACACTTCCCGCGTGGGTACAGCCCTATATAAATGCAAATACGACCTCGCGCGGAAATTAAAGGTCCTAACGAGAAAGTCTTGCGCCGATCGAGATGCTGAGGAAGCCGATCGCGATGTTGGATTCAATTTCCGCGACGTTAAATCGAACCGAGTCGATACACAACGGGCCCTACCAGTCAGTTTGAATCTTCGCTATCAGAACTGGAATATTCATAAACGATTTTACGACCTGGAAATCTAATATTGTGTTACTGATATGGGCGTGGGCTTGAGTTGCCGAATGTACCGTTTAAAAAATTTTCTACCTGAATTGCAATGAACTGTGTTCCTATAACCCTTTACTTACTGAATTTCTTAAAAGTTTCTACAACTTGTGCTAACTTTTTTAAATACTTAATTTAGGTGCAAGTAAACTCACAATTTTCGTTATAAGTCATCACCGAGGTCATTAATTACATGGAAAAGTATTTGGAATTTCAGTCTCGACCATGAAATAGTATATCATTTAATAATATGGGCTCATAAAGTCCATAACATATCAAATTTCACATTATATATATATGTATACATATAATTAATAATAATAACTAAAAATGATAACTCACCAAAATGCAAAACAAATAAGTATTTTATATATGCAAACACATGGACGATTTTCAATCTTCTGGAATCTATCCTGGCATCCATCTTGACCTTGCATCATCTTATATACTTGTCTCTAACAAGCTTTCAAAGAGAAATAAGCTTGTGCTGCCATCCAACAATTGAAGAGCGAACTTCATAGAAGTGGACTTCAAAGTCCCAATGGGTCTCAAAGCGTTTACAGTGCCATGAGAAACCTGACGGGACTTGTAAATCCTGTTAGTAAATAAAGGGTTAATTTCATATTTTTGCGTTTTATTCCTAGCTTATCGCCACGGGTCGTAGACGCTTTAAGCGTTAGGCCAAGCAGTTTATCGTTTCACTGAATAATTCTTTGAAAATTCAGCGTGCCAATGCTTTTTGTACCTTTCGCCGTTTCCGAAATACTTCAATAGGCAACGGTGACAAATGCGCGCGGTCTGAAATGCGCGGAGTTCCAGGAACGTCAGCACTCGCGCAATATCTGGCATCGCGATCGCATTCGTCGAGGAGCCGTGCGTGTCAACGGCATGTACTTTGCATCCGAAGACACGCGCCGTCGCGTCGCTTCGTGGCTCCTCGAAACTGGGGTAACGGATGTACGCCCGATTCATTTACTCGGCGGATTATATTGGTGTTAGCGCGAGCAAAGGGTGGTCGGATCCCAAGGTCACGGGACACCGTGGCAAGATGCCATCGGGTACAGTTGACTTTCTTCATGGTTTGCTGGCAACTTTCTCGACTGTGCCCTGCAATCGATTTGACATTAAGGAGCTTCTCTTATCTCGTTGGGGCCAGAGACTTTTCAGCTTCCGCACTCCGCCAAACAGGATGTTGAACGGAAGCGGCTCGGCTTCGCGCAACTTTTCTTTGGGGACCGGAGCGGAGTATGAGGCCTGGTCTGAGTAACGTGCATTGTTGCCGATAAGCGTGCCCATAGAAACTCCACCGCCTCCATCCTGCTATTTTAATTCACTTTTACGCGGTGTACGCGATCGCACAACAGCTCCGTCCTTTTCCTCTGCGCGTAATCGGCTGCAGTCTGGCAACTAGATCGCAGCTTCGATGCATTAAATGCATACGCTTGTAAATGTTGAACAAGTCGATTTTCAGAAAATGCTTCTTTTTGAAAGCGTATTGTCATATGAATTATTCTTTAAAAATTTTAATTCAACTCGACTAAAGTTCACGCAGATATAAGGTGTTGTACCATACACATATACTAAAAAAATAACCATTGTATTGTTCTATTGTATCTACTGTCAGTCACCAAACACCTGTAATATGGGATGCACGTGTGCGTGAGCGGCTTCCAGCAGCTTCCATCCACTTTCCTGACGGGTCACCTTCCATCAATCTGTTGATCAATTCTGTCTTTCGTCCACTGGTTGGCAAATTCATTTCTCGCAATATCTGCTTCAGGGTTGCGAGTTTAAAAGCATGTGGATCACTTACATCCATTGTGAAATCTTTCCGCAATTATACACTTGCAATTTATTCTATTCTTGCTGCACTATTCTTTCAACGATCAACTGTACAATTCTTTCGTCTTTCACCAGCACTCACAATGAATGTATCTTCGTTTATACTAATCGTTCACAATTGCGAGGGTCACAATGCCGACGGTCTCGAAGGTTACTATCCCACTTCTGAAAATTGTAAGAGGTTCGATGTTTTCTGTCCGGGTTTTACTGTGCGACTGCCTGTTCCGTCACGAAGAACAAAACGTTCCGTCGAAAACAAAACGCTATCGCCAATCGAACAAAACGCTGTCGCCAATCGAGCAACATTGACGCGGCTCAGCGTCTCGCGTAGAGAAGCCGCTCACGCACACGTGCATCCCATATTACACACCCATTAAAGTGATATCACTTTTCTGAAAGTGAACATTTTCAAGAACTTATGTTAGAGGAATCAGTTGAGTAAATGATACGTTATTATAATATCCATTAAATAAAAATTCTTAGTTATTTGATAACATAAAGATATCTCGATAAAGTAAATTTATATTCTCTGGCGGTAATTTTATGACAGCCATTTTTAAACATATTGCCGGTCACTGGGGGTCTCCGCGGCATTCAAACTATTTTAAAAACTGTAGTAGCTGTGATTACAACGATATTGGAACAGTGACGAATTAAGTGACTCGTACCCGTAGGAGCAGAATCCGAGTCCTCGATACGCGAGAAAGTAATCCGCGACAATCCTGCGTTAGTTCCAGTCATATTCCGGTAAGAAATCTTCCTTAAGCGTGACGGTGCGCAAACAACGAAGTTAATCTTCCGGTTCATTTTCAGGCTGACTAAAGGCGGATAATGGATGCGTCGTTTATGCCGCTACGAGCGCGTCGCAGAGATGAGAAAGGGGAGCACGGCTGAATAGGAGGAAATAAAAGGACGACGATCGGGTAAGGAATGATAGAAATATGCGGGCGTGTTCGCATTCGATGAACGAATATAAAACGGTCGATTAAATGAGCTCCGAGAAGTCGGGGGCTTTTCAAAAACTCGTCCGATCATCGCTCCGAACGGCCACCGTGGATCAGCATTATTTCGCCGAACCAGTTTCCGGCTCGACGCCCGCTGCGGAATGTTAAACGGTCCTAGGATTAAATTGTTTCAACGCGGTTCGAGGAGCGTAAGCGCGATTAAACCTGGCTTGCTTCCCTTTTACTTCCCGTCGCGTCGTCGGCCTGCAACCCCGTACGCTCCAGAAATTACAACGAATCGGGGGTTATCTCGTTATCGCTCCGTGGAATTGCTCGAACCGCCACCGTTGGTCCACCGTAAAATCGCTCGAAAAAGAGAAGCTGCTTTTCACGCTGACGGGACCAGTGTCTACTTGTTGACGCCAACACGATTATACACCCTCTGTCCCAAAAATAACTGGAATGGCTATACAGAATCAAAAGTAGTTAAAAAATCTTGACAAAAATCATTTTATTTATTCGAAATATTTTCCGTTAGCAGAAACACAGCGATTCGCACGTTCAAGAAGTGCATCAAACGACTTTTCATATCGCTGATCGGAATGATGTTGAGATTACTCGTCGTTGACCGTTGAATGTCTTCAGTTGATGCATAACGATTTCCTTTTATTGCCAAATGCAGCTTCGGGAATAGAAAATAGTTGCAGGGAGTCAAATCGGGTGAATACAGTGGATATTGAAGCAAAAAAATGTGATGTTTGGTCAAAAAATCAGTGACAATTAATGAACGATTCGCTCGTAGTATTGCAGTATTGCATCGTATTCTACTCGTCACGCGGATAAAAAGTGCAAGAGGAACCATAGGTCAAAACTAAATAGTTCTCTTGAAAAATTATGGTAAATTTTATTATATTTATCCTTGACAGAGGGTAGTAATGTGACCCCCTGTTTTATATTTCTTTCTAAAATCGAATTCATAACTTACGGGGTATGGTCACAGTATCGGGACTAAAAACATCAACAAATTAAACAATTTATATCATTATGAAAAGATGATTGAATATAAAATCAAATTGAAGAATTGTTTACAGCGTATGTTATCGAGCTTAAACAAATTTTGTTTGTATATTCTTTATTCAAAAGGACGGCGCTAACCCTTACGGAACCTAATAAGTTTTTCTTGGAGGTACTCCGGGGCTCGACATCCATATTTGGTGACCTAGAAAAAAAGGATTTTACTTTCGAATCTGCATTGAAATGCACGTATTATTATTGAACGCGTGTTACAACGCGTCTGATCATAATCTACCTGTTCTACTTCTTACAAATGCCTGACACGTAAACTTGACGGGTTTTCAAAGTCGATAAATTCTCGAAAAAGAATGCCGCAAATGGAAAAAAATTGATTCTGTAATTCGTCTTATTTTTTAATGTAGAATTACCCCCATCACGGTTGTGCCCAATACTGGGACACCTTGTAGACATATCGAATAAAAAAAATGGTTTACAAAACTTTAAAGTCCTTTGTCGAGAAAACGGTTGATTTGACACCTATGGTTCCTGTGAGACTTTTGCACCTTGTGTCGAGTAATAATCGATATAGAAAAAATTTGACCTCGAAATTTTTGGTCAAGATCAATTTTGCAGCAATTTTTTTTACAAATCTCCGCCGATCCAGAGGTGTAGAATCACCTGAAAAACCCGTCAGAAAACATTTTGTTACACCCTGCACATGCAATCAAATTCCATTTTCTACGTACACTGCCGGCCAAATGAGTTGAGATTTCTTGACATGTTAGATGACTTAGTTTACTAGGTAACGGGTAAACGAAGTGTTAAAAAAATTGGTATTGCTTAGAATTGCGAAGCAAAAAATTACAGCAAATTTTTTATCTGAGCCTGTAGTGAAACTTCAATCAATACGTTTTGTAGAGTCACGTCAATTATATATACGGTGAACATTTCATCAAAATCGATTGACGTTGTTATGAGTTATAAATATTTAACTTATTATCTTAACTATTTATCTCAACTCATTTGGTTCAATTCTAAAAAAATTATGCGATTTTGAAATGTGGTCTCATCCTTTTGGCCGGTGGTGTATGTACAATCTCACACTATTAACCGAATAGTATACATTGTATCGTTGGGCACGGTCGGGATTCCGACTGCAAACAGTTAATGATTTTTGCACTCAATTTTCGAAATTTCTACACCGAATCGAGAATTGATCTCGTTACCGGCGTTCCAACCATTCGAAATTATCGAAACCGCCGAGGTCTACCGTGAAATCGTACGAAAAAGAAGAACCGGTTAACTCAATTCCCAGCGAATCCGAATCAGCGCAGGGACGGGTGAGTGAATATCAAAGCCGGCAAGCTATTTCGCTCTTTTCTTCGGCGAAATCGATGGAAGCCGACCAAGTCGTGGACACTTTTCCTTGATTTTTTTTGCAGGGAATCGACCGGACTAGGACCGTAGACGGGGTGTGAAAGCTATCGAGAGGAAATAACGGGCAGGAAAGTGATAAATGTGAGGTCCGAGGATGAACAGGCCTTGGAAAAGAAACGCCGGTAAGTGGCCTGGTAGGAACACGACTTGCAGGTTAACCTTGATTTTGCCCTTTCTTTTTCTCTTCACGCTCCCATTCGGCCGTCCCTAATCTTAAGATGCTCCCCCTGGAACCGCTGGAAAGATAGAGGTCTCTGTCGTTGCGGAAATGGACGCCACCTGATCATCTCCCTGAATCCTTCTTATCGATTTTTCACCACCCAACTACGCCCCTTTTGTTCTTCTTGCGAACCGAGAATGTTTTAAGACCGGACCCGACACGAAATCATACTCAAAAATTCGGGAAACTTCCAACTTTTGCACACTGCTTATTCTGCTGAAGCACGCTCAGAGATGTCGCGCAGACACGCTGAAGTAGCATCCGCTGGTTTCAGCGAAACTTTAGCAGAAAGTCGTACGTGCAAACATATCTGATATACATTCATTCCAGGCATCGTTCATACCAAGGGATGAAAGTAGCTCTCAAGGTTGAGAAACTTGCATGAGAATACTCCACAGTACATTCAACAATATGTAGCAGGGGAAAGTAGATTAATTTTTAATGTCACGAGAAAAGCATTTTCCAGTTGTATCACGCATATCAAGTTGATCAAAACTCTTTCAAGGGAATCGTATATTTCTGAAGCAAACGTCTGAGAAATGTGCACTGCAATTTGTTGGAGTGATGGATTTCGGTGGAAAAGGAATCGACGAGTTTCCTTCGATCGCAGCGCGTTTTCCTCTGGATACAATTATTCCAGGCCATAACGAAAGCAATAATGCTCGTCTTGAAAGATCAATTCATCTCGATTACCATGCTATTACACAGTTCGTGGCGTTGAGACTTTCATCGTGACAGCAGCTGACTGCTAAGTGGACGGATGTCTTAAGCGCGATTAATTAATTTTCTTGGGAATTTCATTATCGTGTTCAGGAGGTCGGAGATCCCCTTTCGGCCGAGGGATTCCCCCCTCGAAGACTACTTCTTACAAATGGACGGATAATGGCGATGGTTACCGAATCGAGACTTATTGTTCCGCATTAAGAATCGATGGGAAGTAAGATTGCACGACTTTATATTAAAAGAAAATTTTATCTTTAAATGTGTATCGAGTACATTGTTGAATCGATATTGTAATTTTAAGTCATTATCACATTGTTTAATGAATTACAAAGAAAATCCTCCCAGAAAGTCTAACTAAAAGTAGTTTAGTTCATGCACTGCCCCGGAATTACTCCTTTTTATTCCACCTTTTATATAAATAGTTTTTACGTACTTTTTCTCTGAAAAGCTCCTCTTTGGTTACGTTTGAAAGGGCACAGAACTGAGACACATATTATTTTTCGTGGCAAATAGAATTTGACTGTGATTCGAAGTACCACGGGAATGGTCGCAAATATCTCGTCGGATAAAGAAAGTGTATGGTGAATGGTATTTTCTCTTTCAAAAAGGAGGAACAGAGGAAAGTTACGGCTTCGGTGCGAATGCACGCTCTATAGAAATATCGACACATCGAGGTTTATAACACACAAAACTAAAATCTGTCAATTTAGAGGCAATACGGATAAACGATATTTCTATTAGTTGCTGTTGACCTAACATTCGAATTGTTCGATATCTTCCAATTTCACATATTGACTGCCAAATAATGAAAAAAGCAACTCTTGGAACTATATATTTTTATTGCTCAATTAAAACCGTAACAGCATTCTGAGACTAAGGAATTCATTGCAAATATAGGGTAAGGAACCCAATTACTGTGCCTATATTAATTATATTTATTTTTAAAGCAGACTGAATATTAAGAAAGAGATATATTTAAACCATAATGAATATTAAAAAAGAAATATATGACATATATATCAACTGACTTTAATGAAAAAAAATTTAATATCTCTTATAAGTATAATGAAATAGACACAGCAATTGGTACCCCCACAGTAATTGGGTCCCTTTATACTATAACTGTAATTGAAAATAAATCGTTTTGCAGTTAGGAAGTACAAAATTTATTGAAAAAAATTCTATACTTTATTAAATAAATAAAAACGAATATAACGGAACGCATGCGTGCTACGTTCCAATATAGATCACTATCGGTCCAAAGGGGAGTGTTATTCACACCCTGTATAACACGCATAGTGCTCAATCAGTTAAAATTCTGTCTCTTCAAAAGCGAATTCGACAGGAAACAGCAAAAAAAAAGAAAGAAAAAAATAGCTGAAGCCTATGCGAGTCGATGGGAGCGTAGTTAACACGAAGTCGCAGTCGCAGTTTATTTCGCATCGAATTTCTCCGGGCAGGCCTCCTCGGAGGTGATTTCCACTGTTCAAGGTTATCACGGCCGGTTTAATTTAATCCTTTCATAAATCTGCTTCCCGTCAGCATCTAGCTGTGCCTCTGCCTCGTAGCGAGGACGCGCGCGGATCTAACGGCGAAAGGTAACGTCGCTTGCAGCAACGGAGTAATATCTATGGTAATATCGAAGCGTTGAAAACTGTCCCCGGTTTTAAGCGTTCTCTATTCTCCCTGTGTTCCGAGCCAGCCTTTTAACACTCGTCGCGGCCGTCGACACTTCGCAAAATTGCCCTGCCGTTGCCCTTGCCATTGTGCTCCGCCCGCCTAAAGAATTCGCCCACGAACGATCTCGTGCAAGTCGGGACCTTCAAGACTATAGTCGCGACGTCGCGAAATCCGGTCATCACGGGCCGACCGAGCAGGCTTTTTCACTTTCAATGAACCATGCTCGTGTATAGTCGCGATCGTGTTTACCATCCGGTCATGGTTTGCGTGTGTCTGATAGTGCGCTACTTTTTTACGAAACGTTGACCAACACATTTGTGATATTTTTCTGATTAACACTAGGTTTACGGAGCATAAAAATGACTAGTTTACATTACTTTATAAAAATAACATGAATTTATCGATCAAAGTTTGTAGTCATTTTTTAAATAATATGTACCCAAAGAAATCAATTTGTTAAATAATTGCTCATGGATGCATTTTTACAATCTCAATATTCGCCATTTAAAGATATTAGAATTCGTCATTTTGACGGGTCCCGTAAATCTAGTGTTAAAATAGCACAATGATTAATAGAATCTCTATTATCCGTACCAATATCTCAATTCTTGGTTAAAGCGATCCATGATCACGTCTTACTTTTCTAAACCCAGGTGGAGGTATATCTTCTGCAATCTGCACAACAACGAAGTTCTGTCAGTCCAAAACATGTTGCTTGGTTACCAAAAAGCAGTTATACTCAGAGTTCAGTTCTCAAGAGAACACATGATTAATAATATCGCTTTCATTGAATTGATCCAGCCAGATTGGCAAATCGTTGCACTGCAACCCTCGTGCAATGCTATCATCGCTCAGCGTTATGCGATACAAAACTGGAACGCGGCGTCGCCCAGAACGAATTCCCGTGTGCCGTTGACCATCGTTGAACCGGACAAGGTTTGTCACGACGAAAAACCGCTGATGTCCGCGCGGATGATTACCGCAACGCGGTACGGCGGTTCGCCGCAAACGCGGATGCAGACGGTTCGCGGGCCGCATCTGCGTCTTCGCGTCCGTATTGCTAATTAATTATCGGCAGTGGCGTCACAAAATATCGTCAATGTATCGTGAAATACGACACCGCCGGTACACGGCACACAAAATACGAGGGCCAGCCGAGTACATTGATGTCCAAAAGTAAAAGATTATATACCTTGACGAAAAAATGTCCTAAAATGTTAGTTCTGGTCACGTTTTAAAGCTTGAATCCTCTACCTTCGAAATCCACTGTTCGTTGATCTGAACAAATTTTTTTATGCTGTGCAACGAGTGAGAAAGTGAACAAAACGTTTTGAAAATTTGACAGATAAAAAAAGTTAAAAAGTTTTTTCAACACCTTCCGCAACGCGAGAGTCTCGTCCGGTCTAAGTGCACAGCGCAGTCGTTCGCGAAACGGCCCGTTTTGACAAGTAGCGCGTATAGGAAAGTGAACAGAAGGCGAACAAAGTGATGTTACTTTGAAATATCATCTAAAAAGATACTAAACGTTGATTAAAATTTGGTCCATTATCGATATCACGAGTTAGACGCGTGGTTTCAACGTTTGGCCAGTATCGATACCCCGAATCAGATTCATGAATGAATCTAACGTAGCTTTAAACCTCTTGGTGGCCAGATCGGGACCAAATCGCGCCATCCTGTGCTTAGTGGGGGCCCTGGGATAGAATCTGGACAATCGGCCTGGCGCGGCCGGATTCGGCCGGGGAGGGGTTCCTGTAGCCTGATCCGGGTCCTGATGTCCCAGGAAGGGAGTATGGAAGATCCGGACAAGATTCGAGCCCCTCAGTGTCAGATCAGGGTCAAATCGTGCCATCCCGGACATGGTGGAAAACTTCGGGTACAATGGAGACTATGTCAGCTGTCCATATCAAGTACAGTGTTTACTCGATATATGTCCAAAACACGGGTCTAGTCAGGGACATATGTTGGACAGGAGATACTATTATTCTTTGATCGTCGTCCTTGACTACATGGGGTATACTCCGCGGTAGTGGGGATAGTTGTGGGACTTTTATCGGCGAAGCACTTGGGACATATATAGAGTGAAGACTGTACTTTAGTTTTCAATACATTTCGATGCTTCCATATATGTATTCAGCTATCATATTATTTGAAAATCATGGGTAAGCATTTCGCGGCGAAATGAAAAAAATTACGCGACAATTATCGAGCAGCGCGGTTACGATGCGAATGTCGAAAGAGTTCCGAGGATAGGTGAAGAAAACAGAAATTTTTAGGATAGCAGGTGAAGGGGGACGAAGTCTTGGATCGACGTAACGAGTTTGGTAGCTGTCCTGCGGGTCCGAGGTATAACCTGGCCGGAGACCGTCTGATTACGCCGCGGCGCGCGGCGTCGTTCCCTTCGCAATCACGATAAAATTCTCATTATCCAATGACGTAACCTACTTGTTGTCAGTTTGCCCACGTTTCTCGAACGATCGTGAAATTCTCAGTGTCAATATTTACTGCACGGCAACGGAATTCAGAGAGAATACTGTCAACTTTCCCAGAGGGCGTCATCAAGTAGTAAAGAGGTACACAGCGGACCAGCTCAGTGAAACTACACAAATTAGTCGATACCTTTGAAATGTTACACGAACTGAGCTATTGGTTCCGTACTTTCGCCAGCGTCAAGGCATATTTGTCCCCTGCTTTCGAATGGTCCGTCCCCCATCCCCAGTCCCTCGTTTATTCATTTGCTACGCTATTAAATATTTCTGAAGAGATGTCGTTGAATCGCTCTCACTCGAAAAGCGCTGCAGCGGCGCACTTGATGGCATCTTGTGGAACTGGAAAGAGAACGAGTTACTGAGAGAGTCCCTCCTTCTGAAAGTAACACTTTTAGGCAGATTTAGTGGCGATCGTGTAGAGCTCTTCTCAATTAATCTCTCACATGGCACGGTTCATTGATAATCCAAAAAAAAAGACTGAAAATCCAAGCGTATCGATTATTATCAATTTGGTATTGATCTTTCACACGTTGTTAAACGTTTGGAGTCGCCTCTTCGTTCCAATGTTGCGAACTAAATATGCATAGATTCTCGTTCTGATTCAACTTAATCGCTAGGTTTAAAGCGTCGTGCGAGACTTTAAGTTAGACAGAGTTTAAATTGAGTTTCATGAATATTATGTAATAAATGGACTCTGGAACTTTATGCGAACTGAAAAGTTTGCGAATCGATTGCAAGACACAGGAGCTAAGTATAAATTTATATTTTCCACTAACAATTTGAACGTAATGAAAATTATATATTAGGACTCTGAAAGTCTTCTAATCTCATGATATGTATTAATTGCAAAAAATCTTCTGCTGGTTGCAAAAAATATTCGTTTAAATATGCAATACTGTTATTTGAACCATTTTGGAGTGTTTTATCTGTAAATAGGAGAAAAAGACAAACACGTTATATTTCAGACCATAAAAAGTTGGAATGGAATACTGTTCATAAAATATTAATACTAAAAGTAAAAATAATGGAGATGAATGAAGAAGAATTACATTTACGCATAATTGTTATTGTACAAGCTCTACACGAATGTTAGAGGCACCGTATTGAAATAATAATATCCATTTTTGTGTTTTAAGAGCACATTTATCAATTTAAAACTAGAAATTTGACTGCCACAATCTAGCTTGTATTCTGCGGAACAAGCTGGTATAATTCATAAAGAATGATCCTTAATCCTACAGCTTATCGAACCCCGACTACTTTGTCTATTTTACCGTTGTGACCATTTGTCTTTCAAAACGTCACCAGGACAGGAGTAATTCATCAAAATAACTCTTTTAATCCTATGCACACCTACAAGCAATGTTCCCCTAACCTCCGCCGCTAGTATTCTCGGTATTTATAAGCAGCAACATCAACCCTTTCTTCTGTAAATTCATCTAATGAAAATGTAAACAGGCAATATAACTGCCGCAACGATGCTTACATCGCAAACAAACTTATTCAGTCAACAATCTCGTGCAGTCGAAAATAAACCAACAACGCGAAATTTTTCTCTCAATTATATTGTACAGGGTGTCTCAGAAACATAGGGTCAAAGGAAACATACTTTGCTTCCGGAAAAAAACAAAAGACACACATATCCTTCTTCTTAGAAACTATCAATTTTGAATCATAAATATTTAAATCATTTGTATTTGTAAATATTTATTTTGGCGATTTTGGAGCATTGTGTGTAGCGGTGGGAGTGATTCAATCATTTCTCATAATTTTCAAGTAATTCGGTAATCAAATATTTGTATGGAAGAATCGAAGTGTATTGAAAAATAAAGTATTCGGACGCAACATAAATTTGTTTGGATACCATTAACACTAGATTTACGGGACCCATAAGAATGACAGGTTCTACATTCTTCAAGTTACAATTATTGTGATTGTAAAAATGCATTTATAGGAAATTGATGTAAAAGCTGCTAAAAATTTGGCTGAATATATTCTTCATATTTTTATAAAATAATCTAAACTGGCCACTTTTATTGCTTTGTAAACATAGTGTTAATATCATATTTTAATTTATTAAAAGAGTAAAAAATTACAATCAATCGATTATAGAGTCGTTCATTATAAATAACGTAAACGTAATTTTAACGTAAATTGTTAAAACTTAAACTTATAACTATAACTGCACGAATTTTGACATTGATATTTGTCAAAATGACTATGATAAGGACGTATCAGTACTAGCACAAACAGAATCAAATGTTTAAATACTTATGAGTATTTCGAACAAACTATGAGAATTACTAACATTTAGTACATCGGAATGTATTGAATACACAAATGATGGTTGAAAAAGAGATATTGACAAATTTGTAGGCTAAACTAATTAGAACTAACAATAAGACATTCATTAATACTATTTAATAACAGTATTGTATTTATTATTAGGGGCCCATAAATAATCAATTATTTTGAAATCTAAAACAAACTTTGTAATAAATCCAAGTTTTTATTTCTTAATTTATTACATAATCTCTATCATTATCAAGGTCAGTTTCAAATTTTCAATTCCCCTCTTATAGAAATCCAGGGTTCCTGTAGCAAAATATGACTCAAGGTGCCTCCTTACATCTTCTACAGAAGTGAATGTTTTATTTCCTAAATAATACTCCAGAGATCTGAAAAGATGATAGTCAGAGGGAGCAATATTCGGTAAATACGGAGGATGCGGTAAAATATTACACAATATTACACCTTTTCTGTGAATTATATATGCCCTCTTTTTCAATAGTTCGGAATACAGCTGTTGTAATTGCTAATAATACAACTCAGCAGTAACTGTTTCTCCAGGTTTCAACAACTCAAAGTGAATTATAAATGCATAGTAACACCTTTCTAAGTGATTAGCTAAGTTGAGGGGCTGGTATTGCAGTTTGATTTGCAGAAAGCCATTGCTTGGAACGCAACGAATAAAAAATCCATTTTTCATCTCCGGTAACGATTCTGCTAAGAGATGGATCTCTACGAAATCTGCAAAGAAGTGCATAGCAATGAAGTGCAAATTGATCGACGAATATTCTCGTTAGTCTCAGATAATTGATGCGGTATCCATATTCTTTGCCTATATGCCAAGGCTTCTCGATAATTCTTGTATACTTAATTTTGGATCATCTTCCAGTAGAAATTTTAGGGTGTCATTATCAAATTAAACTGGTTCTCCACTTCGAGGCCTGTCAGAGAGATTATAATCACCAGCAGCAAACCTTCTGAACCAACGTTAGCACTTGTTGACCTTCAGTACATCTCCATAAACATCGAAAATTTTCTTTGTTGTTACCGTTGCATTAAATGCCGCATGAAAATGAAAAAGTATGAAATGACGAATATGATCCTCGGAAGTTACGGACGCCGCCATTTCATTACAGGGTTGTAAAAAAATTATACATTTTAGAATATTTTGAACACAGGCTGCTTTAGCGAAAACTGTAAAAGAATACGTGTTTCCTCTTCAACGATTGATACAGAACTAAAGGCAAATCAAATTCTTTGCAAATAACTGATTACTTATGGGTACCCCTAATATATTATCTTATTGCCGATTTCTTTTTTTACCAATTATCTCACAAATTTTAGAAAATATTCTTTCTAAAGGAACAGACGTTGCCATTTATGTATTTCATGTATTAAATATCCCCTAATGTACAATAAATTGAAGCACTTGAAGCTTTGTCAAAATGGTCTGTATCTCGGTAACAAATCAATATATTTATATATTTCAAATCAATATATTTAGTTTTAATATTTTAATTTTAATAATATGTTTAATTAAAATTCAAGCGGCATTTACACACTGATACTACATACAAGAAATTTTCTGTAGCAGTGAAACTCTACTATACAGGGTGGTCAGTAATTGATGGTACAACTAGTAAGTTCCCTATTCAGGTTCCCTATTCGGTTTCCTATTCTACTGAATAGTCCGACGCGTCTGCACATGACCTGCCGGTTCTACTTCTTACTAATGCTAAGCACGCAATGGCTCAAGAAAATGTTATTCTATATCTTTCACATTTTTTAAAACTAGAATCATCCCATATTCGGTTGTACCACCAGTTATACAGGCTATCCTGTATACTTCGGAAAATAAATTTTTGCCATCTTTCTGCGACTCTGACCCACTGTGCGTCGTCGCGGCCGGCTGGTAAAGTGAAAAACGTCGGCAACTTGTGACGCGAGTTAAGGCCAGGCCCTTTGTCGAGCGGTGAATCCCGCGAGCACAAACTATCTTATTAAACTTCCAACGCTGGAAGCTTGTGCAGAGCGGGCCGATCCGACGCGTCTCGTTCTGGTGCTCGCGTCGAGAAGCACCGCGATGCAGGCAGGAGGGGTTGGCCGAAGAAGAGTCGGCGCTAGTCAGTCGGCGGTGAGACTCCGCGTGCGACGCGTCGTTGCGGTGGCTCATTCCTCCCCTGAACGGATCGGAACGCGGGATTTTTCAGTTGTCGGTGGGCCGGGGTGCCACGTGTAAACTCGATCCTCGAACGGAAATCGGAGGGCAGTGAACATCAGTGCGTTCGAGTAAAATCGCGGGGCACGCAGTTCCCTAAGCCGCAGAACGCGTACCTGGTTCCGTGTATCTTCGAGTCATCGATAGACGAGAGGGTGTTCAGACGGCTGGAAATCCTCCTTGTCCGAACGGTAGAATCATTTTGCTTTCAATTAGCTGGGTTGTGCTCGAGGATGTTCGGCCTCCGCGTTACATTTTAGTCGATCGGCTCGGGCGGAGCAGAGACCGATGCACGGCTGCGACAAAAATATCCACGAAAAATCTCGGCAGCCGGCCAAACGGCCTCGAGAGATCGCCATAATTCGAGGAACGGGTTTGATAAGATAATCCGGGTGGGTAGGATGCCATCGCGGGACCGCGCACCGGCCGGAGGGCTGAATTACGCGATTGGATTATCGCAGAATTTTTTTTTTTTTTAATCGGGACGCTCCGCTTTTCGGCTCCACTCCCGGCATGCATTCGTACTCGATCGAATTGAACTGATCGCGTTAACAACGGCGCGCCCTTCGAAGCTTTTAACTCCCAATGTCTACACGCGTTTTATGAAAAGTGCTCTTTGTCTGTGCCGCGAATTCCTGCGCAGCCGATTCTTGGACCGATCATGCTCGTCCGGTATTTCGCGAGGTCTAATCGATTTCACCATTATCCGAGCAATGCCAATAGCGAGACGATCGCGGAGAGAGAAAGAGGGGATCAATTTAATCCCATTCAATGCAGCCCCACCTCCCTGTGAACAGGCTTTAACACGTTCACGACGTGGCTGTATTTTGGCAGTTGTATTTGCAGCACCGGTGGTACATTCCGTCGTGAATGTGTTAATCTCGAATTCAAGTTGCAGTGCGCCTCACATTCGATCCGCGAAATGTGCTGAACGTACCGTAAGCAATTCTTCCGCGTAAAAATCCGTGGAGCGCATCGGTGATAGCATTCATGGCCGGGAAATCGACTTTTCAAATCGCCGAAAAAATCGTGGACCGGGCTGGTTTTGCTAGCAGCACCCCCTCCCCCCTCTCCATTCTCTCGGCCCGGTTATGCATATTCAGCCGGCTAAGGAAAAAACAGCGAAAAAGGTACGGTACGCGATTTCCGTGGCGATTCATGATCCCTCCCCCGCGCCGGCCAGACGCGAAACGAGCGGTTTTTATTAGCGCGCTGGCCGGATGATTAACATCTAGGGCAAACAATTTTCCCAGGACGAAATAAAGAAGGAGCGCCGGGACTCGCTAATTACCGCGAATAACAGCGGCTCGTCCGCAGCTGCGTGTCTCCTTAATGAAAAAATAAAAAGGCCGGCTTTAGACCGGAACCCAGTGAAAAATATTCGGCGAGATTATCGCAACACCGCACCGCAACGGTCGCCGGCTCCTAGTAATCGCGAAGCATGAGAAGTGCGCGCAGAGAAGTGGACACTCGATAAAATATCGAGTGCTTTCTCGTCGCTTGCCGGCCGGCCGGTGTGGCGCGCGGCGTGGCGTTTCGACGAAATTGCAATTACAAAGGGCCTCAAGATTTACGGTCCCCAACTCGGGAAAAATACGAGCGTTGAAACCCGGCGAATCGATTAACGAGGCTAATTGCATCGAAGGAACGGCCAGGATTCCGCTGTCTCGCTAAAGAGCCGAACCGTGAAAAGAACAGCCGAGCTGTTTCTCGTTTCGGTCTCGGGGTGCTTCGTCACACTTTCCACGAGGACACTCGATCCTTGAAGATAGACGGTCGAACATACTTCAATTCATAAGTGTTAGCACACTGCCCAAGTTTTTAGGAGATTCTTCATGGACGCTGTGCTTCGGACTGCGATGGATCTGAGGGTTTGTGTTGAGCTGTTGTGTTTCGAAATTGTTCTTTTAATTTATTTTGGCATGTCGGAAGAGATTTGAAAACACGGAGGATCATTGGCACAGCTGGATTTATTGCCACAACTAATTTATTATTGTAATATGTATATATTTGTTTCAAATTAGCATCGTGTGAATATTGAAAGAGCTCGGATCTTGCGAATAGATTCGAAAATGTTTTAGTAACATTTAGGCTACAATTAACACTTTTAACCCTTTGGTGACGGACCATTTTCATAACTACACAATTTATATTTATCGAGAATATTTGCAATGTTTTTTACTAACTGTTTAGTAATAATTTTCCAAAAACTGAGCAGTGAAATGGCAATGTTTATTGTTTTGGTCAAAACGGATCAACGTTCTGCCATTCAAAGGTTAATATATCTGTTTTCCAAAATTGGACATTCATGGCAAAAAGTGCCTTAACGATTTGCTACGTCCATTATAATTATTTACAAACTTTATGCTCGGGTTACTTATATTTGTTAGCTTTATGTCTGGGTTAAAACGGACCTACGTTCCGCCATTCAAAGGTCTATATATCTGTTTTCCAAAATTGGTCATTCATGACAAAAAGTGTTTTAACGATTTGCTACATCCATTATAATTATTTAGAAATTTTATGCTCGAGTTATCTATAATTATAAATAATATAACAAAATAATATCTGTTGAGATTCACGAGTACATCACGCTATTCATACATTATTTTATTATATAGTATGTTCAAAGTAACAATAGACTGGCATTTTATGCATTTATGACAGAGTGTTTAAAAGATTCAAAGTTGCAGTTGCGTAAAAATTATTAAGAAAAGAAGTGAGTGTCTGTATCGTTTCTGTACGTTGAAATTAATGCAGACAATTTTTATTTTGTATAAGAATTCGCAGTCGAATTATTACAAACCAAATGGCGAATAAGCCATAATTCATATTCCTCTCACAACACGCAACATAAACCACTTGTGTTATTAACAGACTGTGGATTTTATGCATTAATAGCGAAAATAAGTAGCTGAAATTTAAAACAAAAAACCGATTAAAATGTGAGAACATGCATATATTATTGAAGTTATTTTATTCGATACAAAAGATTTGTATTTTGGATAAAAATCCACAAGCCAATTATTAACAACCTCTTACCATCGCAATAAAAACTCTACAGTTGGTAACTAATAAATTCATCGAGTTATTTTCTTAAGTCATTCGATTAAGAACACGTGTCCACTAAAGAATATTACCAATTGAGAAACCGTACTAGTCGAACAAGCCTTCAAAGTCTCACCGTACGCAATATAAACCACTTCACATGGCTTCAATCAGGGCTTTTCCAAAGCCGTGATCGCATACAAATAGCATGCCGGGTATGCGGTTCACCATCGTACACGCTATTGATCCCCAAGATTAAGGAATTCGCAAAGCTTGAAAGAATATTTGACCAGCTGCTTAGTACAAACTTAAGCCCCTCAACGCACGATTAGGTCTGCAAGATTCAGGAAAATGAGTTTGTACTGATTTAATTTTCTTTAACTTATCTTCCAATTCTACACTGAATTCTTATTTTTCTACGAGTAGTTTTATACAATACAACAGCAGTATCAACCAAGAAAAGCTCTGAGTGTAAGAATGTAGCTTCGGAATACGTGGATGTGTGTTGCGTGTGAGTGAAATAAACGAATGAGTGATCGATAACGAGCAGATAGATGGAAAATAAATATTAATTGCATTAATTGCAAAATGTACAAGCCACGTTGATATTTATTTCTTCTCTCAACAATTCTACTGACTTGAAAATAGTACAACAGTGTTTCAAAATTCTTTAAATGTTTTCACCATTTTGTATTTTACCTACTCATTATTATATAATCACTAGAAATAAGCGAGCAGTCCATACAACGTAATTCAGTTATTCAAAACCATTGGTATAATCGTTAATTTGCTCTTACATGACTTTTTAGAATAAACGTAAAAATTTTGACACGTGCGCTGGAGGGCTAGTCGAGGAATTTACACCTAACCCTCGGCTGCCTAAGCTTGCCCATGAATTATTCTGGTTCGAATTCTTCGAGCATACGCGTTGATCACCCACCGTCAGCTTCCCGGCGAATAGCTCCCTGCTTCGTGCAAACACTTTCTCTCTCCGCGGGTCCAGGAAACGGGTATCAGGAACGGGTCGGGTTCAGATAACTATTGCAGCGATCGCGAGCTGCGACACCGATCCGATCAATTCGTTACCGGATGATTCGCGGAGGTGTAACATCCCCGCGGTGCAAAATCCTCGCGACCAAGCGTGCACGCGCTTGTTCGCCGGCAATCCGCACGTCGAACCGGCCAATGATATTTCAGCGAGGCGCAGCGAGTCCGATCATGCGTCCGGTGGGATCCCGGAGCGGGTAAAAGCGGACGGAACCGAAGCTGATTTGGCGGAAGCTGCGCGTGTTTCGCGTGTGCGCGAGAGGAAGAGCAGATCGCGAAACCGCGGCTGTCCGACCGCGCCGGCCGTTTGTGTTCGCGCGCGGAAAATACGCGCGTGACCAGTGTGGGATCGATTCTGATTTTGTGGCTGTGCGCGGGTGTTTGTGCCCTTTCCCCCGCTGTGCTGCTAAACGGAGTGTGCCACCAACGAAAACCTGGGAGGAACATTAAATGAATGTTGTTGCAAGCGGTGGCTGTGATCGTGAGAGTAGAATCGGTGCACGGTGTGATCGGCCGATTTCAATTCATAAATGTGCGAGTGGTGGAGCCTACAATGGTGGCTCGGCTCCCGCAACAAGTTCTGCTGCTGCTCGTACTCGGTAAGTCGAACACTGCTCTTTCTCTCTTCCTCCCTCGCTCCCTCTTTCCCTCTCTCCCTCTCTTTCTCTGTGTGTCTATATTCTATATTTAGGCGGTGACCGTGCCGAGCGCCACGCTTCCGCCACATATTTCGAGAAAATATGGCCCGAACCAACCCCGAACGTTATGCCCGAACGTTCTTTCCTTCGGGTCCTTCCTCTCGATCCACTGGATCGAGCTGCTACCTGTTACGCACCGGCGATAACGGAAACGGAAAAACGTCGAGGGTCTGCTACCCTCTCGTGACCAAGGAGTGACGACGCCGTAGATAAGCGGCGGATAGCTTTCGCTTGCCAGTCGACGCATAGTGGGCCGTTTCTACAAAATATGTGGAATTATTAAAAAAATTTTCATGTCATAAAGTACGTGCAAACTAGGCTTCTCCGCAAACTAACACTTGCTTGAGATTGACCGAAGAGGACACAGACTTAAATTTCATCTGATTTGATAAATAAATATTAGTCGAGTTTAAGTCTCTGGAAGCAACATTAGTCAGTATCCTTCACGTCTCGAGTGTTAATGTCACCTTCTGTCTCTAAGCGAACATTTATTTTTCTACTGAATCCAACTTCTACATAAATCTAACTACTGAAAAATTTTTGTTTTTCTACCTCCTACTAAAGTCATAATTCACTAGTCACCTAAAATAATATTCAATATTCTTGATATTGGCCTAGGATAGGAATGTTGTAATTTTGTTGATACGGTTAGGTATATCAAAATTTTCCATCATTACGTTTAGCAAACACTGCTAACCGTAGCTGTTGTAACCGTAGACAATTTTTTTTTTTAGATGGTACATTTTGTAATAAGTGGAAGAGACTTGTTTAACAAGTTGAGAGGAGAAAATTTGATGTGACTAATAGTAATTTAATAACAATGTTAACTTTCGTTTTCTTTTTTGTAATTTTATATCTCAATTCATTTAAAAATCGTAACTTTCGTTAATATTAACTCTACAACTATTTACTTATGAGGGTATGTCCATAATTACTTAAAATCACATGCGAAGTCAACTAGCAAAGCTTAGATTTCTTAGATTAAATCAACCCCTATGAGGGTAGTTTTCTAAAGACAGTTTCTTATCCTAGTAAATAAATAATATCAGAGTTAAATTCTATGACCTAAAAAACTCCTAAAATTGTTCGGTTTGTAATTAATAATGTATAATTATCAGAGACATGAAATTTACATGTTAGCATAAGCAATCGCCATTTCTGGCCAAAATTGGCTGAATGGCGTTTCTGCCCAGCTTAATCGACTATACCGTTCGCACATTCGCAAATATCGTAAATACGAGAATTATAAAATCAAACTAATTCTGAAACATTATGATCAGCGATGTATCATTCTCTGTCCAAGAAGCGTAGATTTTTAATTTCCTTTGAAACAAACAACAAACATCGTTCAGATCAGAGCTAAAGCCCGGTATGATTATCCGAAAAAAGAGGCAGAATTATGCGGAATGGATTTCAATTTTATCCCGATTCTTTGGTTCATAAACAGAGGGAACTTTACACATCAAAGCTGCACTTTTTTCTGTCGTTGCCGCGGAAGATCCGCGTGCAAAATGTTCTTTTTTTTCCATTTCTCGTCGAGTTTCGCTAACGAGAATGGACAAACATCGTATCCGTTGGTTTTTTAGCGACAGGGACAGCAGGATTTTCAGGATTTTAATTAACTAGTTTATCGATCGACTGTGCCGAGTAATCGAAGTTTCTATCAGGAAGTTTGTCAAATCGAGTTAATTGTCGGCCCTGTCGGCGGGACTTCCGTCGATCGGAGGCTACCGTCATTGTCCCTCGTGATTTCTGTCAGTTTGACTCGCCTGATCGATCGGTTGGCTCCCGTTAACAAAAATCACTGCCAATCAATTCCTCCTTGGCAGAGGGAGACGTGTCAAGTGGAGCGCATAATCGAGACGTTTCGCGGGATCAATTACATTGTCCCTTGTGAAGGAGGTTCAATTGCACTCTCTCAAGAGTGGCGAGAATCGGGGGTGTGGAAGGTTGGTTAAACATGACGGGACTAGAGGAGGGGTGGGGAAGGGTTAGAGACTAGAACAATTTGCATTGTTCTCGGCGAGGCAAAGTGTAAACTAGCGGGAGCTTTGAATGACGCGGATTCCTGTATACGCGGGACAATGGAGAATTCGTCTTGCTTTTAAAGCAAACGATGGGGAATCGCTCAAGTTCCACGGTTTAACTTTGACAAACGGCTGGGAGTGTCTTTAATGCTCCTCCTCCTCTCGCCGTGATTCAGAAACCGAGTTTGCGACGAAACTCCAACTGGTCTGGCCCAGTGGAGAGCGGCGCCTTTATCCAGCGAGTAGTAAGAAAAATTTTCCGACCCCGCGGTTCGACTGCACGAGAACATCGGCGGTTAATTTAAGATAATCCAACGGCTAAGTTGAAGCACTAGGCTGAGAAGCAGAGTCTAATTAAACAGGATTATTCAAATAGGGGCGAGTAGGGTTTCATTAAAGGAGATCGCGAGATCGGAACCAGACTCCGAGAGGGAACGAATGGTGTTTGCTATCGGGCGACGAATACGCGAAACTTTGTCCGTGAAAGTGCACAATTTGTTTGCTAACAGAAACTTGATGGTTCAACCCTTGCCCCCCTCCTTCGTTTTTATAACTTCATTTAGTTCTTGGTGATACGGGGGACAAGATGAGGTGGAAATGAAATCGTCCGTTATGCAGAGCGTTTTGTTTCTTACATTCGCATCAATATCTCAGTTAGTTTCGGAGATGTTTAGAAAATGTATGAGGACAACGTTGTACTTCATGTTTTCGCTTTTCAATATCATTTTCTTCGAGTTTAATAGCCTCCACCTGTCAAAAACTTTACACTGCCAACTTTGAACACGCCTAACTTCGATCCAGTAAATTCCTGCCGTTAAAACTTGGATTTCTGGCATTTTCCTGTAAAAATCTACAGGATTATATATAAATAAAAGTTCAAACTTTGTAGTCCCCTATGTGGAAGTTTAACCGTATAGGGTGTTGACAAAACTGTTTTGTTTCGTTCTATATAAAACGTTGAAAGATTGTGATTTGTATCGAGTGGTTCGCGTATTCAAACACAAAATGGTACATTGTCACTGATAAATTATAAGTAGCACACCTGCGTAATCTTTTTAGCTTCAAGTGTACAAACCGAATATGACCTCCAATGTCTCGAATCCGTCACTGAAGAGGGCATCATAAATGTTATGTTTTCATTTAACAGGATTACGTTCCTTCACTGGGAGGTGTTCATTTACTGGACAGGTCGCCCTATATTATTTGAAAATTTGTAATCTGCAAGAAAACTCACTGTATGAAGATGACAATCATGGGCAGACGATTCAAGCAAAAGAATAAATACAATGTCGTACCACGCAGCCTCCGTAAGAATCCTCGCTTCCGATCAGGTGAGCCCCATCCTTCACAGACGCATCGAGGCGTCGCGTCGCGTCGCGTCGCATCGCATCGTGTCAAAGCGAGACTATCTCTATTTCGCGAGTATATTCAAAGAGCGTCGCGACGTTTCTCGTCGATCGGCTTTTTATCTCGGAATCGAAGCAGCATGGTCTTGGACGAGGTCTTTCGTCTTTTCCGCGTCGTCTCGCCGCGTTTCGCCACCGTTTCGCGACGTAGATCACATTAGCGAGTCGCGAAACAACGTGGATCAGTGTTCGGGAGACAAGAGTGCGGCCACTTTGTTCCCGTCGCGTCGTCTGGCAGAAAGCTGTTCCTCTCGACGGCGAGCAACTTTCTTCGTTGACGGTACGGTAGTTTTCAGAGAACGGTTAGGGAGGGGGGGAGGGTGGGAGAGTAGCAGAATGGCGAACGCCACCGGCGAACTTGTCCACCGTCGCTATAAAGCGAGCCCACTTATTTGCATACCACCTAATTTGCTCCCAACCGTTCTGTCCCGCGAAAACTCCACTTCGGCAATCCAAGAGCTTCCCGAGCGAAATTGCTGGCTCGGAATCTCGGACACCGTGGCGTACCGTATTGTCGACCGCCGTTGCTGATTGATAAAGGCCGCGCGCAACCGTGCGCCAATCGAATTTGATTCATTAACGAGTTGCGGATTCGCCGGCCCGCTGTCTCGGTCGCGTCCCCACCCACCGCCGTCACATTTTTCACGGGGAATCGCTATTACGTTTGATTGATTATCGCGATCCCCAACGCTCGCTTTTGCTCGCTCGCGGCGGCAGGATCGTAAATTTTGCCGAGCCACTGTCGGCCGTGAGAAGCCAACGATGTAGTCGCGTCCTCCGCGTCGACTCTTCTCGAACAATGTCTTTAACTCTCCGTGGGAAACCGGGGTTGTTTATGGTCGACGCCGAAATTTCACTCTTGAATTTTGATCTTTCCACTATGTATATTTATTTCCTCCCTGTTAATACGCTTTAAACATTCGACGTTCTAACGATTACGCAGCGCAGTGCGGAAATCGTAGTACAACCGGGCAGGTGGTGATTCTGCACGAAAAAATAGGAACAAAATTTGGTATAACGTTATTTCATCCGAAACTTCGTTTCCGAGAAAGTCGAGTTTGAAAATGCAGCGAATACGCGTGCTATTACGGTCTGATCATGGCCAACCGATACTACTTCCTGCATACACTTACTACTAGATTACGAGTTTCATGTATTTACAACAAAATTGAATAGGCAATTTAAAACAGTGAAATGATTGGAAGAATTCAATAATGTCGATATACTATTTCCAACATGTGAAAATTATTAATGAGCAAAATAAATTTGTATATTCATAAGAAAATTGAGTAGGCGAAATTTAAAATAATAAAAAGATTGAAAGCATTTATCTTTATTGATATAACATTTTTCACAGATTGAAATGATTGATGCTGACAGTTTTTGTTTTGCATAAAACTCATTATGCATGACTGATTGTAAAAGACTTTAGCACACGTCTAATGCAATGGTCACTTTTAGTGTTCCGTGAACCAATTGTGAAATGAATTACTTTCACGTTACAATAGAATGTTTGTAGTCAGCAGTCAAAGTGTTATAATGAAAATTATCCCGTATAGTCAAGCCTGTTTTTGTGCGGTCCTTTTCTATGCGATTCTTTTTTTTGTACGATTTGTTCTCATCACACGACGACACGCGTTTTGGACTACGACGAGTAGTATTGAATTATGTGACACACAAAGACGGGATTGTCTGTATAGTACTACGAATACGCATTCACAGATAATTGTGGCGACGGTGATTAACGTCCCCTTTCCTTCATTACCGTTTAGCGTAGAGTGAGACTGTAATTGCCACTGGTCGCGGAGTGTAATCTAACCGATTTTCCATTAAGAACGTCTTAATAATTCGGCCGAAACCGAATTGCTGCTTTGATCTTGGCTGCTCGCGCGGGAATGGACTACGAACGTCGCGATTTTCTTATCGGATTCAATCACGCCGTCCATCCTCATGCGTCTGCGTCGAGTCTGTCGCACACAAACACGTTTAAAGTCCCCTTTCCGCCGGGCCAGAGTAAGCACATTATCGGCTTGCAGCTTCGTTACTACTCGACATTTCCATCCCGAGTCCTTTCTTTGTTTCCCTCCGACAGTGACGGAAGCCAGGAAAACGTTCGATTTCCGGCGCCATAGTAACGCTGTGGTCCGCGGCACGGCAGCTTTCGCGAGAAATTTTGAAAGTTCTTTCCCACATCTTCACGGCTGTTCCCGATTTCAGCTCGCTCGAGAACGCGTTATTGTTATTGACAGAACGCTCGACTTGTCGCATTTTATTATCTTTATGACGTACTCGGATAAGAGACACGTCAGACTTGAGCAGCTTGAGAACTTCCAAGTTACACTGCGGAGGAATGCACACTGGTATGAGAATTAGAGTGCTTTGCGTAGTTACTCGAAGACCCTTTAATTTGAAATTCAAAATGAATCCTCTTTAAAATGATCTCTTTCCGTTGGTGTTGTAAGTAAGACATATTTCTTTGAAAAATGACGCCATAAATGAAACATAATTTATTGATTTCAAGTGTAGCGCAACAATGGATGAATTATTTTTCCTAGGATCTTTTAGTAGGTGCGTATGGGGGTTAAAAATCAGTTTTTCTATGAAGCTGGGAGGATTAATTTAGATGTGAGAAATAACATTATATTATTCCAATAAAATTTTCGCCATTCAGAATCTTTTTATCTGAACCTGCAATGAAAATTTAAAAATATGTTTGATAGATGTTTTTCCGTTGAAATTTGTTAATGTATCTATGGGCCAGAAATGATTAAAAATAGTAACGATATAGTTGCAATGAAAATAAAAGTACTACTAATTTATCTTAATAAACACGTCTTATTCTTTATAAGTTTGCAGTAACTGGATAGAGATCTAATTATCTAATTATATTGATAATCTCAGTATAACAACAGGAATATTCATTTTTAAATCGGAGCAAATAATTGTCGCAAACATCATTCTTTTTTCTACAGATAACTGCTTAATTTTTAACACATCGTTACTTTTGGGATCGTATGTGCAGCAATAAACTTACAATTCAAACTCGAGGGTTTCAGTGCACAAAACTTACAAGATAATGTAAGTTTTCTTCAGCCTTCGACTGACTTTACTCGTTCATAGGATCTCACTCAACCATGAGAATAATCACTTTTCATCCCTCTCGGTGAACTCTCTTTAATTTCCGTTGTCGAGTACTACCTGGTTCTGATGTCTGATAGTAACCACCTCGCACCCCGATACAATCAGTTTTCCTCATTTTCTCTCGTAAAGTTTTACGATTCCGACTTGCAGGGAATCCGCGATACGATCACCTCGATCTTTTTCAGTTTGTTCTCCCTATTTTTTCCCAACCCGTCAGAAGGAAAAACGAGGAAACGATTTCCAAAGAAAAGCGATTTTGCATCCCTTATCTGAATCCCACGTTCATGTAAAATCGCTCGAGTCTCTGCAACTTTACAGTATTAATGATATTATGATACACCTCTCGATTCAGAAAATACAATATTGCAGTGCTACCATCAAATTATATCAGTTTGTTAATTCACAGATGATATTAACCTGCATATTAACCTGCGGCTTTATTGTATCAACAAAATCTCAAATTACAATTCTTATACAAATATCGTTTGGTTTTATCCAGATATTACCATGTCTATTGGCATCCTGGAGCATATCTGTTTTGATTGCATACGAAAATTGATTATGTTTATACAATTGATAAGTTAAATAATAAATAGTATCTTTGATTACATTGAATTAAAATTATTTTTATACGTCAATGGGTTAAGCCATATTCTTAGTTTCGTATTCTTAATATTCGTAATTTCAAACATTATTAGTAGACTGCAGATCTTTATGCATTTATGGAGTTTGGTTGGGTGTAATGTAAAAAGTAAAAGATTAGAAAAATTTTAGAATATTGTAATGTTCTTTTTAATGTAAGACAGTGATTAATGGATAAAATCAATTTATATTTTATTCCTACTTCCCACAATCGATAAAAAACATTTTTATTTCGCATAAAGTTCCGCAGTCTAATTATTAGAAATGTATATAATACATCTTCTTTGTCTGTATCATTAAATATTAATCAATAATTTTATTAATCTGGTTAAGATGCTTTCGTGCACTTTTGTTATATTTATACCTAAGTAGTGATCTCAGTAATCAGTATTTGATGGTTTAGAATTTTGCTTTCAACATTTGTAATAATGTTAGTTAGAAACATTATATCAATTCAAATTATGATCCATTTTTCTAAAGAAGATATCTAAAGTCATAATAGTTGTCCAAATCCACTAATATGTTGCAAGTCTGAAATAACAGAAATGGGGTGTACAGCTATTATGAGTAATTAAAATCAGTAAAATACGAAATAGTGAAGAGATCCAATAAAATTAATCGTATTATAATAAATAAATAAATAGAAATAAATTTCTATCCAACTCCTGCCTCTTGAAATTAATGTAGAAAATGTTACTTTGCATAAAGATCCGCAATTCAGTTATGACTATTATAATTGTAGGTATATTCTCTCGAAAACAGGCCACAAATCAAACAAGCTTCAACCTTGCGTACGAATATTTTTGTATTTACAATCAATGCTCATGAACTCAGTTCGAAATTTGCGACGAGTCGAGTAGCGTACATAAAAACCTGAAGTCCGTTTAAAACAGATATATAAATAAACGTCCAATGCATTTCGAGTTTTACACGCAATCAGCTCTAAATCGTCTGATTGCTTTCGGTGGATAACGGGGCGGCCGTCGAATCTATCGCTCGTATCGTAAAACTGTTCTCACCCGGTCTTCCCTTGACGAGTTTTATGCACTTCATATCAAGTGCAAACTTTTTGAGCGTTGTAAACAAGTAATTGGTAAAGGTGAAGGAACAAGTGGCGACACGGGATGCTTCAATAACGCTATACTTATCGCTTTGTCGGTGAAGTGCGAATGGAAACGACGCGACGCGAACCTACGAGTAAGCGCGAAATCCAATTTCACTGATGAACGCTTCCCCCCTGCGTGCAATTAATCGAAATCTGTCGTCATTGATATCGGTCCTAGTGTAAATTTAATTAACCGAAATTCTACTGTTCCCGTATTTGCATTGTGAAATTTCTTTCAACATTTCGCACTTATCCTCGCGTCCGATGCGCCAATCTTTTTAATAAATGCTGACAGCAGTCGATCGAATTCTCAGAGCCACACTATGAGAAATATATTTCTTGCTCATGGAATGCATAAACTTGCCTGAATGCGTATTTATAGTTTGTAAACATACATCTTTACTGCGTAAAGAAATAATAAGAATTCGGTGTTGCTATACTTTCATGAGATGTATGTACATATTGGTCTTTTTTTTTAAGACATAATTTTATATATTAATAAAGCGGTTGATTTCATGGATAAAATATTTGGGAAAATGGCTGCTATGTTCTTCTAGTTGAAAATAATACATGTATTTTTTAACAAATACTACAATATAATAAAACATATATATTGATTTTTTTAAAGAAGCATAACTTTGTACATTAAAAGAATATTGAATTTACAAAAAAATAATATTGAACTACAAACGGTGTTCTGTATGATTTTGGGGAAAATGGCTGCCACGTTCTTCTCGTTAAATATGTTTACCTCAATTTTTTAGAAAATACTACTTAAACATCCCATAGTAAAAAGCAGATGTCTGATCTTTTAAGGAAATGTAGTTTCATATATTAAAAAAAAACTGTTGAATTTATCTAGTATAAACGCACGGAGATATGTATGATTAGTTCAGCAAGTGTTGATTAAAGATAATTTGGATCAATTTTGTAGCAAATGGTACACAAATATTACGTAATAAGATGCACATATTGATTTCTTTATGAAACATAATTCTGTATATGTGCCAGAAGAAATGGTTGAATTCGAGCCGTTCAATGGCATGTAACCTTAAATAAAGACTCTATGCCGTATATCGTTGCTTTCGAGCTATCGATTTATTGCCAAGCCCGGCATCTACATGCTTATTGGCCCCGGGGATCGATCGTACACCTTCGACCCTTTCCTCGCAGTCGCTTATTTTCCGAATCCGCTGATCGATTTGTTTTCGATGCCGCCGAAATCTCGAGATGCTCGTAAACCGGCGGCGTCCGCCTCCTTGGAATCCTCTTAGAGTCCAATTCCGGCAATAAATCCGCAATAGTTCCGCGTGCTCTGTTGGGTTTTCGTTGCGGGGATTCGCAGGCAAAATATCCAGCAAAAGTTTATTCGTAGCCGTTCCGTTTGTTTACCGATTGCCGGTTTCGCGTTCGATTCGAGCGTACGGAACGCGGGGCCGTTCGGCATTTTTTCCGAGAGATAAACCCGGACGATGCGTGATGGACAAAAAGGCATCGAAAAACGCCGACGGCCTATTAATCGTCAGGATTTTATCTACTGCCGACGTTGCAGACCCTCTGCACCCGATTCCCTATTCGGAAATATGGGCAAACCGATAGAAAACTTCGGCGAAAATTGTTCCACCCCTATCTCGAAAGTATTGCCAGCGTTAGGAACCCGTGCGGTGTTCGTGAAAGCCAGCACGAGTACGTGGGTGGACAACGGATTTCACTTGCCCTGCCAAAACTGAAAATCGCGGCGACCATCGAACCGCCGACCATCACAATTCCAGAAAATCAATGAATTTATTTGACTTTGCGAAAGCGGATGATTCCGGGAGCTGCGCATTTGGCAACGGTTAGTTTCATGTAAACATTTTTGTCTTCAACGAACAACGACGAATCGTAGTTGGTTACACGATATAATAGAATACATTTTATAATTTTCTTTTCAATTCCTGTATTAGTTTGACGCGACATAACCTTATACGGCTATACTGTTTGCACAATCTAAGAAATATCACGCCGGAAGTCAAAATTTACTAATACATTTTTAGGTGTATAGTTTGAGATTAGAAAAGCCAAATGCTCGAAAGAAGCTAAAGATATTTCATATTTACGATTGTCTTGCAAAGCTGATATGAAAATAGGGGTATAGTAAATTTTATTGGTGTCATAGGAGATCATAGCATACCATTACAGGGTTAAACCTTTATTTCTCCATTGTACTTAATTAAACAGATATCAATTAAAATTATTTGTTACAAGCTGAATTGTCGGATGATGTTTATAACCCTTTCACTGCTAAAGGCGTAAATATACGTCCTGAGAAGTCCATCGATATATACGAAAGGCGTAAATATACATCCTGAGAAGTCCATCGAACTAAAATAGCATAAAAGGCTATTTAAAATAAATAAGAAATGGGTATTTTTAATTTATTTGCAACGATTGCTTTTTAAGTCATACGAATGGTATCAAATTTTCGGGTACTGCTTTGGTCACTAGTCACTGGTCTGCGCGGCGCAGCGCAGCGACCGACGTGCGTATAACGCGCCGTCCCTGTTGATGGATTATTCCGGAGTCGCGCCGCAGTGAAAGGGTTAAGATGTTTTGGTCCGTCTAAAGGTCAATGAAACAGAAACTGGAAAGGGAAAATTCGATATAGTGAGAAATGCTTGTACATGCTTTCAAACTTAGCACATTCACTGTCTGTACAGTATTGTGAAATTATACTGTTTCAAAAATATTATTGTTTCTTGATTCAATATTATTAAGTATTACAGTATTGTTACATCAGAACAATCAGTAATAATTTCTAACATAAATACGTTCATCTTCAATATCCTTTTCTCGTTTATTGGGAAAGTACAGAATTAAAAAAAAAATAAAGCTTTTAAAGCACTCGTTATTGCATCGAGTGTCCGAAATGCCGTAATAACGCTTTCCTTTTATGATTATTTGGAGCGGTGAAATTCAAAATTAATAGCACGCCTCTGAATGCAGCGGATACAGTAAGCAATATTGTGTAATATTGTGACTCGTTCTTGTGCCAAAAAATTAATTGCAACTGCCGCAAAGCTGCTTTTTCACGTCGAGCTCTGCAACTCGGCTTTTAATAAGCCAAACATCATGAAACTTTTGTAAAACTTGACTGCGATACGTTCTAATCCCGGTTTTATTTTTTTATCAGATGAACCATATTGTCATGAAAAATTTGTTACGCTTAAGAGAATGTTAAAAGTAGACTTTTACAGTGATCGTCATGTTTTGAAGCTTCTAAAAATTCGGTAAAAATTTATCATTGTCAATTACAGCAGCCATAAAGTGTGTAGGATATTGTAACTTTAGTTATACTTCGGATTACAATTATATTATAGCTCGAAATTCAATTAAATTACATTCAACGAAATACAAACAATGCAGCTTCATCGGCTTTTTCCGATTCCCATTAGCGATAACAAAAACTCCGCTATACTGGGCTAACTCTTGTTCTCATCGCGTTCGCATGCCGTGATCGCAATCCCGTTAAACAATACGTCTAATATCTCGAATTTCATTATTACATTTGCTTCGAACTCCCAGTAGATGATTATTCAGATGTTCCGCGCGGCGAGATCCATCATAAATGTGTTATATTACCGGAGCCGGTAAGTTCGCATGTAAAATCTTCTTTTGTGCGTCGAGATTCACTTTCGCGGCATATTGAAATGCTTCATGTCGCTGGCACCGCTTAGCAATAACTATGACGTTGACGACGACGTCGACTTCGACGGCGTATCGCGGGAAAAATGCAACGACGTCGAGCCGTCCCAGGAAATGGGTGGTTCGTCGCAGGAACGTGAAACGACGCGATAGGGATGTAGGTCTCGAGTGAACATCGATGGAACGGCAACCATGTCTTCCTGCGGGATTTCGGGAACCCAAGTGCCATTAGTCTCCTTCAGCAGGTCCACAAATTGATTATAATCTGAGATGCGAGAACCATTGCAGGTAAACCTTCACCTTTAAGTCACTCGAACAATTGCAGGCGAGATCTTTTTTGCAATTCAAGATCGTTCCTATATTTCTTGTTGACTAATAGCAAGATTACTATAGATTTCTACTTCTTTGGATAATTATAAATGAATATATGATTGAAGCCCTACGCTGAAACTACAAAGTCTAATGACTATAGTGTTATGGAGTATAATAAAAAATTCTGTGTATTGACGTTGGTGTAAAATACATGTTTGGAGGTACATTGTTTATGTACTGTGCGTGCCGCACGAGAAGACTCGTGAAGGGAATGCGAAGCTGATTGGTCAGAGTGGAAGGGGCACGCTTCTAGCTGTTCTATTGGCTAAAGCGGTTGCACATACTATGCAGCGTGTGACGTCAAAGCCTAAGCATTGGTCAACTGGGAGTTCAACAGTGGGGATAGGCGAAGACAGCGAGTACACCCTTTGCCCTTGTGCTGTTCTGCGAGACTTCTTGTTAGGCACGGACAGTACATATACATACTATAACTTAATTCAGATCAGAACGTACAGACTGATGCTCTATAGTGCGTAACAGTGGGAAAGAAAACAATTTGGTTTCAAGTCAAACCGTAATAGTTAAGTTGTTGGTATTATTGGCAGCTGAAAAGAAGTCATTTGGAAGGAATACTGGAAAATATTGGCTAAGCAATTACACATACTACGTAGCGCGCGCTGTCGAAGCCTAAACATTGGGGACACAGTGCCGTCGCAGACGACTTCTTTGCAGCTGCTAATAATACATACGTTAGTTTATGACGGATAGTTAAATATGGTCAAATTGGACATCCAAAATCCACGAATTCATTTCTACGATAAAATCTGAGACATCGTTATGTGACAACGGGTTAAGACGGACAAGCATGTCTTGATATAGCCTTGTTTTAATTCGCAATTTTTAAAGCATTTTTTTATTTTTAGAGCATATTTATTTAAGAACCGAAGCTTTGAATTCGCAAATTTTGAAGTTGAAAGAAATGCTATTTAAATAGTGGAAAAATGGTTGAGTTTATAGATAAAATCTCACGGAAATATTGTAGGAATAGGTTAGTTGAAAGCCAAGCGGTTAGGTGTCACAGTGAAGTTTGCTTGATAACGTATTTATTAAACTTGTACAATTATCTCTCGTTTATCTCTTACAAACGGCTCTTCTCTCAATTCTCTCGTTAAACTATTAAACTCCGATTCTTCAACTCTAACTCTTTTACTCTCGCTCTGTGTCTCTTCTCGCGACCGCGACCTACCTCAAATCGCTTGGCAGATCGTCGTCAAAATACATAAACAAAATCTACATCGCTCGCGATCGTTGCATCTTTCTTATTGTCTCTCTCACACACTCATGCTCTCTCTTTCACACTTATTCGCACGCGCTCGCTCGAGCATTCACCTGTCGCATCCCCACACTCGGCCATCCTACATTAACGTCCACCCTCGTACGTCTTTTGGGCCGTCCAGTCGTCGTCGTTTTCGCATCCCCACAATATGTTCAGGGTGTATAAAAATTATATATCACGACCATCATAGCATCATTGTACATCTCCGGATCGGTGGAGATCTGTAAAAAAATGCACCGCAAAATTCATTTTGACCTCGAAAATTAAGGTCAAAGTATTAAAAAATTGGAGTAACGACAACTATACGATGCAATAAAAGAAAATTTTTCGACACTTTGACCTTAATTTTCGAGGTCAAAATGAATTTTGCGGGTCATTTTTTCAACAGATTTCCACCGATTCAGAGGTGTAGAATCACGCTATGGTGGTCGTGACATATAATTTTTATACACCGTGTAAACCTGGTAAATATCGCAAACGATGTTGTGCGGAAATGGTTTTGAGAAAATGGTTGCTAAGTACTTCTAGTTAAAGATGTTCAATTTAAATTTCCAGCAAATACTACTGAAATATTTCATGATAAAATACACATATTGATTTCTTCAAGAAATACTGTTTCGTGTACAATAAAAGAAATGGTTGAATTTTTCATATTTCTGAGCGCCGTTTTATTCGCAATGAAATCACATTAGAAACTCAGGTGGTAAGCATTCCGTCCACCCGTGGACGTAAATCGGACCGGAAATATGCTAAATTTGGGGGGGGGGGGGGGGGACTATGAGTAATAATGTAGCAAAAAGGGTGAAAGCAACCGAGTGAAAGTGACGAAGACTCTCGAGAAGAAAGGGTGGGCTGACAGCTAGGATAGAAGGTAGAAGAAGACTGTGCATCTCGAGGAGCCGGGAGGTATTTGAAGTGCATAAACGAGCCTCGAGGTGAATTTAAGCGCGCGCTGGGCTGCCGTGCAATTTCAAAGAAATACGAGGCTTGGACCCTGGAGTCTTCGCGGGTCTCGAGAGTCGCGTCACGGATATGGAAGAGGGACAAAAGTGGATTCTTGTGGCGAGAAATACATTGAAAAATGGGGCACTTGTAAACATCCCCGAGCCGCCGGTAGAACACACTGACCGTGAGATGAAACATTTCGAATGTAAATTTGTTTTCTTGTAAATTTGTTTTCTTGAATTATATTTATCGTTTTTAATTATACGCGGTGTACACGGTCGTTTCTTGGACGGAAACTTCAAACCGTTATCATCGTCACTTTTGCCTGCGAACGAACCATATGAAAACAACTTTCGCTTTGCGCGACTGCAGTAGAATCTTGCTCGTTGCTACCTCGGTTACTACACGGAATACTCGGTCGTTGTTTATTAGCAATTCCCACCACGGTGCGGGTTATAAAGCTATGTTCTCACTAGAGCAACATCGAACGACTTTTTGGAGCCTTTCGTTGTTTTCTTCCTCTTTTATCCGGTAGCAGCACCAACTTCTTCAAAATACAGTGATTTCTCTATATTTGTCACCAACGCCTAAATCATAAAAGTCCCGAAACTTGAAAGAAGCTCGAGTGGCCTCGGTCACTGAGGAGAGTAAACGTATATCGGTGTGAGACCATGAGAACACTATTAACCAAACTTCTTTACGTTCCACTATTTCTTTATGGGACTTTCTCTAACATATTTCACCTAATTAGACCAGTATTGTGGACATATATAAAAAAACACTGTACATAGATCAACTAAAAGTTGCAATTTGTTAGTTCAGTGTAGACGTGGCTTTAGAGGTTCTAGAACTCATGGTGGCTACGTTGAATCCAACGTAGATCGACACTACGGATCACTATGGTGTTACCTTTGTTGTTTGTGCAACCTCGATTTTTTCACGCATTTTTAATCCCGTTCCGTGCGACGAGAGAGGTCGACTTTATCGAGTTTTTTTCCATTTTACAAACTCCACCCAGTCTCGGTCTTATTTTTCCGTTTCATTCTACTGTTTGGGAAATCCACGTGTGTTTTGAAAAAATTTTGTGTATCCTCCTTACGAACGACTATGTTCCATAACATTCTCTTCTCTTTCCGTGTTTTCCGTTCATTTAATCTTTGTCTTTTTATTTTCGTAATCCGAATAAACGAATTTGTGTTTTATAATACTTAAATGGCGTTTAAGAGTAATAACATGATATATCCTCATTTTAAATGTTTCTGTTTCAGTATCGACGTTTATTCAATGAAACATATGAAACAAATGAACATATTTTCCATACATCATTTTGGAAAGGAATAATATCAGAAAGATTTCTTTCGTCGACTGGAAAGTTTCTTACGATATTAGTATACAAGGTGTCCCAAAAATTTGTACTTCCTTGAAATGGGTGAAGTGATTCCTGAGGTCATTCGAAGCGTTTTGAAAAATTCCGAAATTGTGAAAATATTCTGCGCGGCTTCGTTAAGGAGTTATCAACGCAAAAACGCGGACCAATCAGGGCGTGACAAATGCAGACGGACTCCGGCACCGCAGCAAATCCGGCTGATCGTGATAACTGGCATTAACCGAGCCAGAATCCGTCCACTGTAGCCACGCCATGATTGGTCCGTGTTTGTCATTAATAACTCCTTAACAAAGCCGCGGAGAACATTTCCTCACAGGAGGAAGTTTTTTCAAATCACCTCAGGAATTACCCCTTTCAAGAATACACAACATTTTTGGACACCCTGTATCATTTTCTCGTGTCTCACGAACCGTCAGATGCAATAAATGCATAAAATTCTATAGTCCAGATATTTTACACTTCATGACCGAATAAGTGTAATTACAGAGACTGGGTAGAACATTGTTTTCTTCATTTTTTAGGCTTTTGTTGGACCGCCACTTCCGAGGGCCCCTTAACTTTCAGCAAACTCGTGTTACAATTGTTTGAAAATTCTTTCACTCTCGAACGACAAATGTTTGAAACTCGAGAAGTTCCGAAGGGCACCGGTTTTACCCGACGGTGTAGTCCTTCTACGAAAGGACTGAGCGTAACTGCAATAACATCCACGGTTACCAATATTCCGTCCCTTTGAAATGTGTCGCAAGCTTGCTCCTGGTGAAAAGCGTGATTACGGACGTGAACCTCAAGTATATTGTAATTTGTTCTTCCATTTGTTACTTCAGCTCTTTAGCCAACTTTTCTTGCAACGCTGTGCTATTTTGTAAGCGCAATTTCCTCACTTTATTCCATGAAAATGAAACAAGTGAATAATAGCAACTTTTTCGCATAAATGCGTTAACGCATGAAAAATTTCAATTTTTTCAAATTTCATTTCAGCTTATTCAGTTTCTACCTTCACCTACAATATTTTGGAATAATGGGGACATTGCAAACTTCTATTTCCTTCTATTGTTAAATGAAAATTGAACAGAAGAGCGTTGTATGTAGTCAGTCTCATAATTAATGGCGTATATTTTAAATCAGAACAGCTTCTATTTAAAGTCTTTTCTTGATATACAGGGTGGAAATTATAAAGCGTTACAGACGAATATCTCCAAAAAATATTGATTATACGCAAAAATGTTTTAAATGAAATTTGTTCAGTACCGAGGGGGACATCATGTGGTGAGACTTTTATTTTTACCTGTGGACACTCTAGGGTGAGATGAAGGTCAACTTCCGTTTTTTAAATGGAATGATATGTTTTTTTATCCACCATCAAATAGTGCGTTTTAAGATGAGTTCAATGACCTATGACTCAAGGTCATTCAAGGTCAAACTTGCAGGGAAATGCAGAAAAGGTGTGATCGTTTTATTTGTACTTCAGTTTCGCATATTTGCAACAAGATTCTTCGTTTAAATGATTCTCTAACTTTATCTTAGCACAAGTTAGTTTATTATACATGTAAATGTTATTAGAATATCATTAAATATCATTTGCATTAGAAAAATGCCACGAACATGTTGGTGGAAGTCTCACAAAAAATAATGAAAAATAAAAAAGTTATGTTATTGGATCAGTAGTGGTTTCCTGGTCTCACATCGATATACCCGACCCGTATTACGTCATCCGTATACCCCGTGGCAGTGACATATATCGAGAAAAGACTGTAAAAATTGCGATACGTATCTTTTTTATTTGGACTTAAAATAAAAATTTAATATATACAGTTATATGCATGTCGAAAATTTCACCGAAATCGATCAAGTGGCATACGAGTTGCAAAGAATTAAAAGTAATGGACATTGCCGAATAACAGAATGAAACGATAGAAAAAGACTGAAAATCGTGGAAACTGCAATTTTCACCATTTTTAATCGTTTATAATTCACAAATCCAATTGACCAATTTCGATGACATTTTCAGCATGTCGGCATATAACGTACATGAATCTGCACAACACATTTTTTAAATTTTCGTTATAAGCCCAAATAAAGAAGTTGTAAAAGGTAATATATACTATTTTTGTCGTAATTCAGATTAAAGGATATTTTTCCAAAATTTTCATTGTAAATCATCTAGTAGTCTAATTCATCTAGTTTGACAGAAAAACTGAAGTAGTTTCGTCCTCTATATAATAGTTATTTTGGACTGAAACCGACTTTTATACATTATATATGTATATTGTGCTATAAAAGATTGAAATCATTTTTTTAATGGAAGAACATATACTTTATGGGGTATACCGAAATCGTCGAAACAACCACTCAACGAGAGCCGTTAAAAAGATTATAGGTTTATGTACGATATGCTGGGAGTGACCACGAAAACTTTGCGAACAAAGAGAGCTAATAAAAAATGTACGTAATATAGTAATATTAACAGTAAAATTTTACTCAAGATTGTAAGCAAGCACTGAATCTAAGGAGATTGCCAGACTAGAATGTTTTTATGCACATTTGCAATTTCACAGACAACTTGAATTTTCGGAAAATGCTCGTTCCCTCGAAAATTTTTTCAGTAAACCCAGAATAAGAAAGAAGCAATGTACTATTGTATTAAATTCATGATTTTAAAGGTGTAGTATATTTTTACACTTGCACTTGTATATTTTTTAATCACAATAACGAAAACTAGTTAATGCATACTTAAAGACTGTGTCCCACAGAAAAGGTAAAGCTGCTATATTGGTGATGGAATTTCTAGAACCACTTGTACAGATCTTGTACAGATAATATTATTCGTTACATGAACGAGAAATATGGCTTTCGCAACTGTTTTCCACGATAGTAAAGCATCGATTGGAAACTGTGTTAATTTGTGATCGAAACGTAGCATGAGTTTACGGTTGATAGCGCGCTATCGTGGACATTAATTGGACGTTGGATCAAAGCCTGGAAAATGAATTGAAAAGAATAAAGCGTACAACTGATTTCAATTCCGAGTATTAATATTGGAATCAACACACTACCGAATAGCGCCATTTCCACGGGTTGTTAGACACTGTCATACGGAAGGGTACTGTCAATAGACGAGACAGAATAATTCTAAAAATCCGCATATTCTTTGCTGCACTATAAATTTATTGTATAACAACGAAGATCGCTATATAGAGTGATAAGACTAAAATAATTAAATTCAGTCTCTTGAGAAATTGTTAGAAATTATCAAAAAAAAAGAGGCTCTTCTTTGATTTTAATGCAGACGTCACCACTACTTAATTTTCTTTAGTTGTTGAGATGCACAGGAAAATATGTTTAGTACTACATGTAAATTATAATTTTCATGATATATCTATTGTAAAATTCACGATTAACACAATCTACCTAATGAAGTTCTAACCTAGGTGTAATCCAGGCTTAACTTAACATTCGTGTTACTTTTTCTTCGATTGACGCAATTTTTCGATTAATATACAGATTTTTGGTTCTCGATTAACAGAAGGGCGTATGCCCTTCAAAACATACTCTATAAAACAATATTTGTATAACTCACGTATTTTTCATTATTTTTACTTAAAAAGAAAACTTATACAGACTTCGTAAACAATTTTTTGTATGTTTTCCCTATACATTTACCCGTGTATAAAACACATATGATTTCAGGTTGTTTGAATAGATTTTTGATCGCGTTATACTAGCGTTACTGTACCTCCTTGATAAATCGCATCACATAGACACGAATATCAATATTTTTAAATATACAATAACTTTAAAATTGGTTGAAGCACATGGAACGTACGCCGGAGGTAATATTTTGTCGTCGTAGGATTTTCGCGGCTGCGTATATATTCGACGGCACGCTTCGTTGGAAGCTCGTCCATGCGTGGCAGCAATAAAGCGCGAGCAGAAGTTCCCGCTGAGCGTTTACGGATCCCGGCATTCTGACCGGAAGCTTTCGGACGGATGTGGACTGCTGCGTCGCCGGAAGTGTCGCCGTTGCCCGATATTTTCCACCGTCCACGCTGATACTCGCCCCGGTGTCTTAATAAAATTTATTGCTTCTCCGATTTCGATATTCGGCGACCGTGATTGCTCGAATGTGACACCCTGCCCAGAACCTGCCGGATGCTCCGTTGTTTCGGAGGAAATGCGAATTCTGATACGGTTGGAAATATTAGGTTGAATAATAAATTTGTTCTCGGGTCACTCTTCCCAGTATCTCAAGGTATTGGTCGAAAGAGATTTCGCAGTCGGACACCTTACCGCCTATCCTAATCAAGATTATTCAAAATTGTGTATGTATATTAAAAATTTAATGTGAGCTCCAAAATTCTATGATTTGCAATTGAATTTTTAGTCTTATATGTACATTGTTTCTCGGGATATATAAGTATTCAACGTTTCATAATATACCTACGGAAAAGTAAAGACGTTAAAGTAAATCGACAGAAAATCGATTTTCTATTTTATTAACTACCATGCATTTAATAAAAAAATCTGAAAAATATTAAGAAAATTGCTTTCGACAATATTTCATTACTGAATTTTTATAAAACTGTTATTTCTGAAAGTTATATGAAAAATATGCATTTTTGTAGAATTTCTGGTGATTTTCAATCTTTTTAATCATGCTCCCCTAATCCGAGAAATCTGAAAAAATGCACATTAATTATTATAATAAGTCGCAACTACCATGATAATATAAACGTGATTATGTGATAACTTTAATATAAAATCAGCAATTTTAAGTTTCTTAAATTTTTTAGAAATCGATTTTGTAGTTTAAAATTTGGAAAAAAATTTATAGTTATGTGTGCTATTAGCTAGAATGTTTCTTCATTTTTTCGCAAATTTCTGTTAAGCAGAACAGAAAGAATAGAGCATAATTCATTGAACTGTGCTCACACTATAACAACATAGGGTTTACATTGGGGGATCCATCGAACGGTATGAAGACAGATCATTTCGGTTTAGGGGCATGTTAGATCATCTCAAGCGGCTACACCCTTTCCCCAAAGCCTTCATGTAGAAAAAGTAAAAAATCAAAAGTTCTGTAAGGTCTATAACCTCCATGTTCATATAGCATATTTTACAGAAAATTTTCCAAAGTTCTGCATTTAATTTTTCCCTTATCTGCATTAAAAAATAAAATACGTACACATCATATGTCTCTATTCACTACTGTGTATACTAAATGATATACAGTGTGAGGCATTTACAAAAGGGCGAGAGAAAAAAATGTGTCAAACGAAACTTGTTTGTTTTCTAGATTGGTCTAATCTCATGTTAACAGTTTTCCTGTAAGCCGATACGTAGAGAACATGTGAAAGTCAACTCTGCTTTTTTCAATGGAATGATATATCTCTCTATGTACTATTTGATAGAGCATTTTAAGATAGACACAGTGACCTATGACTCAAGGTAATCCAAGTCGTTCACTAAAATTCATTTAAGAAAATAGTTTACTTTGAGTCGACCTTCATATGCCCTCTACGCGTCCACTTACAAAAACATTATTAACATTAAATTATGCCACCCTCGAAACAAAGCAAGTTTCGTGTGACACAATTTTTTCTATCACCAATAGCAACCGAGTTATTCAGGTGGCCCGTTTTAAATGCATCACCCTGTATTGCATAATAATAATAGCGGGTGGTATTGTTGGTAGAAGGAACTCTGCGAAAACAAGTACTGTTCACCATCCAAAAGATGGTTAGGCAGCGTTTCTAGATCAAGAGAATTGAAGGAAAAATAGTGGGGGAAATGCTACAGTCAGAACCTGAGTGACGTCACGAAGCTACAGTGTAGTCGAACCCAGATAGAATCCTCGCGATTCGTATCGAGGATGGGAATCCTATGACAACCGTACAGTACGGATCGTGACGTCACTAGTTACCCACTCTATTGGTAGGACAGTTTTCGGAACGTGACGTCATGTATTGCCTTGGAAGGAATTTTTACGGCGACGTTGTGGCTAGACACAGTGTTTACGTTGTCACTCTGTTCCGACTCCCTTACCATGCCACGCATTGTTGCTATTGACCGAAGACGATGACGAAGAACTACAGCAGTCATATCGAGGCCGAATGAAATGGAACGTTGTCTTCGCAATGCTCGAGACACTACCCCGCGTCGATGCGATGCTGGTGAAATCATGCTATTTCACTCGGTCTCGGTATGACCCGTCGTCGTTCTTGATCATCGTCTTCGGCCAATAGTGACAATTCGTGCAATGGCCGGTGGGGGTGCCCGGACAAACTGAGACCGTATATTTTGCGTAGCTATCGTCCGATGGACGAACAGTATGTGGCGATGAAAGGATTGCTGGGACTATGAGCTAAAATTGAGGTGAAGGTAAATTTGTCAAACGGGCAAACGGTTTTCGAACCAGGAAGGATTCCCGTTGATGAAAAACTGATTTCGCAGACCATTTACAGTGGAATGCTCCCAGCGAGGAGGGAATTAGAAAACGCGGTTGATGTGTATGAAAAGCAGTTAATACCAATAATAAAGAAAAATCCGTCATTTCTGAATATTCAGTTTTCGGTATTAAGCAGCATTATGCTGTTATGCTGTGTGGAATACGATATGACGCAGAAGTTTAAATACAATAGGGTAATGAATATTTAAAGCTATGAACGCAAGCGTCTCCAATGCAATTTTACCTTGCTGGCCGGGAAAGGCGAATCTGCATAAAGTGTAATTTTGTTATACCGATTGCAAACGTGTTAGCATCGCCGTTTGAAAGACCGAAACAATATAATTTATCAATTCACGTGCAAACAATGGTAATTATTTGTAGTAATACGCGCGGAACAGCCGTATCGTAAGGATCCGCTCGATTATTTGGAATGAATACATTATTGTGTTTCTGCGAATTTCGCGAGCCATTGAGTAGAGTGGTAAAACGCAGCACTTTGAATTATTTCTACAGACTCGGTAGGCCGTTCTGGTTTCGCAGAATACGAGATTATACCATTTCAAGTTAATAAAACCATCAGTACGTCGCTGATGGACATTGTTAAACTCCGTGTGGTTTTGCGTTCGGGCTGATGTGGAAGTTTGATAAGATGGAGTTTCATCAGAACGTAGCTTTTAAATAGATTTTAAATAAAATTCATATCACGGTCGGCCTGTGCAGAGTGACTCGCAAATACGCTTGTATAGTACGTATAGATGCATAGCTACGGATTTGACAATTAACATATTGCCTATACGGAATCGATTGCACAACGTTCCGAAATATTGTACAACATTCAGTACTAAATAAAATTAGTAACTGTTATACTTCATGGTTTCAGCGTAAATCAGTTTATAATTGTCCAATAAAGTGGAAATCTATACGGATTGTGCTATTTGTTATAAAAAAAAACATATATTTTAGAGACGATTCGAAAGGTTACCCGTATTCACATATTGACATAAAGGTAAAGTAAAAACCACAAAACGAATTATTATATTATATTACTCAGATTAATATTAAAACGCACTAAATAATTGTCGTTGGTAATGTGTTATATAAATAAAGATCCTCATATACATACGAACACTTTTATTGGCCACAGTATGAAGATTATTATAAGATGACATGCAAGAAATTCACTTGAACCACCAAAGAATCACAAATCAGCTAGAATGACTAACGTAACTTTTCATATTGCAAAAGGATTTTGAATAACGTCACACTTCATGAAGCACACAGGCATTTTGCTATGAATGTGAGCCTGTGGAGTCGTTTCAAAGGAATTTCCCGAAAATACCGCAAAGATAGACTTTATCTCTTATTATGTGCTACCCTTTCTTGTAGTAAGCAGACAAGGCAGATTATGGTCGTCATCGAGGACATGATACCTTCATACGTACGGAAATTTTGTTGATTTAAATGTAACCGTCTATTTTCGCGGAATATTTTTATGTTTCAAAAATGTATCCCTAATATGCAGTAGCTCGAAAACATTTCCGATTTTCGAAAAATTAGTACAATTTCGCAAACAAGAATTGTACAGTGTTATTACTGGCTTTACATCCATTATTTTAAAGCTTGAAACCTCTAAATGTCGCGACCAATTATTTATTTTTTCCTAAGATGTGTTTGTATGATATAGGATAGGAAATTGTAAGCACTCTTTTTTTCTAAAGAGAGGGGAATACACGATTTCTAAAACGTTTCTCTAATAATTGTAACACGCCTCTAAAGACATTGTAAAATTTGTTCATGAGTGAATTCACAATAGATTTGAAAAATGAAGGCTGCTTATATGTATATATATACATATGTACCTGAAATTACCACAAACAGCAGTAGAGAAATAAATAATATAATAACAATAAACATGTTATGTCCACTGTTATATGTAATCCAATTTTGGATTTAAGAACAGTACTTTTTATTTTTAACCATTTTTTTAATAATTTAGGGAAAGAAATTTGTATGAAAATTTTATTTGCAACAGAGTGAACTTGGTCTGCAAAATGGTGAATTTGGTTTGCAGAAAGCTGAATACGATCTGCAGAAGGGTGAACTTGGAATGTAAAATCTGTATTTTGTTGTATTACTTTTAGCTTTGTATTTCTATATCCCTTCTTCTTAAGAGCCAAGACTACGTAGATTCGCAATAAGGTATAGTAACCACGTTAACGACAAAAATAGGCGAAAAATGGTTTTACGCGCCTCAACTTTTTGTCCCTATATGTATGAGAATATTTTTCGCTGAGAAAAGGCTCATTCGAAAGAGGAAGGTTCAATCTAGCACGCGCTGGTCATGAACTGACGAGATTATGCAGATATTTGGTAACATAAGCGTTAGAAGTAGACAAAATCTCCAGCTACAAATTGAGCTATATTTTGTCTAGATTCTCTGCGAAATAAAGCCTAACACTTGAAGCACGTTTCTGGCGTCAGAATTCATAATATCGATAATACAGAGCAAAAAATGTGACAAGTTTAGTCACACACTTAAAACCTGTCGAATCATGACCACGACGGATCTTAAGTCAGTGGCTGAAGGTTGTGAACGGAAATTATACAGCAGTTACCGACCTGGTGGCTCCGCAAAAGTCACGTGACTACCCTTGGCTCTTAAATCATCTGTTGTATCCTACTGAAGAAGAGCTTATTTCTCGGTCGATTCCCGAATTCGGCAGGTCTACATCAGAATCGTCTGTCTTAAAATACCGCAACGGGGTCCCGTCTCGAGCTGTCTTCGAGCGAAGGGATCTCGCGGTTTGGCCGAGCGTTCCGCCGCGGGTTACACGCGTCGAAACGGCTCTCGCACAAGAGTTAATGATATTAATACATCAACCTAGATTCGGCGGCGCGGAGTTCGTCCGCCACAGTGATCGGACCGAGAAGGGACAGAGAGGAGAAGGTTACGGTGTACGTTTTGTTAATAAACCGCTCGACGTCGCGCGCCACGGATTGACCTAATTCCGCGGCTTCTGGCAACCGATCCCGCCATCGTCGTGTCTCCTGCAGCCTTCCCTCGCGCGTCCCATGGACCGCTCGCGTCCAGACGACATTTAACCGACTCCGCCGATTTTTTTTTACCCCTAGGACCAAGACTGTCATCTATGAAATCACTGGTCTACATACATATAAACCGGAGAGTTTCCAAGCCCAGGACATTTTGCACTTCCATTAGATAATACAGTGCTGTCTTGAAAAACGACACCAATATTTGCGTTGAGAATAGGACATTTCTATCCCCTCTTCTTCTTTTGAAGTTGTCTGCTCGACACAGCTTCGTGCCAGAACAAGAAGGTATGTTATATTCTATCCTTTTCCAATAAAAGATACTGTTGCTCGGCCAACATCTTTATGGTCTGCCGAACAACTTTATGGGACCCATAAACTGTCGGCCCACTCAAGAACACAGGTAAGCCGAACAGGTGATCCGAGAAACAGTAGAAGCCGATTCCGAGCCACTGCTGTTCATCGAGACAAAATTGTAATTGATCCGTCTAATGCGAAAATGGTGCAAGCCAAAACAGTTAATCACTGGGTAATGAGGAATTAAGTAAAAGTTCTATCAAACGCAATAATATCAGAGGCTCAATAGGATCTTTATGCAAAATATAAATTTTCTTCATCAACTGCAGCGGACCTTTCTGCAAAATACAATTTTCATCAGTGGTCATCTGATAATTTCAATATAAAATCAGCAATTATAAGTTTCTTAAATTTTTTAAAAATCGATTTCACCGTCTAAAATTTAAAAAATTCATAGTTGCGTGTGCTATTAGGTAGAATGTTCACGAATTTTTTCGCAAATTTTTGTTAAGCAGGACAGAAGGAATAGAGTATAAGTCATTAAACCGCGCCCACCCTATTATTACCATCGTAGCAGGGGTACCGACTTGAAACTTGCCACATAGGGTGTTCTTTGGGAGTCGCATTGCCTCCTCTTTATCCATCCATATAAGTGATTTAACGTTCAGTTGCATCAGGCCTGTGTATTTGATTGTTCACGAGCTGCCAATGCCCGTGCCGCTACCCATACTACCGCGTTCCGAATCGCATGAACGATTACAACTAACTAGTAGGTTACTATGCACTTCTGTTAGCTCCTACGAGTCAGAAAGCGGTAGTGGGGGTAGCGGCACGAGCGTCAGCAGGTCGCGAGCAGTCAGGTCCCCATCCTATTATTCTTCATTCAGTTACGTTCCACACATTTGTGCGAGTTCAAACACGAAGGAGGTAAGGAAATAGAGCGGACAAACTCTTTCAAAGGGACGCACCTGTTCCAGTTCTATCCTGTTACTTTTTAGTCAGTCATGTTCCATTATTTGTTATCGAATGACGATTTACGTATACATAGTTCTTCAGCAAGCACAAAGTAGATAAAGAAATAAATTTGAAAACAATTACGGTGTGCCATCGGTCGTCCTCTTTTTGCAGTCCTCCTACATTTCCTTTTTTTTTTGCGCGCCTTTGCCGCTTCAACGCCAACAGTCGGCGGCCGTGTGTCCGAGACGCATCGATCCGTCGCATTCGCCTAGCGGATCGCATTTGCATACAAATATACACGTTACTCCGCTTTCGCCGGCCGAGCCGTATCGAGATCGCGATTCGTTTCGTTTTCAATCTTCGTTACCCCCTGTCGGCGGGAGCATCTGGTTACCCCCGAGTTCCGGCTCGGTTCAATTGAATTAATACCGAGCCGAGTTGACTTTAACGAACTTTCGAAGATGGCCTCTGGTCGATGGGTGCCGCTCTCGGGATTCTAATCGAGCGTAAAATTCTTAGAGCAACAATTTTATAGTCGTTCGTAAACGTAGCTATTTGAACTTCGGCTAGGTACTCGGCATCAAACGCGGCCCGGTTAATTGTGTTGGAACCATTTGTAAGGTGGTTTACCTAACAGACGGTTTTTTTTTGTTTAGAAGTATAACTGTTTCTGCCATAAATGAGTTTGTAAGCTTTGTTCAAATACCGAGTTTATTCGAGTCAAAGGATTCATAATTCAATTATTATTTCCGTCTGGCCGTCTGCGTTCGATTTTACTGTCCAGAGGATTATGGGAAAGTAAATAAAAAAACCTCTTTCAAGTATAAAACGAATCGAATAATATTTATAAGCGGTTAAAAATTAGTTTAAACAGTGGGTTGTTTAATTGCGAATTCCATGCTAGAAATATCTCTATAAATATTTATTAGATTCAATAAAATTAAATTGCACTCAAAATTGTTGAACTGTTTGATAATGAATTGTTGAAATGTTTGAACTTTTATTACTTTGTTTCAAAAGAATTTATTCTGTTTATACTCATTTCAAAGGACGAAGTCTCTACTTTCGTATCCTTGAAAGCTTCTTCAAAGATTCTTCGTGACATCTACAGTTTTACAAATTCAAATAACCCAACAAAATTAAAAAAACTTTTTTTCCGCATTTGTGCCAATGTGATGTTATAAAAGAAAATCTACCCTCGCACAGTGACCTTTCAAAAATAGATTTGCGATTTCTTTGTCATCTTTGTATTGCATTTCTCAACAATTTGCTTCTTGTTAATTGTAATTACAGGTATTTGCGACGAATCATATGTAGACCCTTACAATGCGGTCATAATTAAAATAATTTTTCGAACTTGATATAAAATAGTTCGCAAACATAGGGACTTCGCATGAAGATCCGCAGTCTCTCACTGCCATCGGGAATTTCGAGCCGTGTGACGTCGCTTGCGAGTACTATCGTGTCGCTGTGGCTCGATTATAGCACTCCTCGCGAGATTGAGCGAAAGTAAAACTCGGTGAGAATGTCGCCGCAAGCTTGGTTGTATTTGCCGACGGAAAAGCGAGGAACCTCGCGAACGTAATCAGTCTCCGAGTCGGAATTCAACTTTGTTTACCGGCGACAGTATTACCCAACGGAAAAAAGCGAGCAAATCTGTTTAATCACGTTCTCGCGAATTTCGCTTTCCTGGGAATTCTGCCTTAACAATTTCTTTCACCGCCTTGGAGAGAAGTCATTGTTCAAGATGAGCATTATCACGCAATATGTTCATAAAATCGACTTCTTCTTGCATAAAAAAATTTCAACTTGAAAATTTCAAATTCGTGAAATATAGACAATTTTATATATTAACCCTAAGCACTATAGAAAATATAGCCCTATACCCTAATAGCACTATAGAATATATCCTATAGCACTATATATTGTCTGTAATTCATATGTAATATATCATGTATCTATCATGTATAAATTGTGGGTATATGAAATGTGCAACATCAAAATATTACCTAAAATAATGATTTTGTACTATTTCTGTTAGGGGGGCATATTACCCTAACTTTTGTGAAAGGTAAAAAAATAACTTATTTTCATAATGCACATTAAATTCAATGGCATTATTTTTCTTTTACTTCCGCTTTTTATTACAAGTAACCTTATTAGTCAACCCAGAGTTTAAGCGAAAATTCAAATGAATTTAAGGTATGAATCAGATTTTAGGAAGAAATATGTAATTAGAGAGCCACGTTACTACCCCTTCCTCTACGAATGAAGAAGCTATGATATAAGAAACTTGACTTCCCGACAAACTGTTGCTAAATTCTCTGATTCGCGGCGTTCTGTGCGTGATTTTTCGAAATGGTACCATGGGTGTCGCGCGGTGAGCTAGCGGGGCGAAGGGTCGTGTAGACATAATTCTCGAGGAGAAAAGGCGACGCGACGGTCGAAGTTAAGCAGGGAACTGGAGCATGGTTCTGGAAGATAATAAGAGAAACGACCGAGAGAAATGGCGGAAGAGGAGGACGGAAGCGGTCCCGGAGCGGGAGGAACGACACGCGCGCATGAGAAAACAGGTGAAACATTTGAGCTGCGTGCCCCGAGGATACGAACGGAGGAACGGAATAGGATAAAGTGGCAGTCATTTTGCGAAGAAACGGTTGGAAACATATACATAGACGCGGATGCTGATGCCGTTAAACATCGTTCCCCCTGCAAATTAACACTCTATAACACACGCAAATAAACACCGGTTTTCTTTGGTACGCGCAAATTGCAATTTCGCTCGGCCCTGCCAGTTGAAAATCCTCGAGAGTCAAAGAGCGTCTAGATGCGAACTGACCCCTGAACCATTCTCGTTTATGAACGTATTTGAAATCTCGGAAACGAAACTGCCGAGCACGGACGCACGGAATTACACATTCAATCTTTCCGGGAAAGGCGCGAGCACAAAAGTACGCGATACGCGGTTTCGAATTTTTGTCTGGCTCGTTACTGCGGGTACTTGACTGCATTGTTACGTGGAATAATGCCCTATTTTAGTAGACGTTCTATGCGAGCGAGTTCATCCGAAAGTTTAGTTTTATGAGCACGTGTTTAGCCGCGAGAAAACACGAGTCTGCGAAAATTACTGTTACGCTGCTCGACGGGTTAAAATAGACCGTGGAGCAATCCTATCGCAGACCGCTTGCCGAATCTCAGCCATTTTTATTGTTTTGCGGCCGCGACTGGCTGCTGTTCGGGAGAACATCACGAAAACTGGAGGGATTTCATTGGATCGCCATCATTTTATTCGATTCTTCGGCTTCCCGAAGTTACGGCAGGCGAACCTTGCTTTCTCCATCCTTACGCCACGGTTGTTTTTCTTGGAAATTTTAGAATCTTTATTATCTTCTCGTTGTTAGTAGATGATCCTCGCTCACAAGTCCAGGCAAACTCACTGGAGGAGCTTAATAGAAAGAAGACTATCGATCGTTACCGAGTCTGAAGTAGTCTACTGGGTAGGTTTACTGACCACAAACGCATTCGTTATTAGAACTAAATATTTCAAGAATGATCGTTTAAATAAAATATTTTGTTTTATTTTACTTGGTGTAATGTTCACGTCAGCTTATTACAGAAAGCGCTTGGTTATTTTTTTTTTAATATTACATTGTGCGTCTATCAAATGAGATCATTTATTGGATGAACATTTTTTAAACGAGAAATCTCTGAAATTATTATACAACACTTATTATTATACAACACCGTGAAGTTCCTGTGGATTATCTCTTTAGAATTTCTCTCACGACGGAACTAATCAAAGTACTATTATGCAAATATTATCATGAATAACCCGCCAGGGGAAGAAAGAAAAGGTTGCTCGTACGTCTACTTCGTAAGTTAGAGTAACAAAACCACGGCATTCTGAGAAAAAAGTAACTTCCGTAAATTCTGTTTGAAATCTTCATCACGAGTCTCTCTCGACATCGTCATGCATAAAGTCTCAACGATATGGTCGATGCTAGAAGATGAAACAGAATTTGAAGAACCATGCAACAGAAGTAAAAGACAGATGTATCAGTACTTAAAGAACCTTGCGAGATCCGACATAGAGAAATTTTGAAAGGTAAAAATGCAGGCAAATACTATTATTCGAAACCCGGGACCATAACTGTCATAACCAAAAAGCAAAAAGAGTCATGGAATAGCAAGTATTTCATCGACTAAAATCGTATTGGTTACAAATAAGGATTATAAGTAACTGAACATTTTTTTTTCTTGTTGATTAATGTTATTGTTGAGAGAAATTCATTTCGATCACTTATAACAATAATCAATGAAAGAAAATAATAGTTATCGATAAGAGAAAATTTCGTTCGCTCATAAGAGTTATCAATAAGAGAAGTTCATTTCGACCGCTCATAACAGTTATCAATGAGAGAAATTTATTTCGATCGCTCATTGATAAGTGTTATGAGTAAACAGTTTTTCTTCATCCATAACAGTTATCGAGGAGAATCCATTTTTTGGGGCACTAATGACTGTTATTTGTAACCATAAAGTATAAAAATCGATATTTTTTAATCGTTTCATTCTTCGAATTTTTGTCACTATATTTTGTATAGATTACCTTAAATTTCAATAAGAATCATCTTTTTATTCATGACTTTTATCGTAGAAAACTTTAGAATAACTGTTACTTTTTGGTCCCTGTTTGAAACTATTCCAGCTGTCAAATTCAGTCAAATATTAACCGGACTCCGTAAAACTTTGTATATTGTACAATTACATTACATGAGACCGAGTGGAAAATGCCCAGGTAGTTGAGGGGGTCAAAAACACCCTTCAGCCGATTTTTGACAGAAATGGTTCGTTCCATAGCTGGCCAAGAAAGAACCCTTTCTGTAAAGTTTCAGCCCTCGTTGGTGGTTAGATAGGGTAGTTAGGGAAAAATCTAAAATCAGGTTTTCCCCATTTAGTTGCATTTCAAAACTTTTTCTGTGAAGTTTCAGCCCTCGATGGTGGTTAGATAATGGTAGTCAGGGAAAAATCTAAAACCAAGTTTTCCTCATTTAGTTGCATTTAAAATTTTCAAGAAAGATGTAACACATTTAACATATCGAACCATACATACATAAATTTTGCGATTCAGTTGCAAATCCTGAAAAAAGGGTAAAAAAGTAAAAAAAAAAGGCAAATCCAGCCTCCTAGTTGTAAAAAATGAAAAATCATATGGAGAGTAACTCATTAAAGTCTTACATCGATTACGTAACAATGAAATGTTGAAAATATCCAATGTATTTGCTTGACATAAATTATTTATTGGTGAACACCTTTGGTAATCGATACGTTCAAATCGCGACATTTCAAGTCAAATGTCGCGGTGAAACCATTCTTTTGAACGAACAGATGCTTGAACACAAAAGGATACTGAAAAGCCTGCATCGTACTAGTCTTGAATATCTCCTTCACTGTCGAAATTATTCACTTTCTGTTTAGCATTCCTTTGGACCATTTAAATAGACATTGAGAGCATATCGTTTCAGTAGAATCAGAAAGGTGGATTTCGATTGTATTTGTGACTAGATTCCTTTTTAGATGACACCGTTTCCTGGTAACAGAATTCGAATTGAATTCTTTTGGTGTCCAGCACTCTCTAGACTATCCTTTTTATCTTTTTTTTTATCGATCAAACTAGTTTCGTCCTATTCAAACAGATGTTGTACTTTATTTCAATGTACAAATAAATACCAAAGTTCCAAATATAACACTTTTCAAATTTTACAGTTTTATATTTTCCATAAAACATTACTTCGGTAATGCGAGCCAGAGATATATAGGCAAGGGGACCCAATTACTGTGCAATTAATTATACTTATTTTTAAAACATAATGAATATTAAAAAAGAGATATATAACATGCACATATATTAACTGATTTTAATGAAAAAAAATTTAATATCCCGTTTTTAATATTCATTATACTTTAAAAATAAGTATAATTAATATAGGTACAGTAATTGGTACCACCGCTGTAATTGGGTCTCTTACACTAGAAAAAGGTGAAGGAAAAAATTATGAAACGGAAAAAGTAACTGAGGCACGTATTAAAACAAAAAGTGTGTTACTATTCTTAATGAAAATAACGTTAAAATATTGTTACTTCTTGGGGATAGATAATAGAAACGAAGAGAATGAGCTAATAAATATTCATAAAATGACAAAACCTATTTCATGTTGCGGAGAATGCGGCATTAATGACACTGAAGAATGGATGAAAACGGCGATAGAGATCATGTCGAATTCGCATTATGCTCATTAATCGAAAACGAAATGAACTTTTGGGACAACCTAATACTATGTGAACGTCCCATTTATACATATGACTTGCAGTTTCATCTCGTTCCAACAAGTTCACATAAACGGGATTCCACTGTATTGTATTTGCTGACTCTCGCACTGAAAACAAGCAAAAAGGTCAAAGCGCACATAACGTTTCACAGGCCAGCGATCTCTCTCGAAGAGCGCGTCTATCAAATGGTTCATCAATAATCCGTTTCGTTTAAGTATATTTCCATACGATTAAACGATGCGCATTTCACGATGCACAGTGGTTCCAAATCGCCAAAACTTGGCCAAAACCTGAAGACGCTCCCGGATTTAATTGACAATTTGCGATTCATGGTGTTCATGATCGTTGATTACGAATCTGAACTTAAAACTTCTTAAAATTTCTTAAAATTTTAACATGGCGGATGAGAATTGGAAAAAATTATTTCACTTTCGCAAAAATTGGCAATACAATGTTTTCGGGATCTCGAATTACAATGAATACTGATTACAGATTACTCTGATTATAATATGGCGGACGGGTATTTCATTTCATGCGGCCTTCAAGAGTTTACAGTTCCGCTATTTTATAAATAATCTTCTAATTTATTTTGCTTAATATATTTCGTCGTTTTCTTGTTTTCGATCTGCAAAGAACCGGAATTCAAAAGTCAACGAAATATTTCTCAAAACATATTCTATAAAGAATTCAAATGCCCATAGGTATGTGTGCAAAATCCTAGTGCAAATAGTTTAATGATTTTTCTGAAAGAAAATCCTACACATTGGTGTATCACGGTGAAAGCTAATAGCACCCTAAATTATTGAAAAAGATTCTACAACGAAATCTTCACCCCTCGGCAGCTATTTTTTTGAAAGATTACTAACTAGAAGGCTGGACAAGAATCTTAGTAGGATGTTGTGGGATATTTAATATTAATGTACAAAGTTTTACCTCTCCTTCTTCATGATACATTTTACAATTTTACAACATAACGATTAAATATTTTCAATATTTTAATACTTATTAACATTTTACCTCTCATGCTTTATAATATTTACAATTTTACAACGTAACCATTAACTATTTTGAATATTTCAGTACTTATAAAAATTCTATTTACTTTATCGAACAGCATCGATTTTTTAAAATTAAAATTAATATAATCTCTTGAAAATTATTTACTTTGCATTCAACACTTTGGCAGCGCAGTTTACGAGAACTGCGTGACGATTGCAGGCAATATTTGAATTCTGACCATTCTGAAAGCATAAATGTTAAGACCATCGTACCTCGGTTCATCCATTAAAGTCATTCTCTGAGTACCCAATCAAACAACGGGCATACATTAATACTTGAGGTTTTGACCAGGTTTGGCGATTTGGTACCGCTGTGCGACGTTTCGCAGTCCAATCTCTTGCCGTATCATATTCCTCCGTAGTATCGAATGTTCGTTGACAATTTCATCGGCAGGTTACGGCACCGAGGATCAATCAACGCGAACGACTGCAGGAAATCGTGCTGTTAAACGGTTGAAAAATGTCGCAGTTAAGGTGATTGAATTTCAACAGGGAATCGGCCCCGATCCTCCGCGACTCGACCGTTGATCCATCTTGTCAAAAATGAAATCCATCTTTTTGGCCGGACGGGCAAACGGGCCACAGCTGCGTGGAGAGGGGCCACTGTAAGTAGTAGTGATGGGCATGATCCTTCTCAATTAGTGTCGATTCCTAATAGCGAAGTATGATTATACATAAGTATCAAAGAGTATCAATTCCTAAGTGATAGAGCAATGGCTAGTAATGTGACCCCCTAGCTTCATATTTCTTTCTAAAATCTGATTTACAACTTAAATTCATTTGAATTTTTGCTTAAAATGTAAACAAGCTAATACGGTTACATGTGATAGAAGACGGAAGTGACAGAAAAATAATTACATTGAATTTACAAAAGTAAGGGTAATATGGCCACTTAACAGAAATCATACAAAATCATTGCTGTCGGTAAAATTTTCACACGGACAGGAAACAAATAAAACAAACTGTTTTCTTTATATGCAAAACATTGCAAGCCTATTCTTTCTTCTCATACGCTGCGCACTCATTCTGTGCCCATAATTTACATATAAGTAGTCTGCGAATCTGTATGTAAAACAACAATTGTTTGGAACAATTGCAAGAAACAGAAGACAGATTACAATTTCTTTTTTCTTTAATGACCTAGATAAATTGAAAATAATATATATCGACATCCTTAGACTGTTTTAATTTTTTTACCGTTTTAAATTGCATCAACTCATTTTTTCAAAAATGTATAAAATCCACATTATACATATAAGGTCTTGAATACATATTTCTCCTTGTTGGTCTATTGAACAACGCCCTTCAGAAAATATGCATTTACATTATTTTATTAACATTATATTTGTCTCCCTTTCTTAGGAGGAGGAGGAGGAGAGGTTGGGGCAAAATCTCAACGCACATAGCTTTCATCTTCTTTAACTTCATCCTCGAAAATATCAACGATTAAGTAATTTCACTTATGAATATCGATTCTACGTACCTTGTATCGAGTATGTTGCAGAAGACAAACGTTGAACTCATTTGATTTCGAATTATCTATGCTTTCACTATCGTAGTGATCGAATACTTTTTGGATCCGCTGTAATAATTCTATTTGATTGCCGAATTACTTGATAAAGATTTGGATCGCTCCCATCGCTAGTGAGCAGAGCACACCGTGGAAACCGAGCGGGTCCGTCGAACTTGCTCCATTACCATCGGGAAACGTTTTTGCCCGACGCGGCGCGTCAACGCTCGTTCGCCGCGGCTCGTTTGTCAGCGGGAACTTTTGACAGTTCCGGTCATTCTTCCTGTACACGTCGGCGCGGCGGAATTCGTTGAAGAGGAAACGAAGAACTGGATGGGGCAGTGAAGAGCGGGAGACGCGGCGGAAAAGGAACGAGGGAATACGCGCGGGAGAAACGAAAATATTTGAGGAACGAAATCGGACGGGAACGGAAGCGGTTCACCGAGTGCAACGAATAGAGAGGTACGTCGATGTCACGACTTCGAGTGTAATGCATTTTCCCGGCGACAGCCGGCCGCGAACACCCCCGTCCGTTGACGTCCGACGATTAAAAATACTCGATTAAAAATACGACCTTCCGCGCTGCTATATCTCCGCGAAATTTTCGCGAGACAACCGGTTTAATTTCAACATAGCTCGCGGAAGATGGATCTCTTTCTGCTCGCTCCTAGGTACGTGCTGGGGAAAAATGTACTGTACTTGCGATGCTGCACGGAAAACAGCACCGTTTGATTGGCAACAAAGACAATGAGGGTAATTTCATGTAGGGAACAAAATTTAATCTAATGGAATTAGACACAGTACATGTAATTTAATCGGGCCAGGTTATGTAATTTGTAAATGCACTTGCTGAATTAAAAGAATTTTTTTAATATAAAATATTGGAGAACCAAAAAGCGTACCAACTTTTATTCCTAACTAATACTTCTCTCCTAACGTTCGTTTTATCGACGTATAATCTCGAGCCCGCAAGGTAACAGGATTGTACATCGACAATTTATAATTCTAAAGTTATAAAGTTCTCGAGTTTAAACGATTCGGTTGATACAGACCGTTTAAAGTTCAACGACCCGAGGTTCAAGCAAGTTGAAGATCCGGTCGGCTCCTAGGTGAGCGAAGTTGAAATTCCTTCTCAGACTTGTTGTCGCTGAGCCATGAATGTAGATCACGAATTGAGAGTGGTCAATAGAACTTCTCGAACGATTCTACTAGGAAATCCCAACCTGCCAGGCTCGAATTCCATTCGAACGGATTCGATTTCTGCCACGCATTCTAACACGCTGCAAAATTTAAATTAGGCTGATGATCGTTAGATTGCGGATTTTATGCGCTTACCGCACAATTGAGTAGGCGAAGCATATAGTTTTGTAGACGATAGAAGAAGATCTGACTGTTGTCTTATTGTTTTCGAATTACTAACTTTATGAAACGATGAAATATACTATTATTTAATTTTCGTTCCTCACAATTTACATATTACAATTACACTTGGAACATTTCTATTCTGCATGAAAATCCGCAGTTGAATGATTATTGTGTTCTGTATGTGCGAAACAAAACTGGGTGGAACATCATTTGTTTTAAATAATTTAATTTAAATAGTAAATCATGTATTTTGGTTTACATCGTACGTATGCTTTCGAAAATCTACAAATTTTACCCATCCCGTGGGAAGAAATAGATTACGAATCGGGGGCAGATCAATCTAAATAATGCAGAAAGGATGGAACTAGATTTCAACCGAATGCACAATGTGCAGATACATTTTTTATTAGAAATTTTTTACTATAGTCGTGTCAGCTATATCTGGATGACGGAATAGAACGGTCTCGAGAATTCATTTTTGCGCTGATAGATTGAGTGCACCGTTCACCATCTGCAAAATTCGGAGGTTTTATTAACATTTTAACTGCCATGTCTATCATATACTTCTTTCCAGAACAAAATGAAATAGTGAACATTCATCTTTCGTAACTCTTTAGTTATTCAATGATATTAAGCTTATTTATTGATGAAATTTATTTTCAATGAAAAATTTAAAGTCTTAATCGATTATTTTGCCATTTTTAGTCATTGAGAATTAAACTAAGAGGCTTCCAGTAAGTAATGTGTTATGTTTTTCAAAGGAAATACTCCCTAAGCATACGATCAAGTTGCATAAAAAAAAGGATTTAGTTTAGTTTTCGTAGCTTTTACGTCAATGGTAAATAAATTTGTTTTGTATCCACTATGTTTCAAAAATTTTAGAAAACACCTGTCTAAGTTTTTCGGACATTCTTTTAAGTATATCGCCGAAATTTACAGCGAGTCATAAAAGTCTGGGATTGACTGGTTTATGAAACTTTCCAAGGGACACTCCGCAGGGAGGTTTTCTGGTTCCGTGGGTGGAAAAAGTCGATTTCACATTTCCTCAGTCCCTTGCGGTATTAAAAACATGCCCTCGAAGCGGTTTTCCCGTGAATAAACGAGACATTCTCAACATTGTCCTTACCCGTACACGATTTGCACCGTGAGTGGACATCGATTGCAGCCGCTTGGTCGATGAATTTTTCCGGGGGCTTTAATATATAATTGTGCCGGCAGCGGTAGGGAACAATAGCCATTAGCATAACAATCCATTATCATATGTCAGGCAAATTTGTGGTGTGTATTGATCGGCCGGTACTTTCTCTATGCTTTTGGCCCGGCGAGCTCTACGCGCCGCGCGAATTCATGATCCCCTGATAAAAGGGCCGAGCAAAAACGCGCCGGACCCGGTTTGTGCAGCTGCAGACGAATCGTTATTGCACCGCACATAATTAAATTCTCATGGTCCATATGCACCGGCGCGTGAACCCGTTTCCCGTCGTTCGGTTGGCACCATGCCTTTCTCGCCAGTCGGAATTTCTTACGGTTTACCATAATTCATGCACGGTGATTTTCGCACCGAGCAGTGAAGAGACTTTGGAATCTGCAGTGATAAATAAGGGGTGCATGGAATCGTCCGGAAATTCGGCCGTGCTGTCGGATGCGCGGAAAAAAAGTATCGGTGCGCTGGACTTTTTCGGCGATTTTTGCGTCGATGCAATTTATATTTTTTAGTATTTTGTAATTGGACCGAGGATTTTACGAAACAATGCATTTTATAAATTGCAGGACATATGAATCAAAATTTCTTCCTCTTTTTAATGACCTTAAATCTCTGATTTATTCAATGTTTCTACTGTGTCGAATGCCCTTCTTTTATTAATAAATGCATAAAATTCATAGTCTGGTTATTGCATTATCTTTGACATGTTAAAATTGAGCTATTTACAGGCCAAAATACTTGATTCATGCTTAACATTTACTAACATCACATGACAAAGTTGGAAGAACTTTTATACATAAATGGATACTGATTTTTTCGACTTTTTATTTTCTGGAATTAATCGATTTGGCAAATGTTGGATTATCGGAAGAAGGAGTACGTTTTGAGTTAACTTCTGTTTAAAGGTTTACAATGTATTTGTTGCACACTAATGATTCACCAATAAAATATTGTATCATAGTAATTTCTCAACTCGTCGACGTGACGTCAGTTCGTAATCCCTCAGTAATATTATACTTAATAATAGTACTCATACAGCAGAAATCAAATTGATTAGTCGTAATACTAGTTATAGCATTACGATTAGTATTCATATTAACGGATTCCTAGATTGTGAAGCGGTGTGTTTGAATGAAATTATACCACTTTCAGAAAATTATTTTGTTACTTTTGTTATTACATGACGTTCCGAAACGTAGAATTGCTATAGAAGTCAGTAACATGCAATTACGGGTTTCGACCCGCTCTACAGAAAATGATGTGTTTAGTATAGAATCCAAAAAAAAAAAAAATTCTACGTGAAAAAATGAATGGAAAAAACAGGGAATGGAAAATTTTTTGCACAAAACTTCAATCTCGACTTTAAATATTCTATACGCATGCATTAGTATTCATAGTTATTACACTGCGAATTCTGTGCATTTATTACAGTTTCGATAACCTAAAGGTTAGGATAATAAAAAGCTGAAGACAAAACTGTATAAAAAATCGTTCTGTATGGCAGAAAAGAATTCATGGAAATTGTTAAATTTTGTAGTATTTACAGGGGATTATAGGAAAAGTTCCATAACTCTTTGTTTTTTTTTTCGTGAGGAAATGCGTTACGCATACCCCGGCTCCCTGGGGGAAGCCGGGGTTATTTGGGGCTACCCCGAAGGGCTACCCACTAAAACCTCACGCCCACCTAAGCTATAGGGGAGGTGCCTGGATCGCGCGAATACTCAACAGGACACCTCCCAGCTTTCATCATACCCCGGGGGAGGGTGTTAGCCTCCCCCACTGCCTACGCTATAAGACCCCGGGCGGAGGGACCCGCCCGGTCCACCCACAGCTCCCGGAGTCTTCGTGCCCCGCTCGGAGCCGGTGTCCCGAAGGAACCAGCTCCGGCCAGGGCAAGAGGACGCCGCCACCGGAAGGAAGGGTCGTCGGAGGCGCGATCCGGCACGCCCCGAACCTTCCTTTCCCCAAACCCCCCCACGGATCCCCCTCCCCAATCGGGGAGGCACAGACCGACACCCCACTCATCGGGAAACTAACCCGGGGGGTGTCGGCCTATCACCCGGGGCCCCCGGGGGCCCGGGTCAGCTCACACCCCGGGCCCCCACGTCCACCGCCCCCACTGCCGGAGGCACATCAAGGCGCGGGGAGACTCCCCGCGCCAGACCCGCTCCGCCCCCCACACCTGGGGGCACAAGTTGGCGCGGGGGAGACCCCCGCGCCCTCCCAACCCTCGCCACCCCCCTCGTTGGGGGCACACGTCGGCGCGGGGGTCGGCCTCGCGCCAAGTTCCATAACTCTTTCAATATTTTAACCCTCAAGTTAACTGCTGGAGCGGCCCCACCTCGAATTTGTACTAATAACTATTTAATGTGTAACTATTAATAACTATTTATGGATTTAGACGAAATTTGACTATCTCACTACGTTCCTATTCCCCATTTTGGTGGACTCGGATATTATATGCAAATGTAATATTAAATACAATTTCATTGAATCGTTGCATTTTTTAAGTAAATTTTGAAGGTCCGCCTAAGGGTTAAAGAAACCTGAATTTGCGCGAAGCTGCGCAGTCCATTCGAAACAAGATTGCCGCTAAAGAAACTGCAGACTGCAACGCGCCGGCGGACCCTCGAAACCGTATTCCAAAGAGACAGGGATTATGCGCAATCGCTTCGATTAGCATAGAAAAGTATATTAGCTCCCGCTATACCCTGCGATCGCCATAAACTACGCGAACCGCTTTATTTTCCAACTTTCCCAGGCCGCCGCGGTGCGGAGCGTATCCACGTAATCGACAAATCTGAGGAGACAAAGTTCATTCCGCTCCGGAGGAGAAAGTTAGCAGCGAGCGATATGAATGTCCGGAGACTCGCCTAATTTCGTTCTAATTTAAGGGGCACGATATTTTCTTGAGGACGCGTGGCCATTCGTTCGTCCCGGCCGCCGGAAATCCTGACGCCGCGGAATCCGTGTGCGCACCTTTCACCGCGAACCTTGTAAAATGTATATGAGCGTAACTTACAATTACGTCGGTGACTCTGACTTATCAGGGAATTGCGCCAAGAGATCTCAACGAATCACTTTGCACCCTGTTGAGTTTCAAACGCGAGCCATTTTGCCTTTGAATCGGTTGTTACGTTCCATTAGTTCTCAAGTAGACATTTTTTTCGGGATCGAATTGTTTCTCAGTTTTTGATTTGGTGCTAGAAAATGGAAGAATAACGTTAGGTATTTTATTTCCTCCGAAAGTACTGCACTTAACGCTGACTCTGCTGGCAGTTGTGTGACAACATCGTAATAATTAGACTGCGGATTTTACACATTTATGCCAAAAATGTGCAACTGCTGTATGAAACAACAGAAAAGTTAAACATAGATAACCCTGCTATAATGTGTACAAATAACGATGCTAATATTAGAAACTAGAACTATCGAACATCTAAAAACTAGACTGCGGATCTTTATGTGAAATAAAATTTGAAAAAAATGTTCTTATGAAAAAAATGTCCAAAACAAAGCTAGTTTGTAGCTTTATTTTCAGTTTTGTTTCATCTAAACATCTTAAATAATAACTAGACAGCGGATCTTCACGCAAAATAAACATTTTCTGCCCAATTGCTACAAACTGGAATTTTCTTTATGAATATGTTTAATAAGTTGAAAATAATGTAACAACATTTTAAAACTTTTCTAATGTTTTTACTGTTTTAAAATGAGCCTACACATTTTTGTTATAAATGCATAAAATCTGCATTTTACTAACAACAAAAATACTGAACCGTATAAGAAACAAGAATAAGTGTAGTGTAAAAGCTATCCTCGGTATTGAATTTGTTTATTAAAGCATTTGGTGGATCGTTTGATGTCACAAGATTTAAATATTCTGTAGGGTTAAAAGAAGTAAAGGCTTGTATTTCTTGCAATAGATATAGAACATTTTGCATAATGTTTCGCCGCCTAATATTTTTTATTCCGACAAAAATTACCTTATAAAGCTCGCCTTCAATATTTTTTGTAGTGTATTATACGCACACTATGAACGACTGTGCGAGCACTAATGGTATATGTACATGGAAGTACATACGCAAAATTTGCAGCCACTAAGGTGTCAAACTGCGGCACTTTTCGTTACTTAAAACTATGCTTCATTGTATTTGACTTTTTTTCACGTAGGTATTGTTTTTTTAATTTTCGTTACAATACTTTATATGTAGTTCTGATTTATGTATTTTAATAGCATCTGCAGTGGCACATGTTTTTAACAGTTTCCTAGTGAATTAAACGAACAATTTCAAAAAATTGAACAAAACCGATTTGTACGAAGAAACGCGAATGAAACAGTCCCGAAGCAACGCCCGGGTAATTGAAAGATAAAAACTTCATTCTAAAATAGAGAACAAATGTGTATGAAGCGAATGCGCCAGCTCTAGTTCGCTAATTTTTTCCTGCTAGATATTCCATGAATACGCGGGACACAATCCCCGTGCCAATTATCCAACGTGCCAAGGACAAGAGAAAGTTTTTGTGACTAGGCAGCGGGTCTTTATGCATTTATGGCGTATATAAATTTCCAGATTTAAAAAGGAGATTTAAAAAATACAATTTCATTCCACTGTCTCTAAATTTTGCTATAAAAATGCAAATTTATGTATACAAATATGCGTAATCCTGGAGCAGAAGCATATTGTAAAAAAAAATCTCCATAAAAAAAAGATTTTATTCTATGTACCAGTACACGGACTGACCAATGACAATTTGTAGCGATCATTTGTTAACGACCTTTCCTAAATGAAACGAAAATATACAATTCATATTTTGTATGGATTTTAATCATTTTAATTGTCTTTTATTTTGGTTTGTGTAAAACATACTTTAATTTGTTACATTTTTCATTTACAAAATCACACTGCTTTTAGTTATTTACTTATTCATTAGTGAGCGAGTCAATATCGGCTGTCGATACGGAGCAGTTTACTTTTCAATACGCTTCGTTCCTCCCATATAACTATTTGATTACCGAATTACTCAAAAATCGTGGGAAAGAATTGGGTCACTCCCATCACTATTGATGAGGGACATCACCCATCTGTCAATCACCGATTTCGATGAAACGTAGAGAAGGATAGCGAATGAAAAAGAAAGAGGGGCTAAAGTTCAACGCTTCGACTTTCTGCCTCTAGTCGCTTGTTACAGGAGTAATATAAACGTAATTATATAATCGCCCCAGTGGTAGGGATAAAATGCTCACAGTGACGGTGGAGACCTTTGCGACAGTTACGGAGAGGATACTGTATCTCGAAAACTAACAGACGTAGAGAAAAATGATATAAATGGAAGTTACTTGGATTTTTATAAAAAATAATATGGCAAAGACGAAATTTGATTAAAATCATAGGTGGTGGATGTCCAAAGGAGTGGTAGGAGAATGTAAACGTTATAGATTTCGTCAAATGGAACCGAGCACTGCTGTACCTATTGTATACCGTGGTATTTAGTAGGACTCGAACTTCAAGCGAACGTCTGACCTTCAAATTGTTGAAACCCGCAATTCTACTTTGAAGTGATTGCGTTGAAGGATTGCGTGGCGATCGATCACCTCCTCCTCTGCTATATAAACGTCATTGCATAGTCGTCGGGCAAAAGTTCGAACCAGCATCGACGCTGCAAACGCGTCAATGGCGTTGCGCGATGTTTCAACCGCATGTCGAACGATGCGAAATGAAATTGAGCCGGCGATAATGCGCCCAAAGGACTACTCGCGCGCGGCTCGATTCATTTACTCCGGGGGCTATGCAGCTGACGGCTGACAGTTTCATACACGTCACGCACGGGGGCGTTGATCCTTGAAAAATCCGCCAATGACGCCGACCGCTGTTTGATTTTGTTTTTGACACCGAGCAATTGTGTTAACGCCCCATTCGCAGCGCGTCGGACCGCTCGCGGACTCGTTTCACTTGCCTCTTTGTACCGCGATTGTGCTTTACTATAGTACGGTAGTACCTCCACAGTAGACTCTAAGTCGATCTAAGCTTTTCCTGAAACTGCCGCAGCTGAGCTAATCTCTGGTTTTTTTTTAAATACTAGGACTACCATTACCGTTGTCACTAATTATTGAAATTATATGAATATTAGGTTGTCCTGAAAGTTTCTTTCGTAACGTATACGGTTAATATGAATAATAGTGTTGGATATGGCATAATATGAATATAGAACAGTAAAGAGAAATCGCATTTTTATTTCACTAACTATGATACATTTTATAAAACAAATCTGAAAAAAATTAAAAACATTGCTGTCGACAATATGTCACTGTGGAATTTTTATAAAACTGACATCTCTAAAACTGCTGTGAAAAATATTTACAATTTCTTGGATTTTTGGAAATTTTCAATTCTTTTAAATATGATTATCTAATCCGAAAAATCTGAAAAAATACACATTAGTAATCATAATAAGACTAGACTACCATATTAATATAAACGTGAAAAATTCAATATAAAATCAGCAATTCTAAGTTGCTAGAATTTTTAAGAAGCGATTTTGCAATAAAAAATTTGGAAAAAATTTATAATCGTGTGTGCTACTAGGTAGAATTTTCATGATTTTTTCTATAATATTTTGTTCAGCAGAACAGAAGCAATAGAGCATAATTCATTACAGCATGCTCAGCCTATAACTACCCCTGTGGTAGGGGTACCGACTTGAAACTTGCCACAGAGAGGTGCTATCGAATGATATGAAGAAAGATCAATTTGGCTTGGGACGCATATTTGATCAACTCGTCTGGTAACATCCAGTTTCAATAGGTTTCTTTCTTTCAGCAGCTATTATGATAGAATTTACACGAATTTTGTATAAATTGATTCTTGACTTTATTGTAAGGCAATATATGTACCAACTGCGGTCAGTAATCTTCAGGAAACTTGAAGAAAACGCGATTCTCGTTGTGTAACGACTTTGAACCCATGCAGATACTGTCTTTTCACATGGCATCTGAGGAGAGCAAGACCTAAAAGAAATTGTGCATGCCTGCTTCACCGTGGTTGGAGCCGTGGCATCGTAAAGGAGTTATGGAGTGACAGCTGATTCCGCGCTGACTACAGTAACTTGTCGAACTGTCTGGATTGTAGCCGGAAAGTTTGGCGGACGGTCTGCCGCTCGATTTTGTCTGGGACGTCTTTTAGAGGGGCTCGCTATCAAACAGTTTATTGCTTCCTGCACGGTCAGACGCTTTATTGCCATCTTTCCACGTAACTACCCCGCACTCGGCGGACTTTCCATCGTCGCGTTTTTATCGTCGTCCCTCTCGATTAACGCGATCACGATCGAATATTTTATCGGAGGCCGCGCGCGGTACGTACGCTTCGCCACTTTGCCGGTTTTACAGCTTCCTCGTTGACAGCCGTCCGGCTAACACCGGTCGTCGTGCTTCCTTCGAACGTCCATCAAGCTTAGGTAGGTACGAGGTCCGAACACATGGCCCGTATTTATCTGCGACCCGTTATTCGTATTAAACGGTGCGGAGGGGCTCGGCGAACGACGTCGTAAAAACGGTAAAGGCACTTGGCGACGGCGCCGGAGATGTTACAGGTGAAGGCGTATAATCGGATTACGCTCGTAATCAAGAATCAAGTATCGATCTGATGGCTCGCGGGCGGAGCTTCCACTCGACAGGACCAAGCTTTTTGGAATCAAGAGACACGGCGGTGAGCAGGTCTCGAAATCCCCTCGAGCGACCTGTAGTACGTGAGCGGGATAAAGGATTAGTCTCGTTTGGGACACGCGACGCGACCCGTGAAATCTTATTAGCCGAAAAACGCGACGCGGATCTTATCAGACCTCTAACCCTCCGGCCTGATAAGATAAGACGCGATCGAGGATGTCAAGGTGAAGAACGCGGCCGTACCGGCTACGCGCGACATGGTTTTGTTCCCAGCCTATTTCTCAGCCTTCTTTCTAAAGCGGCAGAGCTGGGAGATCCGGGAAAAATTACCGCGGGCGAGGCTTGATGAGGTTCCACAGCTTTGCTGCGAAAGTTCGCGAGCTTCCCGTAAACTTTCCAAAGCACGCCATTGCCATTGGCCATTGCTTCCGGAAATTGTTGAGTGCTGGCCACGTTTCGTTTGCCTGCGTCCGTCACTTTTCGAAAGCTTAATTGGCGCCTTGATGTGCCACTTATACAATAAGCATTAATGAGTTGGACAGTTGAATAACTTTGTAATGACTTCTCCTTTGTAAAATAATCATTGGTACTATTATATGGTCAGTTCAGCTGCCTCGCTTGTTACAGCGAATTTCTCTACCAAGAGATTTTCATTCTGACAGGAGGCAACCGTAGAGTGACATTTCCAGATTCTAACTCGGTATGTGCCACAACGAATAAAAAAATCAAAAATACTTATCCAACAATACAAGAATAGAAAAGGCAAAGATTCACATAACGATGATTTATTTTGTTCAACAGATTATAGTCAAAATCGATTTTCAAGTTTGGTAAAAACATTGTGTCGGTTATATGTGACCGACGTAGCACCCAGAGTGTTAATGAAATATTGGGGGAGGGGGGGTGGATGTATTAGGTTGTTGCAATTGAAATGACTGTGTTTCACATTTGAAACTTCCCGTCTTCGTAGTTCAATTTTTCCACGGCAGATGGTGTTGAAGTTATACAATATGAAAAGTACATATCTCCTACATAAGTTTTCGTGTATAAGTTTATTGAAATTGTACAGTGTAGGTGATTCAAAATCGATTTTCGTTCACTATAGAAAAAAAGGAAATTCGTATAATTTGTTTGTACGAGTTCAAACTTGGACATACTGTGTCTGAAGCAGCGAAAAACATAAATGCTGCTTTTGGTGAAGGTGTAGCAAGTGATCGGATCATAAGGCGTTGGTTTGAAAAATTTCGTTCCGGTGATACAAATCTGGAAAATGAGCCTCGTGGTCATAAACCAGCTGCTATTAAAGGTGCAGGTTTAAAAGAGATAATTGAAAGGGATTCACGTCTAACTGTTCAGAAAATCGCGGAGAGAACACTATACAACAATATACACTATTCAACTGTCTCCCGACACCTGAAGGCTTTGGGAAAAGTAAAAAAGTTAGATAAATAGGTCCCATATGAACTCACGGAAAGAAACAAAATGTGCCGTCTAGAGATCAGTTTTTCATTACTTCTTCGATAGAATAATGAAGGCATATTAAACAGAGCAATTACCTCTGATGAAAAATGGATTCTCCACGACAATCGACGACGTTCTGCACAGTGGCTGGACGCAAATGAAGCTCTAAAACATATGCCGAAATCGAACCGTCATCCGCGTAAGACATTCATGTCTGTATGGTGGTCAGCAAAGGGTATTGTGCATTGCTCAGTTAAAAAGAAAGGTGAAACCATAAATGCTGATAAATACTGTCAGGAAATTGATATAATGTACGAAAAACGTGGTGTATTATTAGTTCACAATAATGCTCGGCTACATATTGCGAAACAAACTGTAAAAAAATTAGCAGAGTTGAAATACGAAGTTCTTCCTTACCCTCCTTATTCGCCTGACCTGTCACTTACTGATTTTTTCAAGCACCTAGGAGGCTTTTTGAATGGAAAAATATTCAAAGAACAGTGTGTTTGCTAAGTGTCTACCAGAAAGGTATTGTGGCACTTGTATCGCGATGGAAGAAGTGTATTGATGTCGATGGAAATTATTTCGATTAATGGAATATGAATAAAGTTTGCAAAATAAAAGTTTATGTTAAAGATTCAAAAATGGCCATTTCATTTGTATATTTGTACATTTTATGTATTCGATTTTTCCATAGAGTTTAATGAAATTACTGAGAACTAGCTGACGAGACTCGAATGAATCGAAACACTAAATTATTAAACAAAATTTTAACAATACACAATTCACTGCAAACGATTGTGTATACTATTAAAAATTGTTCGGGCGCAGTCGTCGTTAGGCTTGTTTTCATTAGTGATTGAGTGAACTCGTAGTTGGACGTCCCGTGCGAAGAATGATATGTTTTTTTGACATGAACATGTCAATTTGCACAAGTGGCACTAGTAACTTTATCACTTGCTATTTTGCGCCCCTGTGCGTCTTAGAATAGTCCTCTACTGGGCAGAGATCACCCCGTGGGACACTATCCCAGTTCCGTCGACATTGAGAGCAAGTCACACTTACTCAGAGCGCTTTACATAAGGAGACGGAGCATGATAGATGGTCTTCTGTCGACGGTGTATTCGCAAGATCGAGAGTCTCGTTCGCTGGCGTCATTCGAGCAAACAGTGCTCGCTGTTGACCAACAATTTACACACGAAAACTTGAGTCTAGGATCAAGTAACATCTTTTCCCATCAATTACATAATTTCGTTTGATTTGATTCAGTTGATTTTCACCGCATAAGGGAGCTGCACATCAGCTAACACAGCTAATGGCTAGCAATTATAAGCTTGAGAGTTTAAAACTGATAGAAAATCAACTGGCTCGTGTCACTATTGTTCTTGCACGAGCAATTGTAAGAAACAATAAGAAGCTTGGCAAAGGATGTCCGCCGACAATAGCAATATCTTGAAGACTAGGAAAATGGTTTTCGAACAATGAAACTCTGTGTTAGTGTCCGGGTACGAGTGGTTCATCCTAAGTGTCCCTTACAAGGTGCTTGCTGATTGTGAAGTTAATACAAGAAATGTATTTTCTCCGTGACTTGGACCAATTATAGATGTTTTAAAAATATTTCTTTCATACGTCACCCGGTAAACTAATATTTCAAATTTCGCTGAACAGGACTCACAGCGCTCGGTGCAATTTTAAAATGTTATTATTAATATTTATGAGAGAGAATACTAATGAGAGTCGTTACATATCTCATCCAGTTTAATGAAACTAGGATACATTCGCTCGCCCAGCTTGACCTGAGAGCGTAGCTTATTTATTTGAGACAATGGAAGCTAATAAGAGGGCAGCGCAATCTGTCAAACTCAGCCATGATATAAGAATATACAATTAGGAACAAAAGCTCACCTGGATTTTAATTATACGAACCCATATAAATTTAAATAAAAAACACAATATTAGGTTAATTTCTTGTATTGATCATAAGTCCTGGATTTACAATTTTAGAGTATTACAGAAACTACATAAAAATTAGTGCATTTCATTCTGGACAGACTGAAAGCGGTTCTAAACAATGAGGGATTACACACGAAATATTACGGAAGAGTCTTGAGTTTCAAGATTGTAAATATCCTCGAAAATATTCAGATGTTACATTGTGTCTTAATACTTTTATGTTGAAAATGCCACGATGCATCAAATAATATAAAACGTTATGTAATAATGTAATGTAAAAAAAGTGCTTTTTTAAAATTGCTCTGTACAATTTCTTTATCTGCAGTCGAAACATGGTTATACTGCAGTATAACATAGTTATACAGCCTAGTTCGATCACTAGGTTTACTCTGTACGTACATACGTTAGTTAATTTTTCTATTTGTGTGTCTTTTAAATAATTACCATTTTGGGAATAAATGTTCGTTGGACGCATTCAATTAGTCATTCAATTTTTTCCGGGCAACGATGCGACAACCGGACAGGCATACCTGTCCGCCGCCATTTACGCTCCTCTGTAGCTCATTTTTCAGCCGGCCACGTGCCGTTCGGACGTGGAACTAGTTAATTAAAATTTCAATCTGTGTTGGGAGGTGTCACTGAAAGAAAAATTACGCGTGGAATATTACAGCAGTGTCTGGTTGACGTACATGTCCGCCATACGCTCAACAATGTCAAAATCTGATTCCTATCGCTGGGTTTTATGGTAAAAGTGCGTGTGTCGACGTCGACAACGCACGATCATACGATTGCACAAGAACAATAGACAATGAAATAATTTCTCACGCAAAAAATACTTCCACGTAAAAAGTTCTGTTCTTTTGTGATCAATAGACTACGGATTTTATGGATTTATAGTAAAAATGACTAGCTCAAATACCAAACTGTGAAGCCGTTAGAAAAATTAAAAAATCTTACTACATTCTTTTCAATTTACTAACATTATGAAAAGAATTTTGTTTTTCTACTAAGGAATGAGAAGTTATAATTATTGTGACTCTAAAGAAAATTATCCGACAAACGGTAAATGAAAATGCGACGTCTATCACTCTCAATAATCTTTATTGTAAACGTTTAAAAAATTCGGATTGTTACGACCACTGTACTTTTTATACATGTAGTTGTAAAAACTTCTGTATGAAATGTATAAATAACTTAAATTGCCTACTATACTTGTTTAGTAGTATAATATAAACCTGTATGTTTATGTTCAATAAACACAATAAATAATTAATAAAATTAGTTTCGCTAAAATGTCATATTTGGCCAAGTGCAAAAGAGTGAGAATGTGTAAAGAATTTAAAAATGCTATTGTGTTACTGTTTTCTTTCCTATTGATTTTACCTATTGTACCTATTGATTTTATTCTTAATCGGTCCGGGAGTGAACACGGAGAATGTGCGAGAGTTTGGAATGTAGTGGCAAATTATAAAGTTTTCATCCGATAGAATATAAGCTTTCCGACGCAAGTACTGATCCTACAATTAAAATTTAATTTCGTTAAAGTAGTGCAACCAAGCAAAAGCTATATAAACTAGTTGTAAGTTAAGTTAAGTTAAGTTGCGAATTATGTGATATGTTAATATGTTCATATGTTGTATGTGCTACATAAACCATACTTGGTTTAAAGCATTAAATAAATAATCATAATAATAATATTAATAGTACCCTCTCGTTCTGGCACTAAGTCACCAGATGAAGACTTGTTTCCCACTGTAACCTCCCCTTCTATGACGTTTCGGCCACGGCCCGGTCACGTGACGCGTTTCGTCTCTGTCGTGCATGTGTCACAATGTTACGCGACTAATCCGGTACTGACAGATAGAGCTTCTTCTTCTCAATTCAAATCAATTCCTCTGATCTGGCAACGCTGGCGGTGTCGAGCGGACAACTTCAAAAGAAGAAGAGGGGATAGCGATTTTCTTATAGCAAATAATACATCGTCGTTTTATATCGAAAAAAAAACTTGTATATTCAACTCAACAAGATCCAAAAAGGAAATGAACGTCTGTGTAGCTCCGTATCGTGCAATTAATGCAGGAAATCTTTCGTTTGAAATAAAACTCCGCAGTCTAGTTATCAGTTAATAGGGAGTGGAATCTTCTGAAATTAAAATTAAAAAATTTGGTTTTTGATCACGAAACGCTGGTTTCTGAACTATCGTGGATCGAAAACTTGTTTTTATTGAACGATGACTGACAGCGCAGCACCATCGCCGCTATAGCTTGGATAGAAATTGTACGCAGATGTTTGCGTTGATCGAACGAGTGAGGAATAAACACCGGGCTGTCAGACTATTGGTCCAGGGAATATCATCGGGAGGATATCTCGTGGACCGAATCCGTTTTACCGGAAGTCGGAATCTAGATCACGGACAGGATGGACGCTGACAGTGTCTCGAAGCCGGACTGCTATCGCGCGGAATTCTCTCCATTAGTCGAGATAATCTGCCGAGCTTACCAACGACACCGAGAGAATGATTGGGTCTACCTGCTTCCCCTTCGACTCCTGTATACTTAACAATTAGATAAGAATAGATTAGATTAGAATTAGATTCTTAGGATTAGATTCTATGGGCATCTTCAAGACATTTCCCGAGATGAAAAAAATTTTGTAGAAAAAATATATCAAATACTATTTTAAATAAATAGAAACATTTCCGCAAATAACACATCTTTATTTTAATAATTTAAAATATAACAATTTTATTTTGATAATCTAAAATATAGCATATTTTTGTTTCGATAATCTAACACATGTAATAAAATTTTTTATTGTGATAATCTAAATCACAAAATAAAATATTTCTTGAGGATGAAAATTGATTAAGGAAACAGGTTATATCAAAATGTAAGAAACTAATATTTCCGACTGAAGTATTACAATAATGCTTGAACAACAAACTTCCCCTTGGAAGTTGTTTTCCAGAAATTTACGAGGACTGATGTTACAGAAACGACATTTAAAAATAAACATTAACGACGGTGAACTTCGATGACAGAATTCTCGGAATTCCATTTTCGCTAAAACTGCAGTCTCACTGGAGAGCGAGCAAGAAATAATTTCCAGAGCAAATAAATTATCCAGGTTATCAGCAGGGCCGAGAGTTCGCGGGAACAAGGTTCAATAGCCGTTGGACCGGCATCTGTGGGGAATCGTAGTTCGAGATTAGTCCGGGCATGTCGTGGAAAGCTTACGGAAGTCGGACCGAATTTTAAACTCATCCGAGAAGCGGTAACAGGCCCCGACAATTTCCCCGGGCAAATAGCACGTTGTCCCGCGCGACGTGTTCCCCGCGGCCCGGACGGCCGCGAATTAAGAGCAAACAGCGGCGGCGGGAAAGAAGGCAAACAAATTCGATGAAGCGTCCCGCTGGAAAGCTGCCCGAAACAACTACCCGCGGAACATTCCCGACTCTTTATTTACACGTGCAAACTCGCGCCGGGACCGCGAAGAAAACCGCAAGATAACCGCGCGCCGGAACCTGTCCTAAGAGTTCCGAGCCGTGCAACAACTTTAATTTGCTTATACGACCGGACCCGACCGGCTCCATTATCCGAGAACTGATAATACAGAAGTTTAGAGCAGGCCAACGCTCACGCCGAACTAAGCCCGGAATTATTTTTCGAAGTTCAAACGCCGCCAGCGAAATGGCGAAGTCCGGCCAAAGTGGAATAAAACGAATTTCCTCCTCGAGAACTTTACACCGCCTGCGCCTCGTCGCTGGCAATATCAGTTAACGCATTTGTTGCCAGCCGATCTGGCAGGGTGATCTTCTGGTCCCGAAGCCTTTTCAATTTCAATACTACTGCTAAGATACCAGTTTTCTTTCGATGCAAGGCGACGATGTTCTTTCGCAATAATTAAATCTTTATCCCCTCTTCTCCTTTTGAAGTTATCCGCTCGACAACGCATAGTGACAGACTATCTATCCTTCTCCAACGAAAGAGATTGCTGCTCAACCGACCATTTTATGGTCTGCCGGACAACTCTATGGGACCCATACATCCTCGGCTCACTCGAGGACAATGTCAAGCCGAACAGGTACCATCATCCACAATACGTCGAATGAAAACTATACTACTTTAATTTGTACAAATTGTACACAAAAGAAAGATCAAATTGTAAAAATACGCACATAAACTCCACTCAATGGACAATACTGAAATTCCCATACGTATTGGAAATGTGTTAACATTTGCCACGGTTACTTGTCTCGCGAATATTTTCGTCCGCTCGACATGTAGATTCCTCGTAACTAGTGGATTTTTAACTGGAAGCTGATTTGTAATCCTCGAGTAAGGATTTGTTAATGCACAGCGGTCAAAGTGCTAGCTAATGCGCACTTGTTTCATCCGGATTAAAGGAATTAATCCTATTATGGGTACGGGTTTGTAGTGTGGTCGAGTAAGAAAATAATACTGAAAGCTGCGGCGAATGAAATGAGGGGATTTCAGTTGGAGCTTGATGTGACTAGTTGAGGAGCAACAATGATTAAAACGGCTGAGCAGCGTGGAAGTTAGGTTATGAAGTTGTAAACAAACTCGATAGTCCATCATCTAGAAATTAGTAAGCTTCATATTCATGAACATTCATGCAAGTAATGCTATTAACGTTTTGATTTCAACCAATATTCATATTATAATAATATAATAGTAATAATAATTTTAGAGAAATTTAAAATACCACAGACGCGAGAAAAGTTATGCTATAATGATTGAATATTGTTAACTACAGTCTCCTTCTGTTAGTATTTATTTGAAAACAGTCACTCACTGGTGCTGAGTCATTTAAGGTACAGGTACATTATTATCACGTCACGTGAAATCAGGTTACATGCAGAGGTAATTAGAATGCATATACAAGATGTCGCAAAAATGTTGTACTTCCGTGAAAGGAGTAATTTCTGAGGTGATTTTAAGTAACTTTTTCGTGTTCTAAAATGTTCTCCGTGGCTTTGTTTTCAAGCTATTAATGAAAAACACGGACCAATCAGAACGCGGCTAGAGCGGACGGATTCCGTCTCGGCCAATGCCAACGGTACGCTTAGGACCTCGCTTCTCCTAAAACTAGATTTACGGTAGCCATCAAAATGACGGGCTCTAAATTTTTTAATTTACCATTATTGGAATTGTAAAGATGCATTTGTAGAAAATCTATTGAATAAATTTATTTCTCGGAACATATATTATAACGCAAGCTGCTAAAAATCTGACTAAATATATTCTTGTTATTTTGATAAAACAATGCAAATTAGCCGCGTTTAGTGCTGTGTAAAGCCAGTGTTGAATAATACCCTGTGCCACATAGTACCGTAAGTATAGTATAGTAACTGTAGTTACCTAAGTTGGCTCGCAGAGTCAAGATCTCTACGATTTCTAATTGTAAGATCAGAAGGTATTTTCGTATCATAAATTTTATGACAATCTGGGTTTGCTCGTTGTGAATATAACTGTACCTAAATAATGGAATAAACGAACTTTTAAGATATTTGAGAACGTTTCTTTGAGAAATTGCAAGGATTGATAGCGCGTACAAAACTGTGAAAAGTTGCGATTTTGAACAGAGCGAATGCTGAAAGTATTAACGAAATAAAAAGGCCGGAAAAATGATCCGCAAATAAAGCTAAATATACCGGTATGACCACGGTATCTCGGTTTTGTATAAGGTTGTAAGCCTGTAACCGAAAAATACTGACATTTTGTATTTCGATGCAAATGCTCCACTTGGTATCTGGGATATGAGCTTGCAACGGTGAACAGCATTCTAATCTGTTGTAAACATGGCTCTTAAGCGTGGTGCTCGTCCGGCGGAATTTTGACGGGCGACTGGACGGAAATTTGCGAAATACCCTCGTGCCACTCGATCGGATTAGTCGGCACGCGAAGGCGCCGACGACGACGACGACGACGACGACGACGACGCCGCCTCGCCGTAAACGTCACACGACGCGAAATGTCGGCTCCGAACTCGAAACTCGCCGCGTTCCCGGATTGTGTCGTTTCCATTGCTCGGATAAAATGTCTGGTATCATACACGGCCGGCACACGTAACTACCTAGATAGGTATAGCAACGCTTGGGGGCAGCACAATGGCCGATAAGCGAGGAGCCGAACGCTACCGCGCGAAACCTGCTGAGCCCCGTGAAATAATTTCACCGTGGGTCGGGCATCGGGAAAGCTCTCGACAGAGAGGACCCAGTGTTTGCGGAGTTGGACGTATTTTTGGGAGAGAATGTGTGCTTTCGTTAGACGATATCGTCGGGAATTCTCGGGTACCAACGGCGCTACGAGCACCCACCCCGGGAACACGGAGTATTAACCGTTACAGCGCCAGAGAAAATTAGCAAATACCAGGCCTTTCGGAACCGAGCAGCCGCGTGTTGGTACACGGGATTGTCAGTTTCAATTGGCAATCGTTGAACGCTTGTGTATTCGCGATTTTCCCGGTGCCGTTCAATGGGGGATGCTTTAAGGTGGCAACACGTTTCCATCGAGTCGTGCTATGTCGTGCACTGTCACGTACTGTCACGTTGTATGACGAAACGTGACTTGACGGATAGGTTTCGTATTTGTGTCACGTTGTTCATTGTGAACCGTTCGGTAATGCGCCGTTGATGAACTCTCACGGAAGTTGCTGATTCTAGAAATTTCATCACTTTTTTCGGTTTCTTTTGAATTTTTTTCTATAAAAAAAAGGAAGAGATTTGGAAATTGCAGGTACTTTGTTAAATCGGTAGTTGGGATTTAATCTGACATTTTTAAAAAGGAATGTGATAATGTTTTAAGATTGGTGGGATTGCGTTCACTTGAATGTTTCTATTTATAAGTCTAACAATAAGTAGCGATCATGTTATCCAGATTCTTAGTGAATGCAATTGAATTGAACCATGTGTGTTCATTTGCCAACTTTCCAGCCAAATATCTCGAAAACTATGAAAGATGTTTAAAAAGTGTAAAACACGTGTCCAAAGATTTCGAGGGGGAAATAGGGGGGCATATTTTTTTACTATGGAATCTATTTGTGTAGCAATTTTCGTAGGATACTTTTTTTTATCTGCGCACTATTTTCGGAAATATTTAAATAGAAGTAGAGGGAGTCATACTTATACTTCGAGAAAGTTTGTAATTTCTTTATAACTATAACAAATTTTCAAAATGTTCTCCGTTGTTTTCTAAACAATAATACAGACAACTCTCAAATTCTGAACGAACATTTTTGAAGGTATCTGTTGGAATAGCTCTACATTCCTGTAGAATTCTGTGACGCAAATAGTTGACGCTTTCTGGTTGTGTTTTGTAAACAACAGACTTTAAGTGTTAACCACACACACACACACTTTAACCCACAAAAAGAAGTCGACTGGAGTTAGATCTGGTGATCTTGGTGGCCACCCAATAACACCTCTTCTACCGATCTATCTCAGTGGGAATCTATTCTTCAACCACTGGCGAACTGGTAATGTGTAATGCGGGGGAGCACCATCACGTTGGAAGTACAAAAGTTCTTCATTTAACAAAAAATTGCCGTTTTCATCTCTTTGGTTTTCAAAACTTTCTGTTATAGGTGGATTAATGATGTCGGCTAGTAAATTTAAGTATAGATTGTCATTCACATTCTTTAGGAAAAACAGAGGACCTATAATAGCATTTCCTAAAATGCCCTCCTAAACATTTATTTTTTAATAACGACAGTTATGACAAATTACAGCATCGTTTAAGAAAAAAGTGCATTCATCACTAAAACAAATGTTTTTAATTAGATTAGGAGTGTCGTTGATTATATTTGTTAATTTCTCACAAAACTCAATCCGCCTGTCAAAGTCATCTTCCAATAACTTTTGATACAACTGCATTTTATAAGGATGAAACTTGTTACGTTTAAGTAATTTGTGCATAAATCCCACTGATGCACCAGTTACCATTGAAACTTGTCAAATTGAACCAGTAGGATTACCAATAAACTATCCTATAATTTCGATTTGATCAGCTTCTTTTATGAATTTTGGAGGTTCTCTTTTCGAAGTCACCGATTCTGTTTCCTTAAACTTTGCGACTAATTGTAACACGTACGTATGAGAAAAATGTGTATCAGGATGTTTCTCATTAAACGTAGCAACAGTTCGACGAGCACACTCATCAGCTCCATAAATAAAAATTATTTCTACTCGTTCTTCTAAAGAATACACCATTTTATACAATTAATTGTACTACGATATAGTATCTCTTATTACGATAATTCACACTTGACTAAATAGAACAATCTTATATTAAAAGACAGACAACATAAACAAGAGATCAATATAGGTCAATTTTGTTTTTGTTTTTTTTTTGCAAATCAATGATTTGCGTCAAAGAATTTTGCACAATACTATGCCTCGCTCTACTTCTCTTTAGATATCTCCAGAACTAGTGCGCGGATAAAAAAATATAGGTTTCCATTTGAAAAACAAAGTTGACTTTCAAATGACCTTGAAAACGCCACCTAAGCAAAAAACTGTTGCTGCCCACATATCCTTGGACACATGCTTCACACTTTTTTAATATCTTTCATACTTTTCGAGATATTTAGCTGGAAAGTTTTCAAATGAACACCCTCTATAATTGACACAGATCTACACAACGTATTTTTGACATTTTCAATGTGGGCCTACGTAAAAACACTGAAAAAAACAACGTTTAGTGTTTGCTGTGCAATTCCGACCGATTTAAATTTCGTCAAAATGTCTTTTTCACGTTACGTAGAAAACTAAAAAATATCCAAGTCGTATGGTCCACTATTAAAAAAGTTATCGTTTTTTTTAAAGAGTATCCGAATATTACTACGATTGGTTGTATAAACCATTAACACTAGAACGACCGAAGCAGTCAAAATGACTGGTTTCTAATTTTTTCTTTCACAATTACTGAAACTTTATTATTGTTTATTTATACTGAAATTTCTTTGCAATGACTCATATTACAATAAAAGTTGTGTGAAGTCTAAATGGGCACAGTCTTGTCACTGTTACAGAGCAATATACGTCTGTTAAAGACATTACTTCGTTACGTACAAATTGCAGAAGCCTTAACTAAATCAGGTGTGCTCTCTTATTGTCGCGGAGTGTATTTGGACAGATTACTGTATTTTGTGCCCTCTCGCGCTACGCCTTTGAGCCAGTCTTTGCAGTTCGAAGTAATACGTTCACTGCTCATCCCGGTTTTTTCCGAGGCTAACGAAACCGAACAGATGATTCCCGGAGCGGTGTCTCACGTCAGCCGATACCACGGCTGTTGCAGTAAGAAAATCTGCGTTTCTACACTTATTCGCCAAGAGGACGCGCCCGACACATCTACGCCACGCGAACCGTCGAGAGAACTCCCTCGGAGGCTTGTCCATATTTGAAACGGCCGCGCCGGTACGCAGCCGAACATCGGCTGAATCAGAAAATATCGCTGGCAAACTAACAACTGTCTGTCATTGAAACCCTGCCCCATGAATATTTCACGAAGACCCGCCGATAGGCGGACACCGAACAATTTCCCGTCGGTTCGCAGCTTCCATTTTAATATCTCCCCCGGCAGAACTGTCTCGAAGAGTGTCACGTAGCCTGAGTCACGTTCGACGTCGATTAAAAGCGAAGCAGCACTGGCCGGTCGTCGCCTCGCTATTTCATTTTTGCCGGAGTGCGAGCACGAACTGTCCCGCGCGACAAAAAAAAAAAAGAAAAAAGAGGAAGATTTTGCGCCAATTAGCGGTACCCCTTGTTCTTTTGGACCACCATCGAATTATCGAGATACCCGCGTTCGACAACTACACGTTCCATTAAATCTGCCGACGGTTTCCGCATGTTTTCTGTTACACCGTTCTTCGCAGGTATCGACAAATATTAAGCGAGTATTCCCTCAGAGTCGTAAATTTTATGCAATTTGTGAGATCAAAAATGGTTACGTTATTACTAGACCATCAACCTACTGAAAAGATTGAGTACAGAAAGAGTATGTTCGTTGATTATAAAACAAATGTGATGTTTCGTTTTTCGACAGATACAATTTAATATAATCGCCAGTAATCGAACATTTATAGGATTATTTTGGCACTCTGGGTAAAAATAGACCCGGATCCAACTGTGGGAGTGTTAGTAAAAAGATATTTTGTTTGAAATTTCCAAACTGAAAGGATACGCTTTTCGGGAGTATCCATTGAAACGCCTATGTGCAAAATGAAAAATGCACGTGGCATTCGCGATATAAATCCACGGAATATTTGCAACTATCAATATATATAACTATAAAGCGAAATCGCCTGCTGTGAAAAGGCAGTTTTTTTTAATAGCGCGATAACCGACCGTCTGTTGTTTCGTGTTAAAAGTTTCCGTGTAGCAACAGCGACAGGAACATTTCAGTCTGGTTCGATAATACTCTTTTGTTGCTTCGGGCACGAGAAGTTTTTAAGCGCGATTAATAGACCGCGGAGTGGCTGGGATTTTTTTTCAAAACGTGTAAAACTACGGTTCATGTCGTTTCTAACAAACTTTTCAGGCGAGCGTTGCATCCCTTTTGTTGGCCGTGTGGTTTCGATCGTTCAGCTTGTGTACAGCAATCGTTTTTGCGTTCGTTCATCCGAGTCGTATTCTATCATTCACGCAAAAACGTATTATAACCATTGTGTTTCGCGAGCGAACCGAAGAATTATATTTCTTCCGGTTCACTTTATCACGAACATAACCGTCGGATGAGCGTGGAGAACTCGTATGCACGAATGCAGCGTGAAAGCTGAACCGATTTAAAGTCGGTGTTTTACCGTTTATGGGTACTATTAAAATCTGCTACTCGTAACAAGGAAAATCCTCTATTTGTTGAACCCACGATTGCACTTTCCAATTGAAATAACTGTCGCATTTAAAAAAGATTCGTAATTTCAAAGTCTATTCTGTCAAGTTGATTTGTATGTTTCAAACCAATGATTTAAATTATTCCCGTATCCTCTGCACGGTTATTACAGTAACATGAACACAATATGATCTTAATGAACTTCGTTCATTCATTTCTCAACAGTAATTAATTATAAGTCGTTAAGAAATGAACCATTGTATTTGACAAATTCAAAAAGGATCTTGATACTCACAAGTATACACCTATATTATTGTACAAATTTTAAACATGTATTTTAAACATTTTATAATAAACATATAGTCTCCAATATAATACAATCCATATTACTATGAAACGGACGACTGGTACAACACGGAATGTATCCCCAGTATTATGAGAGCGAGGTTTACCGTATCTACGTATACATATTTTTCCACCGATCATAATTCTTTCTCGTTTCAATTAGGTTGAATCTACTGGCCGAGCAAGCCGATTTCCATAAAAAGTTTCCCGAGGAAAGTTTCCAGCGGCAGACGCGTACAACACCTTCCCCTGGATTTTTCTCCCCGCTCGGATATCCGTTGATCTTTTTTAATTCGACGCCGGTAATCAAGAAGTTAATTACGACGGGAGTCGTGCGAACCTGACTGCCTCGTTGAGTTTCACAACGTGACGCGAAAGACTTCCGCGAAATTCCTACCGTGTTTATCTTGCTTCGAAAATTCATACCGTTCGTGACGAAAACATTCGCATTCCGAGCAGCTTCCTTGACGAAAGTATTTCCAGTCCTCGGGATCAAATGCCTCGATCTTTTTGAATTCTCTCAGTTTCCATGTATGTTCGGGAATTGGAATTTTTTCGCCGAAACCATTATTTCTATTTTGTGGCAAAGTCTTCGCAATTTGCCTGTTACTTAATGTGCTCGAAGAACTTTAATTTCACTTCGTTTATGCTCTTTCTGTGCGCAGAGTTGAAGGTTTCGATTTTTCGCTTGTGATTTTCTCAGTGTATGTTGAGGAATCGAAATTCGTTAAAAATGATTTAACTTTTTGGAAATATTTGTGGAAGCTGAAGCGACAGACAACGTATTGAAGGAACTTTAATTTTGTATTCAGAATGATCCTTTCAATTGCATGATCTCTTCCATTCCGCGCGGATCTCTTTAAATTCGTTAACAATCAGTTCCATTGTCTACCACGACAGAAATCCATGTCTCTACTATCCAACAGAGTGCACCAATGTCGTCATTATGGACATTTTACCGAATAATGGATCTCCGTCTCGTTCAAATCGGTATCGTGTTAATTCTTTCGTTTTTTTTGTTTTTTTTTTTTAGAGTGGTTATAGTTAACTCTCCAACGCTAACTGTGTCCTAACAATTACTACAGTCATCCGTACAAATTTTGCAGTTATCAAAATTAACGAATAAAATTACTGTTCCTGTTACAGACACATTTTGATTTGCATATTTTATTATAACTTTTACTTTCAAGAACTCTGCTTTATCGATTCTCATTGGAACTTATACTATGACAATGTGTTTTTAAAAAATTTCTATGCTCCGTGCTTTAAATAGTAAGCTCCGTGCTTTAAGAGTAACTGCTTCAATCTCTAGTTTCTTCCAGACAATATATGGAACTGTATTACGCATTAAAATTGGTTTAAGAACAGCTTGAACCCTTTTACTGGACTAGCAATTTAAACAATATTGTTTTCGAACACTGAATGAGTCAGTTAACACTTTCAGAGCTACGTCATATATTTCGGCCACAATTTTTTTACCAAACTTGAAATTCAATTTCGACTGCAACCTATTAAGTAACCTAAATTTTACTAGGCTTTACGACAGTGGTGGGCACGCTAGGGGCCCCTCAAACACCTGCTTCTCCCACCAATATCTCTTTCATGCAGCGCACACCTTCGTGGGCGGATGTGAGGATGTTATAAAAATCATCGTTATGATGAACATTGTCTTGTTCACTCTTGTACTATTAACACTAAACCTACCAAGCACAGAATGTATAAAAGTGAAACTTCTTACAGAAGGGAGAAGATTGAGTTTAGTTAAACTTTGTACGATTTTCATTATAATATGTGCTTAAATAAAGAAGTCAATTCTGTAATTTCCTATGAAAACGTTTTTATAACTTCAATATTTGTAAAATATAAAACCGGCCATTTTGGCCGTGGTACGTTTAGTGTTAAATAAGCTGCTTTGATTTTGTATGACCTTCATGCATTTATGTAGATTAAAAGAATTTAAAAGCTTCAATGTATTAGTCCCAGCTTATCAAAATTATTAAAAGAAGAAAGAAATTTTTGATGTCGATGAAATCTAATCTTCATTAAATTTCTATGCAAACATTGATCGAGCACCTGAATAAAATTTCGCGATGAAATGAAACGAACCCCGCGAAGCCGACTGGCTTAATAAAGTCCAGCACGTCCTGATAATTAGCAATTTTCCCGTGGGACAGTTATTCGTTTTCGCAGCTGCGCATTTGCGACACCGCGGCAGACAAAATGGAGAAAGAAAACCCGGCCAGCCGGTGTCCGCTGTGGAATATCGGGGATCGAGTGTTTGTTCTTTTAGAAATTTGTTCTCCTCAGTTGAACCGCTATCTATGGTGCCAGCTACGTTCCCGTCGACCTCAACAATTAATCAACGGGGTTACTAATTAGCGATGACGTGACATTGCAGCTTGGCTCTGTCTTTTTCCTCTAGAGCCTTACAAATATTTTGAGTTCTTTTGGACATGACGCCAATTTTTACGTACGTACGACCACACCAAGACGAATAATGTGAACAAAATGATAAATGCTTTTGTCCGTTCATTGAATGTAACATTGTGCACTGTTCACAGCTGTGTAGAACTGTGTTAGAACGGTTTTTGATACTTTGAATGATGAAGATAGATTATTCTCTATCGAGTAAATGAATAACTGTTATAAGTAGACTGTGAATCTTTCTGCAAAATAAAAAATTCTGTCGAGAAAATAAATAAAAAGAATTTATCATAAAATGTTCTGTCGCTTGCAAGAAACAGGAGTTCAATAGACAATTATTTAATCGCTTGCAGTTTTAGATAAGTTTGTGAGTAGGTAAAGCATAATAAGCAGAATTTATTTGTTCTATTATTTTCTTTTACTTGATACTTTCGGAACTTCAATATTAATTACAATTTTTTAAAAATATTGCCATTGGAACATAGAGTAATAATCAATTGAAAACTCGTCCACTCTGTTGTATGTATATTTACATGTTTGGTTACAATTTTATAGAAGTGTGTAAAACACGAGCAGACATTAATATTTGATTAAGCGACTAACAATTCGACGTCATGAATTGATGAAGCCGTCGCAGCCAAACAATACGATGAATATTTTCAATATTCTATCTGCGTTTTGCATCATTGACGATTCATATACGATCATGTAATGTATTTTAATTGCAATGGATCATTCTACACCGCGTTTAATAGTCATACACTCGTATGAAATACATGGATGAATATGACGCGTAATTTTCGAGACATTATACATATAATCTGTAAAATATATCCTCTCTCGCACCGACCTGTGTCCTTCATTTTAAGATTAAATGTCTTCTTCGTTGCTTTTCATAATCGATTATAGGAGCAATCACAAAATAATCAACTACTACCCCTTGCCCAAGAATGGCTGATGAAACTTGTACCCTCTTGTACACGAGTTGTGTTCTGACAAGTTGCAATTTTTCAAAATTTCTTCTACGTATTATCTCGCAAGCAAATTTTTCTAACTCCTTAACGGCCTGGGCTAGTCACGTGACTTTTGAATTAATAATTTTCATTCACAGTCTTCAGACACAGACTTAAGATCCGTCTTGATCTCGATCTGACGGGTCTTAAGTCTGTGACTAAACTTGTCACATTTTTTCTCTGTATTATCGATATTATGAAGTCTGACGCTAGAAACGTGCTTCAAGTTTTTTGCTGTATTTCGTAGAGAATCAAGACAAAATATAGCTCAATTTTTAGCTGGAGATATTTTCTAGTGCGCCCTGCTCTCGATTTTATCAAGAAAACTCATCGAATGACATAAAAATGCTTGGATTCCACGGCATTCACACGTAAATTTTTGGCCTATTTCTAACACTAATATTACCAAATATCTGCATAATCTAGTCAGCTCATGTTCAGCGCGCGCTAGATTGAACCTTCATCTTTGGAATGAGCCCTTTCCCAGCGAAAACTATTCTCATTTAAGGACGAAAAGTTGAAGCACGTAAAACCATTTTTCTCCTAATTTTGTTGGTAACGTAGTCACTCTATCTTATCGTGAATTACGGAGTTTTGGCTCTTAAAAAAACTCAAGCCGTTTGGTTCGATTGCAAAGAATTTATGTATTTACTGTAAATAGCGTTTGAATATTCATTCCGACCACTGTACCTATTTCGAGGAACGCATCTTTCCGAAGGCCTGGGTCCAAGGCAAAGGACGTCAGAGATGTACCGTGAATATTGCAGGAAGTTTCGAATTCCATCAGGAGCAACAACATCTCGCATTGATCATCCGTTGTCGTCGCGTCGGCGTGGTGGTCCAGCAATGTGCTCGGATCGCGCTTGATAACGAAGCGACGCGAAAGATTGTAACGCGTCCCCTGGGCCGAGTTTCAGCGTAACCGGCGAAATTGCCAAGCGCAGCTTGTACGTTAATTAGAGGCACGGGGGCCAGCTTACTCGGTGGAAACTCGGAACGAAAGTTGCCCGTATCCTCTCAAGACGGGACGCGTTACATCTCGCGGGTATTGCGTTCTTGATAAGCAAGCCGTCTCCGCTGTTTCAACCTGACGAGCAGTCGCGCAATCTCGCGGCAGCCGACAACGGGTTTACTGCCGATTTATCGGCAAAAGTCCCCGCGAATTTTCCGAGTGTCCGGCGAAAATCGTGACGGGACGCGCGACACGCCGAATGCAAAGCGACCGGAGGCATCCATCGGTCTCATCGGAACATTTATTGCCTCACGTACCCGGCAAATTTTATTTTAATAGGACCTGTCGACGGTTGTCAGCGTTTCATATTTTCTCTCTCTTTTCCTCGCGTCGATCACCAGCCCCGTCTGCCTCGTGAAATTGTTCGACCACGTTCCTGCCGTTTGTCAATTGCCGCGTAATATACAAAAGGCGGCACCCTGTTCAAAATTGTTACTCGAGTTGTGGAACTGAGTGACTGGTTCTGATTAAGACGTGGACCGGGAAACTTTTTGGATAACATTCTTATCTCTTAAACTGCTTCGGGTCCTTCGTGTCCGAATGATTTCGAACAGTTTGTAAAATTCATGTTGCTTTATACTTACAATATAAAATAATTCAATAAATTGTTTGTCAAAATTACTGTGATGATCTCAATTTAAGAATTTTTTCAGATTCTTTAACACGTTGAATGCCACGTCACCCATATGTTGGTGACGGAATTATTTGTCCAGGTTTTAAAATGAATTTTTACGTTGATGTATTCATTGTACCAAATTTGATTAGGATCTGTAACATGCAAGAAAGTTGGAGGACTACTCAGTATCATACATTTAATTTTTTTAAATTTTTATTTCATTAAATAACTTACTTTGATTTTATGGCATTTTTTGGGTTTCTAGTTTGGCGATCAAAGTATTAAAGAACCATTACTCACTAAAAACTGCGTCAGACACGAAAGACCCATTTTTACATCTTGAGGATACCGCAAAAATGTTTACAGTGTAAGGGTCATAAACAGACTCCGGATCTTTATGCAAAATAAAAATTCTCTAAATCGACTGCAACAAACAGAAGCCCTTTAAGCGTTTCTTTCTTGTTTTAAATATTTAGAAAGTTGCAATTGTTCGAGTCCTTTTATTGTTTCTAATTGTAACTTTTTTTATGACTGCATAAAATCCGCTTATGAAAGTTACATATGAATTTTTAAAAAATAAAAGGGTTACTCCTTTATTTTAAAATGGTCTACCGATTTTTGAGCCACCCTGTAATTTCAGTTTGAATAGAACTTATTTAATATAAAAATATCACTTTGAGAGACTAAAAATTTATTTACAAAAATAACTTTTGTTCAGAGTCACTCTTAATCATTTAACGATTACACTGGGCGATGAAACAGTTTTTTTTAATCAGAAGATAACGTCCACAGCATTTTATCTGATAATATTTTTATTTCGCCCGAAGAAAAGTTTCCTTATTTTCATGAATATAATATCATTCAACTTGAAGTAGCAGTTGCTACGTTTCCCGGCAGAAGTGGCTTTATTTTGTCCTCTGGTGTTGACGCGATGAATATGGTAAACTTTGTTGAATTTTTAAAGACGAACTAATCAAATTGCAGATGTGGCAGCCAGTACCACATTAATATCTCCGAGCGTTTAAAAACAAGTTTCCAAAGGCAAAATTAAATTTTGTACCTAAAAAAAGGGTCCGTTTTTTGTCTGTACAAAATTGAAAATTAATAAAAAGAAACCTATCTATTAAAATGCTAGTTTTAAGAAGAACTTCTGTACCAGTTGAAAAAAAAGATCTCTTCGAAATAAATCAAATATTTTTGAAACTCAGAAAAACGATCTTCAAATAAACGATAACATCTAAAAGTCAACACGTGTGCGGCTAGAATCAATTTCGCTCCGACTGACCACTGCACGGCAATATAAAAGAAGGAAATAACCGGTGCTGTGGTATTCTCCACCTATTCAACTTTGTCAGGTAGCAAGTTATTTTCACCTAGAATGAGTTTGACGGAATTGACTTGTGGCCAGCTCGATTGGGCAAACAGCCCACTGTGCCACGTTACACGAGGCTGTCCGCCCTCCCCGAGGGTTAAAGAGTACTCGAGGTATACTGCCGACTATAAGTTCCCTTCTTGTCTCAGCCAGTTCGAGCGAAAAGCTCACCGATTCTGCGATAAAACATTCTACCGGAATGAAAATTTAATAAAAACATTTTCTGCCGTCAAATTTACTCCCATTTTTTAAATAATGTTATCGTGGGTCAACGCTTCCATTTCAGTCATTTACGAGTAAAGCAATTCATCATCTATTTTTAAGAATTACATTTTGTCACAACATGTTCGCGTAAATGAAATTTCATTAGGATTTATAGGATCCAAGGGGATTACCATGCCCGGTAACTCAGCGACAATAATAAAATAATTAATTTAATAAAAAAAAACCTGAGAAACTGGGATTCACGTCGTTAATTGCTTTTTCAATCCTCTTACAGTTTATAAACCATAAGCAGATTTAACATACTCGTGTTGCCAAATGGTAATGTCAGTGAACGTATTAAAGGATCAATGACATTGTTAGATACGTGTGCCAGCGATGGCACAGCCTAACATTAATGAACTAATCATTACATTAAGTTTTAATTTTGCAGTTTCGGTCTCATTAATCAAATCTCTTCAATTTTGCCGAGTTTTTCTATTATATTCCTTCTCATACATATCTCTACCTAAGTTGTTTTTAATCGTTCTCACATCTGTTCTTCAGACTTTGCTTCTAATTCGTTCCACAATATTTCAAATTACTGGCTCCAAAAATAATTTACTTTTACATTCCCCAACAATTGTTCTCTGTTTTTATTATGAATGTACACTTCTCCGTTCATACTTCTTATTTTGTCATATTAATGTGACTTCTGGATCAGACGAGGACAGAAATTGCCCCTTGGGGCATTGCCATGGCCTCGTCAGAACTTCGAGCCATCAAACCACGCCTACTTCAGCCATTCTATAAAGAGGGGGCACAACAGATCAGTTAGCGTCTATATATCGAACTCGCAGGGCCGATATCTTATGGCTCTGACGTCAAAGCGTTGTCTCCAGACAATCTAGAACGCTCCCGGGCTGTGATCGTTTATTATCCATGCCTGCTCTAAATAACAAGGGAGTATCATTTGATAAATATTTAGCATCTCGAAAATGGACTTTTCTAAACACCCTTCCAACCACACAATTTTCGTTTTCTCTTCATAACTAGACTGCGGACTTTTATGCAAATTAAAAATGGTCTGCATAATTTGCAAGAAACAACACTCAAATAAAAATTGATCTCGATTTTTAATGATTTTACTAAACCGAAAATTGTATTGTGACATACTGTAAATCTTCTAATGTGTTTGTTGTTATATATCTCCCCTACAAGTTTGATCATGAATGCATAAAATAAACAATCTATTCGTAACTTTTGAGTGATGAATAATTAACATCTATACGTTGTTTTTGTGTGTAGGTGCTTGCCGTCGCATTTCTTGTAATATGTTACTATTAGCTGCAAGCTTACTGTAGTAAACAACCACGAAATCTTTGTTGTTGCTCCGTAACTTTCCCGTGATGAATAATTACCATATCTAAACGGGCACTACACGATTGCTGTTTTCGTGACAACATAATGAAGCAGTTGTTAAATATTGAGCACCTCCAAATGGACTTCTCATCGCTTCTGTTGGAGTACATTACCGTTAACTGTGCACATTACTGCTAAGTAACTACGAACTTTACTACTTAAGTAAAAAGGGAAATCACAAATACCTAAGGAAAGCATTGAATAAAACAAATTATTGGAAAGACAGACCACAAGTTCTTTACAGTTCAATTACTGTAATCAACTTTAGTCAAAGAAATTAAAGTCAAGTTATTAGGGGGACCAATAAATAATCAATTATTTTGAAATCTAAAACAAACTTTGTAGTAAATTCAAGTTTTTATTTCTTAATTTATTACATAATCTCCATCATTATCAAGGACAGTTTGCCATCTATCCTGCAAATTTTCAATCCCCCTCTTGCAGAAATGCAGGGTGCGTGAAGCAAAATATGACTCAAGGTGCCTCCTTGCATCTTCTTCAGAAATGAATGTTTTATTTCTTAAATAATGCTCCAGAGATCTGAAAAGATGATAGCCAGAGGGAGCAATATCCGGTGAGTATGGGGAGTGCGGCAAAACTTCACATTGCAATTCTTTGATTTTTTCCTGAGTGAGTTTCGCTGTATGGGGCCGTGCATTGTCAATTTGCAGTGTTACACCTTTTCTGTGGACTGAAGATGCCATCTTTTCCAATAGTTCTGAATACAGCCGTTGTAATTGCTGACAGTACAACTCAGCAGTAACTGTTTCTCCAGGTTTCAACACCTCAAAGTGAATTATGCCACGACAGTCCCACCAAATACACAGTAACACCTTTCTAAGTGATAAGCTAGGTTTAGGGGTTGATATTGCGGTTTGATTTGCAGAAAGCCATTGCTTGGGACGCTTTATGTTATCATAAAAAATCCATTTTTCATCTCCGGTAACGATTCTGCTAAGAAATGGATCTCTACGGAATCTGGGTAGCAACGAAGTGCAAATTGATCGACGAATATTCTTGTTGGTCTCAGATAATTAGTGCAGACCCCATATTCCTTGCCTATATGCCTTTTGCATTTCATGTAGGTGCCTTTGTATAGTTGACCATGTGGACCCAAGGCTTCTCGATAATTCTCATATACTTAATTTTGGATCAGCTTACTCTAGAGATTTTAGGGTGTCATTATCAAATTCAACTCCACTTCGAGGCCTGTCAGAGAGATCATAATCACCAGCAGCAAACCTTCTCAACCAACTTTGACACTTGTTGACCTTCAATACATCTCCATAAACCTCGCAAATTTTTGTTGTTGTTAACATTGCATTAAATCCCGCATGAAAATGTAAAAGTATGCCATGACGGATATGATCCTCGAAAGGTACGGACGCCGTCGTTTTATTACAGGGTTGTAAAAAAATTATACTCTGTAGAATATTTTGAAAACAGGCTGCTTTACCGAAAACTGTAAAAGAATACGCGTTTCCTTTTTAGCGATCGGTACAGAACTAAAGGCAAAACAAATTCTTTGCAAATAATTGATTACTTATGGGTACCCCTAATATTTAACGCTACGTTAACTATACTTACACGTTTACAAAATTTAGACAAACAATTTTCAGTTCGTCCTTCAGACACTTTGCAAATCACGAGATCTTTGTTGTGTCTGTCTAACATTCTACAGAAATAAATCAATCAATAAAAACAATGAATAATAAATCATCAATGTCTCCAAACGAGCATTGCACGATCACTATTCTCGCTTACAGAGTGAAATACTAAACAATTTACGGGATGTTCCAAAAATGTCGTACACTCGTTTAACCACTTCGCGACCACGGACGAGTCTCGCGACGAAATACCGTGCGTACAATAACCACAGACGAGTTATCTCGCGACGCGATGTCGCTTGCGCCTTGCCACAGACGAGTTATCTCGCGACCAACCTGTAAATGAAACTTGTTCGCGAGATAACTCGTCCGTGGTCGCGAAGCGCGAAGTCCTTTGTTTGCAAAAATGTCCGCCTCCGCTTAGAAGTTATGTTTCTACAGCAGACGGACTCCAATTCAATCAATGTCAACGCCACGCATTGCAGGTCCTGTTGATTGGTCCGTGTTATTCGTTAATAACTCCTCAGCAAAGAGGTGACGGTCTTTTTGTCAAAGAAAAATGTCACTCCAAATGACCTCAGGAACCGCCCCTTAAACGGCTGTACGACATTTATGCGATACCCTGTATATTGCATCGATGCAATACTAATAAAATACCACTGCAATTCTCTGACACGTCCACGTTGCGAGTGACGTAGAATTATCCATGATCCTTGATAAGATTACGTTGTTCTCTCCTTTTCCCTGCCGCAACAATGGACGAGACTCTCTCGGGCGGTTCTTGGTAAGCCAAGACTATACCAAGAGCACGATGCATCACCTAATTCGGCATTCAAACGGCAGTGTGCTGCAGCTAGCGAGTACAACAATCGCGAAACATAACACTCTACGTTCACCAAGAGAGAGGAAGAAGGAGAGACAGTTCGAAAGAGTGAGAGAGCGTGTGTGAGAGAGAGAGAGGGAGAGAGAAAGAGAACAATTCAGATTTCCTGGAGGGCACGCCCGCTGAAAAGTCGTTCAGGGTTCGTCGCCTTCATCGTGCATTCAGGAGTGGGTAGCATATTTCGCGTGGCACGGGGCCCGTAACTCGCTTGTCTCACCGTTCGCTTTTCACGGCGACAGCCCTTCCAAAGTGAGCGAACTTGGTACATAATGCATGTCTCGTTAGATGGACCGGCTGTGACGGCGAGGCAGCCGCCGATGAATAAGAAGACTACCCAGAAGAGTTCTCTCTTGTCCCGACTGTTTCGCAAACGCACGGCGGGGCCTAACCTCGAACACAGCGAAAAAGACATTCTATGCTTGAAATTCCAGCAGAAGTCATCTTACGTGAACTCTACCTCTTCTTTCGTTACTTCCAGCCGGGTCCACAGCTTGATCATTAGTTGCGATCATATCAGTATTTAGATTTCATCGTATACAGGGTGTTCCGTTTGCAGTGAAGTGGGTAAGGTGCTATAAAATGATAAAGATTGTCCCCGCTTCGTTTATTAACAATATCGGTAAGCGCGAATGTCAGTGCAGTGCTGGTGTTGTAGTCTCGGAGGCTTACAATGGACTGGCGACTCTCGTTGCCTTCTTAAACGCCTCGGAGTTAGAAAAGGCAAAAAGATAGGAGAGAAAAAGAAAAGAGAATAAAAGAGGAAAACTTAAGAAGACAGTGACAGCGGTAGGGACAGTGGAGAAGAGTCATAAACAGAGGAAGCTAAGAGGTAGGCGAAGGACCGAGACTAACGAAAACCAGAACTCTGGCGACATTCTCAAGGATGCATTGGAAATTCGTGGAGGGCTGGTCACCAAATGTGCGACTAGCAGACAGGAAATAGAGAATAATAGCGTAACAGAGTTGGAAAGGAGAGAGAAATTCTTAGAAGAAATATATGCATTGGCGTACGTGGTGATATCGCCACAACAGAAGTTTCGCATGCAATTATGTCCGAAATTATGATTCGTTGTAAACAATATTTCAAGTAAAATTTACTCCTACGGTGATCACAAGAGATTTCAGGATCACCTGCTTTTTGGTAAGCCGTTATTTAGGTAAGCGTGTACCCTATCTCAAAATTTCTCAATTTACAGACCTATAACACTTTCGTTTTCCACGGTCATTCAAGGTCATTTAATGCCATTCCATTTATCTTATCCAGACGCAAGCACGTTCGCTTATATATCAGTTGTAACCACCATAAGATGTCTCCCCTGAAACAAATTAAGTTCAATTTGAAATACTTTTCAGAACCAGCTACAGTTTGGGAATTAATTGCATGCGAAACTTCAAATCGGACACCCTGTATAGTGCATCTAAAACGTATTTAAACACTAAAATATTTCCATCCTCTCCATGAACTCATTTTAAAGCTGAAGCCAAAAAGTTACTTGAAAAATTTATTGATTGAAGACATTGTTGCATACTACATGTATAAAACTTTCTTATCAGGCTACTTAAAAACGGGCCTTTGCTGCGTTCGTGTTGCGCAATCCGAGTACACTTGATCCAGGAAAAGAATACGAGGTTCGATTCGTATAATAGAATGAACACGTACAAAGTATTCATATTATGTACAAATACTGACCTTCCTGTTTCTATATAGCTTTTCGATCGGGATACTTAGAAGGGATCTTTTGCAGCGTTTAGGCTGCTTTGGCCGCACTGTGTGCCAAGGCACGCGGGAGATAGGATCCATGGGAACACCGGGGATCCGGTGACAGGGTCACGAGATCTCCCGTCTGGGATCCCTCTAGATCTCCGGTGAAACTTGCCAGGCACACGATAATCAGTAGCGAACGCGACGATAGTGTGCCGGCGAGAATGCCACGTGATTGATCGATGGGAACACGCACGTGTTGCCCGCCGGTGTGCCATTCTGACGTATCGGAATTCGGGGGAACCCGGCTTAACGCTCGGGCCAGCAGAGCCGCGTAATTAATCGCCGGAAGCGGTGTTTTTCCTGTCTCGAGTAGATCATCTCATGTACGATACGATGAGTTACGGTGGTAAGTCGGTCGCAGAACTATCCGGTTTGTATATTCGGGCGAGATCATTTTGTTGACGAGCTGCCTTCTCCGTGTCCCATCGACTGTTTCGCACCCTGTGTCGTCACTAATCCGTTCGGGCTTCTGTTTAATTTTCTATGTTGATGAAAGTGTATCGAAGTTAAGTACTCGTCAACAAGGAGGTACTGTTCCTTTAAACAATGCTTGTGATTTCATAAAGAAGGAGGGACGGTCAGGGAGGGTCATTTACTCTTCGGACGGTCGACCATTTTCATAACTACAGTCGGTCTCATAATTGATGGCAGACACTTTAACACTTCAGTTTTTCTGCCAAGCTAGATGGATTAGTTTGTTGGATGATGTGTATTGAAAATTTACAACTCATAAACCAATTAATCATTTTCGATGAAATTTTCAGCATGTATATGTTTACTTACATGAAACCACAATAATTTTCTATATTTAAAGAAATTCTTAATTTACCTCGATTGTAGAACGTTTTTAATAAATCTTTATATGATGTTAACTTCGTCAAACAAAGACATAAAAATTTCACTATAACTCTCCGTAATGAACCATCAGTGAACAGAATTTGAATTTTAAAAAGACGTAATACGAAAGCTGCCTTATATAATTAGGTAGGAAGCTGAAAGGACGACAGTAATCTGTACGCAAGAAGTTCCGGATTGAAGAAACAAGTTTAACGATTAGTTGGTAGAACTTTGTAACTATTTGATACTTTTGACGTCAACTATTTACTGTGAAAAGCGTGTCTGCCGCTGAAAGTTTCTATTCAGGCAATCGAAGCGGAATATTAGGAGTTTCTGAAAAATAGGTGAGACAGAACGCGAAGAGCCTTGGGAGAACGGTAACACCAAGTGCTGAAAACGACCAAAGAATTCGAAGAAGGAAACACTATACATACTATTCATTCCGGCGGTAACGGTGTTAACGTATAACGTGTGCATACGGCATTGGGAGACATATTATCCAAATACATTACAATTCTCGCGCGTTTCAGATTTCCGCGAGTTTTACATTTGCCACGGCTCCATTATTTCAAGCGAATTCATTCTCCGCCAAGGTTTCTCTGGCGGTCTTTAATTTTAAAAGAACCTTTCTTGCACCACGCCGGCGGGGGAAGCAGCACAACTAGAGCCTGGTGGCTCATAAAATCGGGATGGGTATAATACGTGCGGTTTATTTAATAACTGCCACCGGCCTCGTAGCGGCGGGCATTCTATCATCGCCACGGTTTACTTATTTCCTGCAAATGTACCGAGAGAAAGACAGTCGCGGCCATTACGAACATTTTTTCTTCCCATTTCGCGTAATCTTATAGTACAACCCGGTCCCGTGAATACTTTCAAATCTACACCGGTCTGTAACATTTTAATTTGTTACGTGAAAGACTGGACAAACTGTATTACTATAATTGCAATCCGCTTGAGCCAAATAAAAATTTGTTTCTTGGTTTAATAGTTTCCATAAGTTAATACATCGACACCAGACTGCGGATCTTTACGCAAAATAAAAATTGTGTAAATCGATTACGAGGAACCAAATTAAATGTCAAGGTGTTTATATCTTCAATGATTTTAATAAGTCGAAAATGGATAATAGCAATTTGTGATAACACGTAATCTGAAAAAAACCAATCATATTCGTGGTATCATTCAACTATGAAAATAGGATCAATGAATTCAATGAAATGTTGCTTATGCTAACGTCAATGCAGAAATGTTTGCACTCATTTTTTAAAATTGGTTAAAGCGTGCATTCTCTTTCCCTCTCCGTCATTAAATTAATTATAGGCTGTATTGTACATTATGTTTAGACCGCGAATATTTTCAGTCAAGAATTTCATCAATTTAAATTGTTTTAGTGAGCAGGCATAACATAAACAGATGCATATCTATGAATTGGTTTATCTGTTCTTGCTGACGATATTTTTTTATGAGTGCATAAATATTCACATAAAAATATCCGTATACGTAAATTTTGTCATCCCGATTGTTTTCGTTGATATTGCTTTTACTCTAGGTTAATACATGATTATATTCATAGAAATATAAATACAATCTTTTCTATTTTCTATGTTTGCTACAAGGAACAATTGTTTATTCCAGAAATCAGTGTCTAATTTGTTAATGTTGTACATTACGAAATAACAAACATATCCATTTATTATACAACATCTTCTTTATATGTGACGGGTTTTATCATTGCATTTGTCTTTTTCGTTAGTGAGTGTTTTTAACATTGACAATATGAATAATTATAATGATAGATACTAAGTTTGCTTGATCGAATAGTATTTCCCAGGGGTAATCGATGTATCAATAGTTTCCGTGAAAAACGTGTCAAACTTCGCCTGGTTTTTCCGACGTGACAATTAGAAGCCATGTTTAATTCTTTGCGGCACAGGATTTCAGATGAAAAATAGACCCATGTTGCACAGGAATTTTATCGGGTTTTAAATGAAACAAAATTGGTATATTTTTATTAAGGCATAACATCATGTAAAAACATAACAAAATAGTAATAGTCAATTAAATTTGTTGTTATTGGCCGCGGCTCAAATAGTACCACCGTGCCCCATAGAAAAGACGAATATGCACATGCAGCTATTGCAAGATTTCGAGGTGAGACTAGAAATGTTTCACCATGTCGTCAAATACATCAAAAAGGTGGAACACTTTCCATCCCACTATGCCCCAAAGAGTTAAGTGACACTGACGGTCCCGGTGTTGCTTCAGCAGTGATAGAATCTAATAACTCTCGGATACGAAACCGAAAATCGGATTTGGCGTGATATCCGTGCCCGGGGCTAGGTGCCCGGTTCCTAGAAACATCCTTTAATTCCTTTCCATCCGCCGGTTCTCGATTTTTCACCGAGTGAAACGAAATGGAAGGAGAGTCACGGCTCCGGTAAACGTTAACCGACTTCTTCACGCTCGAGACATACTCGAATTAATCTGCCTCGTATTCAACCGAGCGTCGCAAATTTCTCGTTGTCCCCATAAACAGGGAGCCCGTAAATACGCACCAGCTAAACAAGCGCCAGCTAAATGTTCAAATAATTTCGTGTCCGCCGTTCATGGCTATGTAACTGCAAGCCGGATATGGTAATTATACATTGGAAACGGAACCTGCAGAAATGATATGGCGAATTATTCCGACACGCCGTCGTCCATGGGATAAACTGGATTTGTTTACCGGCGGAAACTAATGGCAGCGAACGACGCGACGTTACGTGTAGTAACAATAAGGAACGTAGGAAGTGCTTGCCGCTGGATGTTGAACTGTTTTGCTCGAGTCCTAACGCAATCTTCTCTCTTTGAGAATTTAGCATACTCATTTGTAAAGACAGCAGTGTGCACTTAAGCATCCTCAGTCGGGACCGTATACGGACGCTTAAGTGGGGAAGTTACTTTAAATGAAGTAAAGACAAGACATATGTGTGTATAGTCCCGAAGGGATCGAAGACTACACGAAGGTACCGAAAATACCGCGACTCTTCTGAATCTAACCGGGTTGTAAATCCGGTTACGCATTGACGATACTCAGGTACCGCTGTACGTCAAACTAATGATGGACAGCTAGTTTGGGTTGAATCGTTTATTTCGATGGTAGATGATGGTAATTACAAGGTGACTAGATCCGGCTCGAAGGACCAGAAGATGTAGTGTGCGTAGGCTGGCTCGATGTGCCTACACACAGGTCCCTAACTCTGAATTACTCTGTCGCTGATCGTGTGAGCGGTTGATCGAAGCGACGTTTCTGTGGTCTTGACCGGACAGAAAGGCGAGCGCAAGGTTGACGCGAATAGGCGCGTGGCCAACGTGGAACTGAAAACTTTTGACCTGATGTCCACCCTTTTTATACTCAAAAAATGAATGGACGAGGTTTCGGTGCATCAGGTATATCGACCTGGCGTTCGGAAAGGACATGAATGGGCGGGCCGTCATAAACGTTTGAGGCCCGATGTCCCATTGAGCGCACGCGTACCGGCCGTTTTATTGCCGGACGGTTCGACGGCGTTGACTTTGCTAATTCAATTATGTGTACAATAAACCTAATGTTGGCACGGGGGGCAATTTCCATTTGAAGAATAGGCCGTTTTTTGGTAGCAAAACCGTTACTTTATGAGCAGCGAGTTTGCTCACAAGCATCTAACATCTGGTTGCCAAATGTTAGGAAAAGGCAATTTAGAAATCCGTTACGGACGGAACAATGTGTGAGTGAGATATAGATATTCAGCATGTGATAAGTTTCAATTTCTGAAACTCAGTCCGAGGTCCCATTTGGATCTGCAATGAGGGGGACAGCGACGGCCACTCAACTGTGCACTATTGTACTGAGCTGTGACATGCATTTCTGATTATAGGTAATTCCATTGGTGCAGCAGTAGGTGGTTATTTTATGGTTTATTTATATAATAAAAATTAGATAATTTAGTGTCCCAAAAGTGTTATACTTCTTTGAAAAGGATGATTCCCCAGGTCATTTGAAGTAACTTCTTTCTTTGCGAAGATGTTCTCCGCGGCTTCGTCAAGGAGATATTAATGAAAAATGCGGACCAATCGGAGCGCGACTACGGCGGACAGATCCCGGCTCGGCCAATGCCTACGCGATAGGTCCCGCTGTGCTGTAGCTGCCCTCCAATTGGTCCGTGATTTCAGTTAATAACTCTCTAACAAGCAGCGTAGAACATTTCCGTAAAGGAGAAAGTTACTTCAAATGATGCCAGGAATCGCCCCTTTGAAGGAAGTACAACATTTTTGGGACAGACTATATAAAATATAAATTATTTTATATTTATCGAGACGCATTTAAAGCGTCAGACGAAAGTACGGTTTAATCTGAAACCTTGAAATGAAATTGTAATATGCATATTGTCATATGTCCTATGCTGCTAGTGCACAATCCGATTCGTTCACATAATTACCGACCAACATCAAAATTACGTGTGTCCAACAACCAATCAAGCTCGGAATCTTTCCAAGTGTACTCTTTTCGGTTGCGATGAGTATGTGTGACACCTTTGTAGTACTGTGAGAAAATTGCACGGCAAGGCAAAAGTCGTGTGGATAGTTGAAGTGTTAAGTTTTTTTTATTAGAAAGTTCTTCCAGCCGACACCACGGTCTCCATGGATACTGGAAGCGGACTCAGCCGAGTTTTTCCAAGCGTGCTGGCTCTCGTTCGAAGAAGCGAATCGTTACTTGCTGGCACAATTACGCAGCGGTCCTTCTGTCCTATCCGTTTCTGTGAAGTGGATTCAATATTTGTCGTATTATTACGTTACCCGTTTACACGTGTTGGTTTTCCGTCGTAATCAGCCTGATGGATGTTTCCTGGTATTCATTAATGTCTAATAGGACGCGATGAAAGAGGGAGAGGAATAGGGGCGGGGATCGCGAAGTTAGAGTTAAAATACACAAACGAAAGCGACGAGTCTGTTTTTTATCATTACGGGCCCCGTCTTTATGCAAACGAACTGTTGTCATGGAAACAGCGACGAAATATCGTTCTTCCTCACTATGTATCACCGAATCCGGGATGATGCCGGACGATGGGGTGATTAACCACATATGCGGAGACTGGAAATTATGTTATGGATGTTTGTCAGTAATTAATTATGAACGCAGCTGAAATTCTATACTATCCGAAGGCTGCATATGGCTTTATTTGGTCACTGAATCTTCAATTGTACATCTGATTTTTCCATCACTGGTAACACTGTTTTTTGTGCAGATACAAAAATATACTTGTCAAGGTCATCTCAAAGAACAATGTTATTTCTAGTGGTACTGTATTTTGTTTATCATTAGAGTTTTTTTTCATGTTGAAACAAATTTTGATTTCGATCAAAAGACCGAATTTTTGTTTGTGTATTACAAAATGATGGAACTGTATAAAATTCATGGCAAAGTTGAATTTGGTACAATTGCATGCTTTCAATGTTTCAATTTATAATTGGGCTTATTTCACACTTGTCCGCATACTGTTCACTAATGCAAATACTCGTTAACCATGGTCGGATCATTAAATCCATGTGGACAGAAGCCATTCAATAATGTTAGAATGTTTTTGAAAGTATTTTAAAATTTCAATTGATCTATGCTGGCAGGGTTCATCGGTTTGTTTTCGATCTTTTCACTGGTGGCGTAACTTTTGACCTTTCGACCTATGTTTACTAAAGCTTTTTTACTCAGTACAATGTATCTTATATACCATATAAATATTAAATGGCTTTTTTGAACACCCTGTATATGTAAGTTCCAGTGACTGGAAATCTTCGCCCATTGTTTCGTACACTCTGGGCTGTGTGCCAATGTTCAATTTGATTTCATGTCACAAAGTGAAGGGAAAAATGGCCGCTTTAAAGGAAAAGTAAATCTAATATAGTCACCGTATGTGTAGTACTCGTCAAGCTCGATTTATAAAATCATCGTGCAGCTCGGTCAAAGCGTCTTCCGGGTCAGCCAACAGGGACACATTGAGCGTCTGTTAATCCGTTCTTTCGGGTGCAATCTCACGGTTCGCAGTGAAAACACACATTTGATTGACAAAAGAAGCTCAGAGGAAATTTCGCAACGAGCATTATCCAGGGGCTTCTTCTTTCGAATCGGCGGCGTTCAATGGGTGTCCGCGTATCGCGTTTCAATAGGGATAATACTGACGGTTCCGCGTGCGATACGAGCGAACTAAACGGCAAGGAGTGAATGCGGGCCGATTCGATTACGAATCTCATCTCACCGAATTGAGATGCAATCTGCCCGTGAAGGAGCCTCTGTTGCCTTCCCAGGGAATTGCGTGTCGCATTGATGCGGCAACTAGTTAGCGTTGGATACCAGCTCGCGTTAATCGGATGTAAGTCCCGACTAATGCGTGTCCGCCCCCCTGACGTTATCTGGATCATCGTCTCCACGATGATTATCCGTGTGAATTCAGCCTGTTCCTAACATTTCCATCCAGTGGATCGGTGTAATTGGCAAAATCTCTGACTGCGGCGTAGTAGACCCGGGGTTTAGGCCAGTTTTACGACCCGGACGTGACTTCTTTCTCATCCAAGAGATCTCATGTCGGACGTAACAATATTTCGCGGCTTTCTCTTGTTTCGATCTGTTTGTTGTTTCCATCCACCGCAAATTTTTCTATCGAAGGGCCACATTACTTATAAATACAATATTTATAAAAGTATTGGATCAAACAGATCAAGCATCTGTCATTCCTAGACTATCATACTAGACAATTCTACTGTTTGAAATCGTATTAATTCATTTTTGTAATAAATTCGCAGTCTACGATTAAACTGCGGATATTATGCATTTATGGTAGAATTAAGCGAGTCAAATACAAAACGGTAATGACATCAAAAGAATTGTGGAGTACAGTAATGTCTTAATGTATGCGGAAATTCCAGGACCGAAATGACTTATACCGTGTATCAACATTAATCTGATAATAAAACTTCTTGGTTTCTATTGATTTTTTAAATAAAATTCTTATCAGCATATTTGAGACATTTTCCTGATTGAAACGATACCAAACACGACGCAATTTGGATCACAGATACCCATACTATCCACGATACAACAGAACTTCGATTATCCGTATTAATCAACAAAAGCTACAGTGATAGATTAAATCTTTACTGATTCGCAAAATAGATCACTTTAGAATGGATTGTTTACATGCTTAGGATGAAGGCTTTCCAACTTGTTGTCAAGAATCAAGATACGGTTAGGGCAACAACACCTATCTAATTAGGTGGTGTTGGTTATGGTTGCGAATGCCGAAGAGAGTGAGCGAGATAGAGAAAGAAAGAACGAATGAGAATGTGTATTGTTGCTTGGTGCGAAAATTTAAGCCCACGAATACCTCGTGGTGCAATTGTGATTTATAGTGACTTCTCAGTTTACTAGTATCATTTTGCATCTTTATTGTTTAAATATATATCAGTTTAATTAAAATCTGTGCTTTAGTAGTCCTTGCACTCTGTTTTCTACAGAGGTGAAACATATATTTGGATAATTCAGATGCCATCGGTTCGGATAATCGAGGTTCTATTAAATCGTCAATTGAACAAGCAAATGTGCTTCAAATTGTGCCATGTTTGGTCTCATTTTAATCAGAGAAATGTTACAATGTGCCAGTAGGAGTTTCATAAATATCAAAAAATTTTAAAACAGAAAAGTTTTATTATTGGATTATAGTTGGATTTCTAGTGCGTTTAGAGAATAGCCAAGAAGTTAATTGAATAAGCTGTGCATTTAGTCCTGCTGAGCTCATAGACTTGGCTCATAATTCGAAATGGAAAATGCAATTATTTCTTCTTTTAAAATAAATTTTCGTGCTTACATCAGACCGGCCCAGAAGTTCGTTCGTATAGAATGAACGTTACCAGGGTTTCTTTTTAGATTCGTCGATGAAAAACTGAGTGATTGTGTGCATGATTGAAATACGAACGAGCTTGTGGGCTGATTTTTGAAGCCCATAATCTCAATTTTCCAATTTTTTATTCATTAATCAAACTGCTTTGATTAATACAAGTTACATTAAGTGTTCAAAATTGCCTCCTTTTACTCCAACACATTTACAAATGCGTTTCCGAAAATGACTGACGATAGTCGCACATTCGTCAATTGTTATTTCATCTCAGGTCCGTTTCAGAGCAACTTTTATTTGGTAGGGTAATTTGTATCGCCCTCTGAAGATTTTGCGCTCCATAACGGACCAAATGGAGTAGCTCGTCGGATTCACAACTCATTTTTTAGACCAAAATTACATGCTGAATTCGGGTGAATAAAAAGAATTTAAAAACGACAACAAAATTGAAAAAAACTGCCCGAACCATACCTTAGTGTCCGAGCATTTTTGTGACTCGCTGTATACTTGGAATTCAATTTTCGTTCCTTGTAGGAGCTCGATGGCACGCTGCCATTACGCCGTCATGAACCATAATGAAGATATTGTAGTTTGGTGAAAGGATATTAGATGGAGACAATCACCTTCGATCCGTTCGGACCCTAGTCATTAAACTGTTCATATTGAGTGTGGACGCGCGAGAGGCTGCACGCCATTCAACGGTATTTGCAATTACTAACGGGCAATCAGCAAGCGAGCCCACGGAGATCACCGTATCGTTCCGATATGAAATGCGCGTTGGTCCGCGAAACAATTTCATTTTCGTCGCGAGTGCTACACGAAAGAATATAGTATCCGGGAATGGATGAATCAGCGCGGTGCAGATTGCCTGGAAGAGTTCGCCAAAAATGTTTGCGACAGAAGGACAATTTTCGTCGGTACAACGGTATTTCTTTTATTTCTTGCTTCACTCCTCTTACCCCCGTTACTCACGGTGAAAATTAGTCGGTCGTTTGAGCACGCGGAAAATTCATAGCTCGGAAGGAACGCCGCGCCGGATGCCAATATTTCCTCCGCCCAAGTTAACGCCGGCTGAAATGTTATTTCTGCACAATCTGCGAACAACCGTAGGCGTGTACCGATTCTCCATACAAATATCGCGACGTATACCGCTAATATTCACGCCGGCAACAGCTTGCGCGGCTACTCCCACTCTTATTATTCCGATTCGCGAAGTACGCGGAAAATTTTGCAGAGACGCCTGCGAATATTTTCTTCGAACCTTTTTCTGCATAATAACCCGAGAATGCGAAATAAATTTTTTTCATTTGAGGTTTTCTTTTTGAGAAAATCGACTTTGAAAATTCGTCTCTATGAGGATGTACAGGCTATTTTCAAAATCATTGTGGCGACCATGGTGCGTAGGAACGTGGAATTTTCGGAAGCGGAAATTCCATCCTCCTCAAGTGCGTACCATGGGAGGTTGGGTTGAGGGCTTGGTCATTTAAGTGACGATTGCCAGAACCCCGGCTCGACCGTACAGTACCCTCAAGAGTGAAGTCTCCGGATGCAACGTTTCGGGGGAGGAAACTTTCTCCATACCCTTGTGGGGGTGGAGAACCTCCCCTTATTTTAACGGTTTTTAGGAGAATATATAACGCGCCTCAGGAACCGAACTCGACAGAAAAAGCCTTAGACTCGCGGAGATCGTAACGCTCCAGGGAGTATCAACATATCGCGAACGGTACAATACGTAGAGTCCCGCTAACGTATTCTGGTTCGCGTTTCTTCGTTTTCTCGTTTGTTCTGTTTTTGTTATTTGTCTTTTGTTGTCGACTGTTGTTGTTAATAAACTCTATTTTTGTTAGCTGTTAAATTATCGTACGAGATAAACATTTAATTAACCCCCCGTCACCTAAATCATGGTACTAGCGAACAGATAGTGATTCTGTAAACAGAATCAAGTTAAATAAGTTTTTCAGAAAATCGAGTTCGAAAATGCAGCGAATACGCGTGCTATTAGATGGAATCGTCTGACCATAGCCAACCAATTCTACTTCCTCCGTATACTGAATCAGCGCTGGGCAGATTTTCCTCAATTGAGGCAAATCCGTCCCCACCGTAGCGCCCACTGTCCCTTTTCAGTAAGCGCCGTTACCATGGAGAAAGGACGCTCTTCAAGGACGCTCAAAGGTTAGCGGGGGAAGCAAGCGTGTGAGGAACCCCAACCGTGCCCAGCACTCGAGCAAGCGAATTCGACGGTTTTTCGAAACCGATTTTCTTGAAAAGGAGACACTGAACAAACAAATAGCATTCCATGTATTCGACTTGTTTTTGCATGTAGAATCACCACCCGGGCGCTTGTGCCACAACTTCGGAAAAACCCACTATATCAAAGAGTTAAATACTTTTATTACGAAACGTGGATGTTGGAGGACGATGAAGGCGTGCGTTTAAATCGACGAGCATTAACATAGGAAACCCGTGGCCATTCCAAGTAAATGGCGTCCGATAAAAGTTGCGCGAGGTTCACCTTTTGTTCCTGCGTATCAGCATTTTCTTGCCATTGTACCGTCTGTCGACAATTTAATTCCACGGATCCCGTGGAATAATAACCAGGATGTATGTTGCTTTTAAGCTCGACAAGGATGGCGAGGGGGGGGGGGACTTCTACAGGGAAGGGGAGAAATAGGGCACGAGAAAGGGACACGAGAACAGAAGAGCGGACTCTTTTCGCGAGAGGTAATTCGTAGCAATTTAAAGCGATTTAGCATCGGCACGACCGCGGCGACGATTAATCGGTCCGGCGAGCCTGAAAAACGCAGCGACGAAACGATCGAGACGATCGCGCTGTCCCTGGGCGGCGCAAAAACACACCGGAGATTCTTTACAGGACCGCCCGTGAAAAATTTGTCAACTTATCTTCTCGCATGAACGCCTCCGCTATTCCTATAGAGAATAAGCACGCCGAGAGGAATGTCAGAAGAACCTACTTAGCATGGAAATCCCAAATTATAGTTTAATTCAAGTGCCTCACATTTGTTATCGTAAGACTGCGCATTGTAAGCGTTCGTGACGAAAATGGGCGGATCAAGTGCAAAACGGTGGAAATATTAGATTGTTCAGAAAGTTCTGCGGATTTATCGTTAAAAAAATTTGTGCATCTTGCACATTTGTTTTAACCGGTTACAAATAGTAACGTTGCCTGTCTTCAACTGTTTTGCAAGCTCATTTGTCGATTTAGCAGGGTCGCTCTTCAAGCAAAGTACCTTCAATTCGTCTTACAAAAGTTGTTTTCAAATATCCGAGATTTCCACTGCGTTTCTTAGCAGTGGACTGCGGATCTTTATGCAAAATAAAAATTGTTTGCCTCATTTACAAGTAGCAGGAGCCAAGTGAAAATACATTTTTTCTTTTAATAATGTTAACAAGCTGACACCGACTCATTAATATTTTTAAATATTTTGAATCTCTTTATTGTTTCAAATTGCGACTACTCATTCTTGTCATTAATGCATAAAATCCGTAGTCTATTTATCAGATAATTCCTTTACTTTTCTAAATCATTTATAATAAGCTTTCTCTATCAATTGCTTCAATATATTGCTGTGGTTTCAATCAAATTGAAGGCCAGTACAATTGCAATGCCGGGGATATCTCTTTTGTTTTTACAAATCAGATATTTTGCAATAAATTGACACTGCGCATTCCACAAATTCCAGTGGAAATGATGTTATAACTGTCATTTAAAATCGCTACTTGAAAAGAGACAATATATGAACGCAACATAGGCCAGACCTTTATATGGGCAATCCACAGTATTTTCTGAACGACCTAATATATTAAGAATTTAAATATACTGTTGTACTTTTTCAATGAAGGTGCCTCCTATAACTACTGCAGTATCTTTTACCAGTAACGCCGATCGTACCAGGATTTCGAACATGTATAGACTACAGTGTAATATAAAAGACAAGTTGAAACACGTTAACTGTTTGCCATGTAATATCGAGTCAAACTCGTGACGAAGATTTTAATCAAAACCTGCCATGTATGAAAGTTAAACTTCACCTTGGCAACCCAGAAATGTTTAAGTTTTTACTATATAATCCTGTACACCGTGACGAGAACATGCCAAAAATCTAAGATTTAAGACGAGGAATTCACTGGTTCAAAAGTTATGCGTGTTTAAAGTTGAGAGATTTTGACACGTTAACTATAGACATTCCGTTCACTATATTTGCTCTCTGTATTTTAATAATGTTTGATGACAGCTTGTCCCAGAACAGAGTGTAATCACTCAACTTTAAACACACATAACTTTTGAACCAGTGAAGTCCTCGCCTTAAAACGTTTGACATTTTCTCGTCGAGATGTATAGGATTGTATAGTGAAAAATTAAACATTTCTTGGTTACCAAGGTGAAGTTAAGATTTTATGAATGTTACTCCTTTCATTTAAGTTGAAATAAAGTTCTTTTCTTTCGTTATTGATATTTAATTATTCGATCAAATGTAGACGTACGATGAATATCAAGTTTCTTTTTCGTCTGTGAAATAATGAAAGACAAGGAAATTCTAATCATGGTAGCAATGAAGAGAATCATACGGTAAAGGATCAAAATTTTCTATGAACAACCGAGTTCCGTAAATCTTCTTGCAATGAGCAGGAAAATCATTTCCACTGCAATACGTATTGTTACCTGTTACATCGATGGCAACAGGGGTTTGCCAACAGTTGCGGACGATAATTTAGTAGAAAAATGAGAAAAATTGGTGCAAACGTTGCAAAATTGCAAATCCCTTTGCAGTGAAGGAACATTATTTCCAGCATAATAACTTTTACCTGTAACACCGATCGCAAGTCGAGCCGACAGATAACTGTCGGTTATGAACGGGCAACAAATCAAACCGGAATTTACTTTAACGACGTATCCAATTTCCGGGAAACTTCACCAGAAAAAATACGCTGTGTCCGTCAGACGAGAATGCGGATTAATTAACTCCAATTGGACAAAAGGCGTAACTTGTCAATTCCTATCCCCGGCTTTGTTTTTTCATCCGTACACAGTTCGACCCGTCGCATTGTGATCAATGGTTGCGATTTGCTCGCAGAATAACACGCGGCGACGTCTGAATGCGAGCGCGAAAACGCGAATTCCCCGGGCAAGGATTCCATTAAATCCGACACGCTTATGAAATTTGATAAATTCAATGGGTTTTTATTAAATTGTTCATGTAGTCGCCGTTTTTCTGCCGCTCAATCAACATCGAAAAAGATAAAATGGTATGGAAAAAAACCGTGACAGCCAATCAATTTTTGTTCTGCGCGACACACTGGCCAGGCCATTCGAAATCGACTGAAAAACAGCAGAGTATTATCATTGCAGCTTTTGTCGAAATAAAATGAATTAGTGGATATCCAAGAGCTCGTATTCGGTGTAATCGGATTTTGTTTATTCTGTCATTATTCAGTCCGTGAATCATTACGCTCGAACGCATAGCAGTGTTTCTATCGCGATCTAATGGGACGTAGTGAACCATTTCCGGTAACTATAGATTTTGAAAATTTGAAAATAATTGAAATAAAATAACTGAAAATAATCATAGTTAGTGGACTGCGAATTTTTATGCAGAATAAACATTGCCTTCATGAATTGCAAGAAACTTGCCTCTAAAAAATTGTCTCTAATGACATTATTAATCTAAAAATAATACATCAACATTTTTAAATTCCGTTTATCTTCCTATTCCTTCAAATTGCACTACCCATTTTATTCATGAATACGTAAAATCCGCAGTCTAATAATTAGATTCCGGAATATCCTGGTTACCACAATTTTAATGATTTAAATTGGAAATTTTACAAATCGGAAAGTTAGAAAAAATTGTGGGAATTTTTTTATCGCGTTCGAACGTATTTCCCACTATTCCTTAAGCTTTTAATTTTCCTTTTTTCTTACTTTTCTTTATTTTTCCTCTCTTTTTCGATTGCGGAACAGTGTTCACATTGTAGATAATACAATTGACACTTGATTGGCGTTGGATTAATCCAAATGAACATGATGATGCATGAATATGTAAATAACATTGCTATTAATTTTGTGATGAAGTATTTGCAACCAGTTTTGTTCATCGCATGCCACACAACGACAAAATTGTAAATAGTCTTTTTATTGATGGTCTTAGTTTTTCGTCTATCTTATAATTAAACTTTTTATGCAAAATAAAAATATTCTGGTGTAATTACAAGATACAGGAGCTACATACATATTTATTTCTTTTCTTAATAATTTTAATATGTTGTTACGAGCCAGGGCTGCGAGTAACGTGAGAGGCCGGCGAGGGGGTTATTAACCCAGGAATATGGTTTCAATTTGTTAGTTAGGTACGCGGGAGCACCCAATGCGAAATCGGGGAGCCGCTAGGATAGTTGACGTCGAGGACGTACCTGATGCGAAACCAGAGAGCTGCTAGGATGCGGAAGAACCCAATACAAAATCGGGGATCCGCTACCATGGTATAGTTTTCGTGGACGCACCCAATGCGAAACCGGGGAGCCACTAAGTTGGAGAAACCTTTGTCGGTTTAAGGTGTGTCCAGGGCGAACCTGATGCGTAATCAGGGACCCGCTAGGATAGTTAGCAAGCCTGATAACTTATGTATAATTTAGTTGATACACTCCGAGCGGTAAGATTGTATCGTGTGGAAACGTTCAGTTACTAGACTAGGATATTGGGCAATAATTAAAGTTTTATCGATTACGCGAGTTAACAAACAAGGCAAATATATTCTGAGTTGAAATTAGTTACAAGTATTGTTGTTGGTGTCGCGAATAAATTTATAGTAAGTGTACAAGTGAAGAAATTGTTACCTATGATCCACGGTTTTGACGCTCCGACAATGCGGGGTCAGGGAGCAATTATTGAATACCAAATAGAATCTATACCAAACTAACGGAATCTATAAGGCTACGATTTGATTAGAAAGGGACTTTAACCCGATCTCACTAGAATTGACTCTTATGCGTGTAACTCTACACGTGACTGCATGGTTACTGATCGACTACTGACCAGCAAGTGAACGCTACTGAACCAGAGAAGATGAAAATGGACGGGTTTATATACCTTTAAAATCTTAAACTTAATCTCACGTAGGGTCACACTCATATTTCTTGTCACTTCTAATGAAAACCAGGCCTCAGTTAAATTTTCGTTAAAAGGGATTAATGTAAAGGTTATCCGGGCTATTTCCCGTCAGAATCTTAATTAACGGATGCCAGTAGGTACTGTTCTAAAGATTTTCGTATAAAGAAGTCATACTATATCTTCCATTAATAAAATGGGGCCTGTTGAGACGCTTTTCGTTCTCAGAAAGGAGATTAGAGCTTCTAATCGAAACGAACGTGGAGAAAACTTTTCCATACGTAGCAATGTCGAAAATATTACAACGATATTTTTGGATTCATTAAATGTTGTGATGTACTCATTTTTGTCATAAGTGTATAAAATTTCCATTATAATTAAATACATCCAAAGTACATTTGAGACAACATTTCACCTGCTCACAAATTGTAGTTCTGTTAACCGTTCCAGATAAGATCCAACAAAATTTTATACAAAACCGTAAGATAACTATTACGAGCCAGAAGAAAAGTCTCAGCCCATACTTGGCCAATCTCTAGCGACGACACGAATCGAAGTGCTTTCATTGTATCCTTTGAATCAATTTGTCGGATAACTAATTTCTCTTTAATTGATGTTTCAATAATCGTCCGTCGTTGTTCCGTCACTTGTTACCAAGTTGCGTAATTCGTTGGAATTGTACTCGCACACGATGCCGCAAGTTTCGAAACCGCGTTGTGTGTGCTCGTTCGAGCGATCGCGATTTCAAAGGAAATACTGGAACAGTGTGCTCCGGAACGGAGATGTGATAAATACGACAGTTCGCACGTGTGATTCCCCGACAAGAACGGTGCGGCGACCACGAATGCTTTGTCACAAGGTTTTCGACTTGCGGCGGAATTCGAGACACGGCAAATCGCACCAGCTCAAAACTGACACGGTCGTGCTAGAGCAGGAAATCGTAAACCTGCCACTCGATCAGCGCTACGACCGACTCGGACGACGAATTTCGACAATGATCCAAGCTAGAAGTGCTTTTATTCTAACCTGAAATTCGCAGCTTGCCCGCGATTGTTAAGTAACACTGCTCGATCGCAAATTTGTGAACCAATTTTCTCAGTCGCCCTCAATTTTTGGGAAATTTCAATCTGAGTAAAAGGAGATTTTTAAGTTTAAGAATTTGTCCTGCTCTGACTGCAAAAGCTACGAGTAGATTGCGGACCTTTAAGCAAAAAAAGATTGCATAAATTGCGAGACGGGAATAGTAGTTTATTTCTCTGTTAAGTAGTATTCATAAATTGTAAGTGATATATCGATGTTTTTAAAATTCCTTTAATGTTTCTACCGTTACAAATTTCACCTATTTTCGCACTTTTATTTTAGGATTATTTTAATGTAAACTCGTTAATTTATGCAAGGGATCTAATAATTTGATTACCCATTTATAAATTATGGGTTTGAGGCAAAATCTAAGTATGTCGCGTGATAGAGCGAGCATTCTTCCTTTTAGTCATACCCCATTTTCTAGAAAATGACTACAGTTCAAGCAGAGCAGGAAAGAACAAAAGAAAACAGTCATTCACCAGGAATGGAAGAAAGAGACTTGACAGGAAGTTATTTCTCTTCGTACAGGTGCTGGAGATGATGATAGGTACAAAAAATACGCTGAGGTCTCTGACATATGTAAATAGTTGCACTCTATCTTCCTCTTTTACACAAAATTTAAAAAATGTTGAATACGTACTCTATTTTCTAACCTATTTGATAACCGATGATATCATGATTTCGATTGTACTTATACATAGCATAATTCCTAGTATACAAACTTTATTTTTATTAAAGAGTAAAATGTCATCAAAAAAGGTGATTATTTTAATTTCAATAAAAAAAAATGGAAGGGGTTTTAAGAAATTGAATTTGGTCAACTTAGGTTTGGAATTGAATTGGGTTTGTCTTTAATTCCATCGTGTCATTTGAATTTCTAAAATTCTTTCATAATAAAAAAGAATCTCTTAAAAAACTATATTCAAAATATTTGAAGATTTTTTTACGTGAAATTGCAGGATCAGAAAGATCGACAATTTTTTGGTTATAATTTATTGATTCTTTAATTTTGTAAAGCAGTGTACTTTATGACATATAATATTTGTGAATTCGGTGATTCAAGTCTTTATATGTGGACAGCTCCCTTCGACAGAACGAGTTATTATAGTCTGTTTTTCAAGAGAAGAGATTTGGGGTATAGCAGTCACGATACATTTACACCCACCCTACGTTTATAACCCATAAATTATCAGACTCGACTGACTGGAGTACTGTCGACAGCTATTATGACTATTGATGATCTCAGGTCCCTACATTCGAGAAACAGGCTACGATATGTACATAAATATTGTTAAGCTTACATTAACTGAATTGCGTACAAAAATATAGGCGACTTCGTTTATAAAGAATAACAAATAAATAAATATTATTGCAACTGGTTAGTAGATCAGTTTCCATGATCCCAATATATAGAATGCTTGCTTACAGAATGGTCAAATATCAGGAGTCAACTGCACATGCCAAAATAAAACGCCAAAAATTGTAATTTACAATATACAAATAATTTTAAGATCAATTCCTAGTATTTTCTGAGTACTTCTTCTCCTTAGATAAATAATCTTTTGAATAAAACATTGTTAGAAACATTTCTTTGTCCAACCATTTGAAGTGTTAAAAATGTTAAAAATGGAGACCAGTCTGTATATAAGATTCTGAAATTAAAATTTTATAGGAAAAAGAAGGAAAAGCTTTTCATCTCGTTTCGAGACAATTTTTATTGCAATAGAATTACAGTTACAGTTTTGTTTTCAAGTTATAATTAATATGAGTATATTAACCCTTCGACAATGGTGCTCGGATCTATTTCATCTCGGAAAATTAACGTCTTCATTTAATCACTTAATTCCTAGCAATTAAATTAAACAAATAAAACGATATATTAGGAGTATCAGAAGGATTATGGGGTCTACAAAAAATAAGTTTTATACAATTGGCAGTTATAATTGTTAAAAAGGGAGGGTTGACAGTATAATAATTATACTACAGAAAGTTTCCAAATGGACTGAAAATGTTTCCCAGCGAAAAGGAATCAAAGCTTGCTATACACGTAACGGATAATATTGCGGAACTGGACTATGCTTACTTTGCTCGTGGCTCATTTTTGGTATCAATCCCGGTCCCTTGGCCTCGGATTGTAATGAGAGAGAGAGAGAGAGAGAGAGAGAGAGAGAGAGAGAGAGAGAGAGAGAGAGAGCGAGAGAGAGACGACTGATCGCGTTGGTTCCGAGTTAAGTGGATACCCCTGTATTACTCACGATAGGTTCAATTACAGGTATCGAACTCTTTGTGAAACATTTCGCGCATAAATATCAACCCTTTTAATCTGCATCAGCTACTTCTGCGATACAACGACGCGGCGCCGCTGAGCTCCGGCCGAATTTACGGATTTAATTTCACTCTGCGATTGGGACCGATTGGTTGGGAAGTCATTTTGAGCATCGCACACAATTAACTGCTATTCTGATGCCTTTAAACATTCGTTCGCGATATTAATGCGACGCTGCTCACCAGTCTCCTATAAAGAAAGATTGGTTTTCGGTGTGGCGACTGTTCGCGTTAATTAACCGTTCTCCAATATTGTTGTTGATGTCGGCTAAATCGAGCGTTGTACGTCAGACAAGGGGGAGTAACCGCTTCACAGGAAGAACCGATCAGATAAAAAATGCGGCGAGCCCGTCTACAATCGAGGAGGTGAAACGAAGTTTTCGAAATTGAAAATTTTCGCTAGGAAAATTCGCGGTGCGCATCGACCAATCTCATTTTGGCCGCCGATTGATTATGAACCCGGCTCGCGGTGAACGAGTTACAGGTCGAGTTGAATAGAAAAATGATCGCCGGGTCCGCGCGCGCTCGTTGAAATACGGGGCACAAAGGGAGAAGGATTTCAAATCGGTCGAGGAAATCGAAAGGTCGATGGTGCTGAGGACCATCGGTCGACCCACGCCGACCGTACATCCTACTCCCCCACTGTTTTAGATCGACCGAGATTCCCTTTTTTCGTCACGCTCTCTTTTTTCTCCGCTAGACATGAAATATTACGTCGCCAGCGGCGACAACTCCATTTTTATGACCCGGCTGGCCACCATGGACTTCCGGTTCGGCAGTCCTAAAGCCATTGCACCGCGGCCCAGCCGAGAGCTTCGGAGCTCTTTACGCACGATTGAAGCTTCCGTGTCCCGTTTCGAACACTCCTATCGTCGGCTCCTTCCACTGGTCGCCACGGAAATTCGTCGAATGTTGTTATCGAGTCAAAGCTTGCAATCGAGTGCCCCCCTGACTACGATCGCGATCGTTTTATGCTCCTTGATCGGATCCAGCCGCGCGCTGCGCTAGACCAAGAATTATTACACAGTAGTCCAGTACATATTAGCACAACATTATCTTCGCTGACTTTTGAAAAACTTTGTTGTCCAGAGTTTTTCAGTATAAAGAGAACTACAACATGGCAATAGCAGTATACTTGTAGGTGAAATAGTTTCGGAGATTTCAAAATCACCTTCATTTTTCCAACAGAAACATATATATTTCTATGTTCACTCTATGAAAAAGACTTAGTCTATGTACCTATGTCGAAAAATTAATAATTTAAGAGACATTTCAACCTTAATTTTATTGAATTCTGTAGATCTTATTTCGCGTTGATTGATAAAATATGGCAAATAAGATCTACAGAATAGAGAAAAGGAATTTGAAAATGCAGCGAATACGTGTGCTATTAGATAGGATTTGTCTGATGCATCTGACCATGACCAACCAATTCTACTTCCTTCAAATTACTAAACCACGCGAACCCGGCAGATCTTCAAATTCGATTTTTTCGAAAACGAATCGCCAAACGAAAAAATTTTATTCCTTTTTTCTACCCACATTTCATGTAGAATCACTACCCAACCTCACAGTGTCGCGAATGACCATTAGGTGGAAAAGAGTCATGTCAGAAAATAGATATAACATTTATATATTCTTACTTCGGAATGTTTACTGAGTCTAATTATACCTATAATATTTCATTTAATAGTACGTTTATATTTGTTCTAAGGAAAATTATGTCACAACAATAAATATGAATCTTTAAGCTTCTATGCACTATATTCTATATTAACATAAATACATATTTACATTAATGTTCAGAAAGTTCGTTAATGAAGTCCTTTACAATAATTTTTATAGATTCGAAGGCTCAAAAGATCCCATCTTTGAAATTTTTATTGTACTAAGTTCAAACTATATAGAAGAGATTCTGATAAAAATCAGCTGCAAATATCTGCTAACCTGCCGGTCACAATTTTTAAAAATCCTTGTAACATTCTAAATCCTTGTGAACCGAATGGGCATTCTAGGAAAGCAGGAGGAAATGAAGATTTCCTCCAAGAAGATTTAAAAACTACGACTTAATAGCAATGCTGTTAATTACTTCTGATCCCATCATAAATTATTATAGGGTGATGCTGCAAAAAAAAAATACAAATTCGCTACCGAAAGTTGTGATCGATCTACTTTTAACAGGAACTTCCGTCTAATCCCATAAGTAACTTAGTTGATAACGACAACAATATTAGCGAAGAATTATTGTCATATTGTTATATATAGATATTATTGTTATACTTATTTAATATTATATTTTTTATTTATTTTTATATTTGTTTCTATAATTTATATGATATTTCTCAATATGAATATTATTTTTAAAGGTTCTACATATATGTTGAATCTCATTTCATGACCTACCAGAAAATTTCAATCGGTTTGAAGAAGCATGAAACGATTGATGATTTTTTTCTCACCTAGAATGTCCATTCGCGACACTATGGACCAGTTCTACAGTGTATAGCTGATACGAATCTACAAAATATATTTTTTTATATGCTCGTTACAGGCGTATGTAAAAACAATGGTAAGAATCAACTTTTACTATTTTCTTCGCGATTCCAACGAAATGGCATTTTTGAAGGGTGTGTTCTGTTTTTCGAGGTTGTTTTTGCACGAACTATACTTCTTTATAGAGTGTGTTTTAAAAAGCACTAGGCAACAGTTGCCATAATTCCTGTCATTCTTATGATCGGAAACAAAACAAATAAGTTAGTTATTCATAAGTATGAATGTAGTTATGGTCCGAACCACAAGAAGTTGCAAGTATGGATTATTCACAAGATTCTGCTATTTTTAAGTCATATTATCCATTTTTCAATGTTTTTGGCTTTCAATATGATAGAAAGGCAACAAAAACTTGAAGGATTTTAAACAGTTCTCGTCTAATAACATGGCATGTGCCGAAGATTCCTTCACAATATCCAGTCAATTGGTCTATTAGAAATTGAGATATCGTGACTAAAAAAAATATGATTTCGAGAAAAACGTGTTTATAGATTCAACTATCAATGCCTTGCAACGTGAGTTGCATGCTTCAAACTCCTATAACTACGTTCATTCTACGAATTAAAGCAAATGCTTTTGTACAGATATTCTGCAGCAGTTATAATGACTGAAATTGCAAAAAATCGATTTTTGAAAATGGAAAATCAGAATTCCCTGTTAAAGGTGTGCGACCAATTACGATAGTCGCTGTAACTCGCCAATTACAACGATTCACCCCTGTTTCAGTGGGTTCGACCAGAAGCGCGGTCAATTGTCTGCGGCTAGCTAGTTTGTTTTAAGGTTAGCCTGGCCCGCGAGAGCAACGATTATTTATGCAGAGCACGATGGGAATACTGGCATTGTTTTTGTCGCCGGTAACAAACGGCCGGCCCTCTGTGCCGGTGTGACACTGTGCTCTTACATCCCCCGAAATTATTCCGCGAAATTGCGTGCGCCGCGTCGTTATGGCCCCAGCGTTAATTAACAGTATGAAAATGCGTAGCTGGTAACTTTTACGCGGTATAGAGGCGCCGTTTTCTTGCTGGATTGGCTCGATTCCGCCACTTTCTGCGTTCGCGTCAACGATAAAAGGGGCGCACAAGCTCGCCCCTAAATATTATACTAACCGTAAGCTTGCTAGATAAGCGGTTTATGCCGCTGTAAAGCAATTTAGGAATGAATTTACACCGTTGCCGATGTCATTCGTGCAAAAATCTCACAGTTTCCATCAGCTCCGGGGATCACGAGGCGGACAATACAGGGACCGTTCAATGAATTTATGCTCCTCGAAGGGGTTCAACTGCGTCTCAATGATTCAAAATTTCAAGTGCATCAGTCGAGCGGTTTCGATGACCAACAGTGGAAACTGGCGTGATTGAATTATTTTATACGTGTAACATTCAATTTGTTC